>JAQFVV010000080.1:5455992-5792026 GCA_028023455.1 Epiperipatus broadwayi | reverse complement strand
TTTTATTACCTCAGTTGTAACAATTTTCTGATGAGCATGCTGTAGGAAGGAACTATCAATTGACATTCCTAATGCAGATGTTAATGGCACCTACAACAATATTTCCTGCTCATCAGAGGATGTAGTATAATAGAGACTGGGAACATCTAAACATTTATATGTTTGGTTTTCCAAACAGCGCCATTAGAGTTCTGTCTTACTACAACCTGACTGGCCTTGGTCTAGCTATGTCAGACGTAGCTCAGAGAACATGAGATTCTCATGAACCAGTGCCATAATTGGTGGGTGATGTGATAGATAAACAAAATAGAATTGGATAACTGGACAACCAATTTAATTTTTAGTAACAAAAAAATTTATTAGATAACAATTAATTTGCAATTTCAACAATAGTTCATTAATTCCTCTATGAGAATAAACTTGTAAACATTCTGGTTTAGTAATAATTCATTTTGAATTCATTTAATAGTTCATTTTGAATTCACTTGAGAGAAGAAAATTATGAATATCCTAATTCAATGATAGTTCATTAATTCTTTTATGGGAAAAAGCTTGGGATTATTCTGGTTTAACAATAATTCATTCCGAATTCATTTAATAGTTCATTTTGACTTCACTTGAGAGAAGAAAATTATGAATATCCTAATTCAATGATAGTTCATTAATTCTTTTATGGGAAAAAATTTGGTAGTAATTAAACATTTATGATTTATATAACATTTCGTTATCTTATCATTTGATAATTAAAACATTCATACTCTAGCCAAGTATGGAAGTATATTTTTACACATAATCTTTGTGACATTATAGTAAATTTAGAAGCAGATAAGTATTTATGATTTATAGAGTATCTTATCATTTGATAATTGAGGCATTTATATTTTAGCCAAATGTAGAAGCATATCCTCACACATAAACTTTATTACATTACAATGAGTTTAAAAGCAGTTAAATATTTATGATTTATAGAGTATTTATCATTTGATAATTGAGGCATTTATGTTTTAGCCAAATGTAGAAGCATATTCTCACACATAAACTTTATTACATTACAATGAGTTTAAAGGCAGTTAAATATTTATGATTTATAGAGTATTTATCATTTGATAATTGAGGCATTTATATTTTAGCCAAATGTAGAAGCATATCCTCACACATAAACTTTATTACATTACAATGAGTTTAAAAGCAGTTAAATATTTATGATTTATAGAGTATTTATCATTTGATAATTGAGGCATTTATATTTTAGCCAAATGTAGAAGCATATTCTTACACATAAACTTTATTACATTACAATGAGTTTAAAAGCAGTTAAATATTTATGATTTATAGAGTATTTATCATTTGATAATTGAGGCATTTATAGTTTATACAATAATTCATTCAAGGTAAGAACCTTATAAGCAGTCAAGCATTTATAATTCGGTCAAACATAAAAATATAATAAAGATGTCTTAATATTTATTGAACAAATTCTACGCAATTAGTTCGAAAATTCACTTTGTAATATTTGATTATTATGTTTTAGTATTTTATAAAAATTACCTTCCAGTTTTACGGTCCACTTTATTCAAACGAAGGCGGGTTATTTTATTAATGGAAAGTCATGGCACAGCGTGGAGAGAGTGAAGCTCTTAATTTATTCCAGTTTCATTATAATTTCTCTAGTAAAACTTTTTATTTTTATTTTCACGTTTTGTTAAAGCCCTCTGTGTAAGACGATAGAGAGAAAAAAAATTTCTTCTTTCTTCAACGACGTGTCTAATTTGAATACTGCCTCAGTTTAACTCAAGTATCTTTTTCTTTCTTTTTAATGATTGGATAATTAATTTCTTTTTTTTTTTATTGAGACAGATAAAAAAAAAATAAAATAAGACGATATAACATTTTATTTAAATCCATCAATACTAAAAATCAAAAATATGATTTTATTTTTCATTTTTAACGAATCACAACTTTATTGTGTTTCCAATTAGACTGAATCACGCTAGACATTTTTGAATGGGGGGGGGGATCTTTTCAATATTTATATGAGGAACAGCATTCCTGTTTCATTACCCCTCACCAAATTTTGGGATGAAATCGCCTGGAAGTACGATTTCATTCCATATACTATACACATTATTTCTCAGTACTGCCTGGTTTTAGATATGCTGATGAATAGGTAAGATGAGCTGGAAAAGTGAATACATGAACCATAGCCTCCAATGCTGGGACAAGTAGACGGCCAAGCACAAACCACCAGCACACACCGCCTCATGACGTCACGAGAAAATATCTCATTTTTAAGCACTACCTCTCTTGTACCTAGAAGCATCATCCAATCAAGAGTAGGAGCCAGAGAAAAAAAATCAATTTGGCACTCAGCCAACCCTGCTCAGCTCCAGTGAGTCTTAGGGGCTATCATTTGGCCTATCCATGAGACCAAGGTCTATCCATGAGACCTATATATACGCACTGCTGGACTACTCTTGGAGCACAACATCCAGGTCGGGATAGTGCCGAGCATATACTTCGGAGCATCATAACACAATGCATCCAAGCAGCTCTGCTCAATCATCCACCATCTCAACATGAAAAACACAAGTTCATGCATCACTACATCACACTCACAAACTTTTTCCATCAGCTATCTCTATTTTATTCTGAATTATAACTGCAACCTGGTTTAGGAGACTGAGGATCATGATCAGTTCTCCTATAGTCCTCTTTTATATTATGAGGTGACATACTTCTGGATCGTCTCTTTGTTGAAAATTTATCATGTTCAACATTACTGTGGTGTCTTGCTTCTTCACTTCTGTATTCTCTTTGGAGATCCTTGTTACTGTTTGATCTTCTAATTATACGCGTCCGATATGGACCATGAACACCATCTGTGAATTTTCTCCTATTCCTCTTCCATGGTGGTATTTCATTTTTGCCATCTGTGAATTTTCTCCTGTTCCTCTTCCATGGTGGTATTTCATTTTTACATAAAAGTTTATTTTTAAATGGTTCTTCTGCCATAATAATTATTCTTTTAGTATTTATAAAAGTTTCTTGTTGCTTAATTTTTTTCACACTTATAAATCCTGAGTTTTCAGATTCCCTTTTGGTGTCTTTTCCTGCGTAAGCAACTATATTTTTAATAACTGTCTTTATATATTTTTTTTCTGTACTCAATTTTTGATTTGAGTTTATTAAGCTTTTGTTTATAATTTTTATATATGGGTGAGGACTAACACACTTTTCTTTCCATTTTATGGTTTCTTTCTCTATCTCCTTTACTATTTCATAGCATACATCAGACAATTTTTCTGAAACATTTTCTTCTATATTGAACAGTTCCTTTGTTATATTTTGATTATGTTCATTTTCACGTTTTTCATCTTCTTGAAGATCAGAAGATTTTAATTTTGCTTTATTAGATTCATTTTCATCCATTTGAAACTCTTTTACTGTATTTGATACAATTTCATTCTCAGCTTCTGTATATACTGTTTCTTTATTTTCAATTTTAGAGGTATATTCCACAATCAGAAGTTTTCCTGAAGGTAGACTGACAATTTCAAGATCACTCTTTGTAATTTCAATTTCTTCCTTTTTAACAATCTCAAATTTTACTTCATCAGTATTAGGGTATTCAATTTGTGATTCCTTTAAAATATCTTTGGTTGGAAATTCCAAAATCTCTTCCTCATCCAATTTTTTAGACTGAGTTATTTTTTTCATTAACTGGTTGAACTTTTCATTCTGTTTTTCCACTGCTTCTTTAATTCGTTTTTCTATTCTTTGGTTTACTTCTATTGCTTGCTTGTTATATTCTTCTCTTTGTTTATCCCATTTTTGGTTATATTCTTCTCTTTGTTTATCCCATTTTTGGTTATATTCTTCTCTTTGTTTGATATCTTCTTCTCTTTGTTTATCTCTTTTCTTTTTATCTTCTTCTCTCCATTTGATATCTTCTTCTCTTTGTTTGTCCTCTTTTTTTCTTTGTTTCTCATCTTCTTCTATTCGTTCTTTGATCATATCGAATAGCTGCTTTAACATGGCTTTCTTTTCTGTTTCCTGAGTTTCTATGTTCACCATTTTTCCTTTGTTTTCTGACTTAGTAAGCTTCTCTCTCCATCCACACCATGACTTTACTCCATCTTCTTTGAAATGCCTGTTTCATTCATTATGCCATTCATTTTCGTTTTGCCTTTCTTTTAAACTTTTATTTCTTTATCCTTCCTGAACAACTTACATCACCACATCATATGCACTGTTCATATCACAGAATCGTGATCTGCTTATGCTTATTAGTAGGTTAGCTAGATCGGACTTCACAGTAAGGTGGCAATGTAATAAGTGCCTATGGTTAGGCTAGCTGAATAAAACCTCACAGTTGAAAGACAAATGTAACTGGAGAACTAAAAATAGTTTATCCAGGTAAAGCCTCACAGTTGGGCGCCAAATGTAACCGGACCGCCATACAACCGTTTTATTACCTCAGTTGTAACAATTTTCTGATGAGCATGCTGTAGGAAGGAACTATCAATTGACATTCCTAATGCAGATGTTAATGGCACCTACAACAATATTTCCTGCTCATCAGAGGATGTAGTATAATAGAGACTGGGAACATCTAAACATTTATATGTTTGGTTTTCCAAACAGCGCCATTAGAGTTCTGTCTTACTACAACCTGACTGGCCTTGGTCTAGCTATGTCAGACGTAGCTCAGAGAACATGAGATTCTCATGAACCAGTGCCATAATTGGTGGGTGATGTGATAGATAAACAAAATAGAATTGGATAACTGGACAACCAATTTAATTTTTAGTAACAAAAAAAAATTTATTAGATAACAATTAATTTGCAATTTCAACAATAGTTCATTAATTCCTCTATGAGAATAAACTTGTAAACATTCTGGTTTAGTAATAATTCATTTTGAATTCATTTAATAGTTCATTTTGACTTCACTTGAGAGAAGAAAATTATGAATATCCTAATTCAATGATAGTTCATTAATTCTTTTATGGGAAAAAGCTTGGGATTATTCTGATTTAACAATAATTCATTCCGAATTCATTTAATAGTTCATTTTGACTTCACTTGAGAGAAGAAAATTATGAATATCCTAATTCAATGATAGTTCATTAATTCTTTTATGGGAAAAAATTTGGTAGTAATTAAACATTTATGATTTATATAACATTTCGTTATCTTATCATTTGATAATTAAAACATTCATACTCTAGCCAAGTATGGAAGTATATTTTTACACATAATCTTTGTGACATTATAGTAAATTTAGAAGCAGATAAGTATTTATGATTTATAGAGTATCTTATCATTTGATAATTGAGGCATTTATATTTTAGCCAAATGTAGAAGCATATCCTCACACATAAACTTTATTACATTACAATGAGTTTAAAAGCAGTTAAATATTTATGATTTATAGAGTATTTATCATTTGATAATTGAGGCATTTATATTTTAGCCAAATGTAGAAGCATATTCTCACACATAAACTTTATTACATTACAATGAGTTTAAAAGCAGTTAAATATTTATGATTTATAGAGTATTTATCATTTGATAATTGAGGCATTTATATTTTAGCCAAATGTAGAAGCATATCCTCACACATAAACTTTATTACATTACAATGAGTTTAAAAGCAGTTAAATATTTATGATTTATAGAGTATTTATCATTTGATAATTGAGGCATTTATATTTTAGCCAAATGTAGAAGCATATCCTCACACATAAACTTTATTACATTACAATGAGTTTAAAAGCAGTTAAATATTTATGATTTATAGAGTATTTATCATTTGATAATTGAGGCGTTTATAGTTTATACAATAATTCATTCAAGGTAAGAACCTTATAAGCAGTCAAGCATTTATAATTCGGTCAAACATAAAAATATAATAAAGATGTCTTAATATTTATTGAACAAATTCTACGCAATTAGTTCGAAAATTCACTTTGTAATATTTGATTATTATGTTTTAGTATTTTATAAAAATTACCTTCCAGTTTTACGGTCCACTTTATTCAAACGAAGGCGGGTTATTTTATTAATGGAAAGTCATGGCACAGCGTGGAGAGAGTGAAGCTCTTAATTTATTCCAGTTTCATTATAATTTCTCTAGTAAAACTTTTTATTTTTATTTTCACGTTTTGTTAAAGCCCTCTGTGTAAGACGATAGAGAGAAAAAAAAATTTCTTCTTTCTTCAACGACGTGTCTAATTTGAATACTGCCTCAGTTTAACTCAAGTATCCTTTTTCTTTCTTTTTAATGATTGGATAATTAATTTCTTTTTTTTTTTTTTTTTATTGAGACAGATAAAAAAAATAAAATAAGACGATATAACATTTTATTTAAATCCATCAATACTAAAAATCAAAAATATGATTTTATTTTCCATTTTTAACGAATCACAACTTTATTGTGTTTCCAATTAGACTGAATCACGCTAGACATTTTTGAATGGGGGGGGGATCTTTTCAATATTTATATGAGGAACAGCATATCCCATTACAATATGTAGACAACACAAAATTGCAAACTTATGAACTACAAGTAGACCCATAGGCCAATCTTTAGACATTTTATAATATTGATCTTCAAAAGATGCAACAATATTATCATTAACAATAAAGTTTATTGCTGATTCTTTAAAAAATTTTAATGATAACATTATTGTATCTTTTGAAGGTCAGTATTATAAAATGTCTAAAGGTTGGCGCCTATGGGTCTGCCTGTAGTTGCATAAATTTTCAGTTTTGTGTTGTCTACATATAAGAGTGGTATTTTAAATATGTGCTCTTTTAAAGACATTAAAATTTACAAAAGGTTTGTAGATAATGTTTTTGTTTGTGGAAATACTAATACTATAAATTTGCTTGTAGAGGAATTAAATAATTTGAAAGGCTTGAAATAAACTATTGAAAAGGAACAGGATAAAAATAATAAATATTTGAATTTAGTTATTACAAAAGATAACAGTATATTAAATTATAAATTAATAATCGATCTGTTACAAAAAAGGGGATATATAAATTGTAAATCAAAAGTACCAATTATGCATAAGATGGCAAGTTTTAGATTTTTTTTGTTTCGTAATGAAAAATTATGTCGTTACCAAAGTGATAAACTGAAAAATATTGAGATATTTGCCAAGGAATTGCTTGATGTTGGTTATAAAATGGAACATATAAATAATATTTTATCTCAATTTAATTAAAAAGAGTTATAATGGTTTACAGAAAATGAAGATTGATAGTAAACAATGGATATCTATTCCATTTATTTCAAATCCACAAGTGAAATTTTTTAAGGATATATATATAAGAACGTGTTTAATGTATCATTCTTTGTTCCAAACAATGTTAATAAATTAGTCAATAATTCTAAGGATGTCATACCTGTCAAGCAGAAAAGTAATATCATATATCAAATTTTTTGTGACTGTATGTTATCATATATAGGTAAATCGAGGTGCAGTATTGAGAAGAGATTAAAGGAGCATTAATTCTTATATAATTATGTAAAAAGTAAGAATAATGGTGATTTAATGACTGCTTCAGTTTTCTTTGATCATGAAAAAACATGTAAATATAAATTTGATTTTAAAAGTATGAAAACTCTTCATGAAGACAAAAACCATAATAAAAGAAAAATTAAGGGGGCAATTTTTATAAATAGAAATAAAATGCATTTAATAAATAAACAAGCTACTGACATTAAAATACGGAATTTGAATTGATGATGTTTGCTTCCGCTTTGTTTTTTTAATTTAATGGCAGTTGAGGCAGGTTTAAGAAATTAATTGAAAGTACTTCTGTAGATTTAAAGACTGTTTTTAATAGTTCATTATTGTTAAATTTATTATTTTTATTATAATTACAATTTTGTTTTAATTAACAGACATTTTATTTATACCCTATATATATATATAACTAAATTAAATATAAGATTACATTTTTTTGTTTTAATAAATATTACAAAAATATTTTATTTTATATTATTGAATTAAAAATACTTACAAAATAATTTAACATCTGCATCTGAAATACAATCTTGAGGCTAAAATAAAATTATACATATATTTATAAACATGTCTGTACACACACACACACATATATGTGTGTGTAATATAGATGAGATAATTTCCTAACATAAATATATTGTAAATGTATTGCCATCCAATAACAAAGCTCAACAAATGAAATACTTGCAATCATTTCCAGGATATTGTATAGATAATTAAACAAACCAACATCTGAACATTGTGAAATTTAAATCAATGAACATGTCCATGCAACTTCATGCTAACCAAATTATAATTCAATTTACAAAGTTAATTGATATTCATTTTAATAACCTTACAAACAAACAACTATTATATATATATTGTAACCTTTGGTCAAAGGTAACTGAGTTCATAGCAGATGCAGTTTTCAATAAAGAAAAAAATTTTCTCACAGAAGAAATCTAGTAAATTAAACAATTCACAAATAATAGTAGTTTAGACTAATCAGAGCTGCAATGTTAAAGTATTCAAATTCATCAATTTTTAGGAATTTGTAACTTAGCTGTATTTCCAAGCTTAAAACGCTATAGGAAAATGCTAGGGTACAATACTATATTTTGAATGAATTTTTTCGCTGATTTTGTCATATTTAGGTAGAATTAGCTAAATTATACTGAACTGCGATCAGAAGCTTATGGTAGACATATAATGTATAAAGAAATCATAGCTGTAGAGCATTTAAAGAAGAATTAATGTATAAGTTGGGTTTAAATGTGTAAAGGCAGTTTAAAGTCTAACAGTAAATTTAAATGTGTTTTAATTGTTGGGATCAAGTGTAGTACCTAAGAAGTGGGGTGGGGGGGTGCTAAGTGTTAAGATCGGCAAGTAATATTTATTTGGTAAAATAATGTAGATAATTAAAAGAAATCGATATCAGTTTATATAGTAAATTTTAGCTGGCTAACAATTCAGTAATCAATTTAAATCTGTAAAATTTAATATTAATAGGTTTAGTGATAGCTGTAATCTCCATAGTTAGTTAGAAAGGCTATTAGTGTGTGAGCAAGTGTGCATGGTAGTATAAAGGAAATTTTATTTAATGGGACAATTATAAATTTTCTTATCTCGTATAAGGTGTCATTCAAAAGCAAATTGAAAGGACTACAATTTTATATTAATTTCAAATAAATATCTGATAATATTCAGTCTTTTCTTGCCTCGTATAAGGTGTCATTCGAAAGCAAATTGAAAAGATTACAATTTTATATTAATTTCAAATAAATAGCTGATAATATTCAGTCATAAAATTTTAAGTTAAAGTAAAACCATTATTCTAAATTACAAAAGTTATTTCAGTTTGCTACAGTTGTATCTTGATTTTTTTTAAATACAATTTAAAACTGATTCTCAAGTAAACCACACAATCATTTAGTAGTGTGAATAATTAATAACAAAATTGGGTGTAATAACCAATCAAAATTTAATACCAAGGATTAAATGGTCAAGGAGGTAGGTTTGAAGATGAGTGACAACCAAAGATTATAAAAGGGCCACACACAATTTGAGATTCTAGGATTGTGCTGGTGATTCTTTGTATTCTTCTGCTTGTTTCCAGCTTCTGACCTAATATTTTGTTAAAACTTGCAGTAAAAGTAAAATTGTACTATGTTTTATAAGCATGTCGACACAAATCTCTAAATCAGGTATGCGCTTCATTCCCAAAATCAATCAAAAATCGAATCCAAGGATAGCAAATTTCGTGCGATTGATCAATGGATGGTGCATCTGGAATGGACTATCCAATTTTCCCAACGTGAAATATCACAGGTATTAACTTTCTTTGATATTTATTTTGTTAGAACTGTTACATAATGTAAGATATTTGAATAGCTTTATTTAAGAAAGTGAAGGAAAAGACTTACAATATGAATGAATTGTATGAGAGAAATTTTAAAATGTTTCCAAATAACCGTTATTTAATTGAGAAAAGGAAAATTAAATACATGAAAGTTGTAAATGAAATCACAAAATTTATTTAGGTAATAAATGTTGAGCTGAATATATCTAAATGAAATTGTCAAAATTACAATACCATGGAATGACCAAGTTCCTTGAAGTGCTGTTAAACTTCTGAGTAATCTTGATAATCGACATTAGATTAACTGATTTTGTTTTTAATATTGAATGCTTCATAAAGAAAATATGTGTAAATCGCAGAGAATCCTAAGGAATAGTACAGCTGCTTCGTAAAAATATGAGCTTTCTAAATTTAAAAATGCTATTAAACAATTGTGCAATTTTTGAATAACCTTGAATCAAGGAATTATGGCCATTTGTGTGTTTTCATGTTTAGATACTGTCATGTGTGTGCATCTATAATATGTGCAGATTAATTTTAAATGATCATAAGGAGGATGATGGTTGTATTACATTGTTGCAATGAATGGAAAGATTGTAAGCGATGGACTGTGTTAAAGACTTTTAAGTATAATTTTTTTTGTTATTTTATTATTCACTGAATATTACATGTATGGAAAGCCTATTTTATTTTAGTGTTTATTATTTAAATATATTACTGAATATACCCGGTATTAAATTTAGGTTATAGTAGGGTAAAATATGCCTTCTTCATTATATATTGCTATAATTTAATTTTGATGCTACCATAATATGAATAACTTGTCTGTGTGAATGTTTGAAATGTTTACATGAGAGGTTCACAGATATATATAAAAAAAATTTTATGCTTACAAGTAAATATTGATATTATTAATGCTTTATTTTATTACTTATGTAGTCTTTAAGATTTTGATATTGTTATGTCCTGGATGATGAGAGATTTAAGTATAATTGTTATATGTTAAAAAGTGATGCATATTTCTTATTTCGTAATTATTTAAGAGTTACATTTTTTTTATTCTAATCGTATTAGACTATTACTGCATTATCTGTTTTATACATCAATATAGTATTTGATGAGAGTTCAAATCCTGTTTTCTTGAGATTAAGTGATGTTTGTAAATGATCAAGTTTGTTTAAGGTACGCTAAGTTATTGCTGCCTTGAGAGTTGAGATTGAGTGTAGCTCTCTCATGATTATAAGTATTAAGTATTTTAATAATGTATTAGGAGATGGAGGGTGTATCCCCAACTCCATTGTCAATATACTCCATAAAAGATATATTCTAGGTTATAGTTGTAGTAGTGATTGGTGCATGCCCATATTTATATGTGTAGCGACTGAGTCCTAACATATCTTATAGCCCTCAGAGAGTAGGAGCACCCTGGGTTCACGCCATCACAGATGTAGTGCTTTGTAGTTTTATTTACCTTATGGATATATATTTTGTACCCATATCTTTGTGTAAGAATTTGTTAATTTAATAGTTAGTCATTATCTAATTCCTATTGAAGTGTATTACTTACTTTAGGGCACTTTTGATTTAAATATGAATCGAGAATTGATGTATAATGCCTTGGCTGAGCTTTGCCCACCATCATTTATAAGACTGATAATCATTCAAAATTTAAAGTTAATGTTAAAAGCCTTAATAAGCAGTGTGCATCATAACTGACTCGTAATGGAAGCAAGTCACTGCTGGAATGATAAGATTAATGGTTTATTACTCATGTTGGGATATAGAAAGCATTGAGTGTATATAAGTACTTGAGTGTGACCTCTAAAACAACTAGTTAGTTTAGAGTTAAAAAAGTTAAGGTCTCAAACGAACAGACAAGTGATAATTTAAAAGAGTTAACTAAAAGTTGTAAGTTTAAACCTGAGTGGTTAGTTAGAATGGTGTGACATTAAAGATTAATGAAACAATGTATGATATTTGGTTAGAAAGTAAGTAGCATCAAGAGGCATATATTTCTTTTGATAAATAGAATCAATTAAAAGTTATTTTATAATTTGCTGATTTTAAGGGATGTTATTGTGAATAGTTATTTAGGCTCACCTCCCAGGGAAATGTTACTAAACCAGCAAAATATAATGGATTGAGATATATATTTATTTTATTTACGTCCATGCAAAGCTATAGTTGAAAGAGGCATACCATGTAGAAATGTCTTATTAAGCACAAAAGAGGAATCATATTCTCCGTAGCGATTGTAAATCCACTGTAAATATTTTGGTTATTAATTGGATTGCTACAATGCTATGTTAAATTAAAATTTTGTAGTTTATAACTTGATTTGTTAATAATGTTATGTGTTAATTAAAATTTGGTGTTGTGTTGTGTCTTAATGTTTTGGTACCCACGAAATCCAGAAATCTTAATCATATGCAATTTTAGATAAATGTTTTAATGCTTATTCTGGTTCAGACACATTGCAAAAGTTTGATTATTAAATTGATATTTTCTCCTGAAATCCGAAATTTGCTTTAAAGAAACATTCATAACTTGCTTTACAAATTATTATGGTTACACTGCAAACATCTGGAAGATTTACTTTTAAATTAATTATTATTTTCATAAATTTATTGTGTTGTGACTAATATCTTGAGTGGACATAAAATCCCTTTTCCCACTCCTGGTATTTGAATGCACTCTCAGTCAATAGTAATCTAGTTCAAAATTTAAAGTTGATAGGACATTCTATTTTAGTTAACTGTTTAGTAATTTATAAGATTTTATTATTATTATTGGTTGATGAAAAGTAGACATTAGCTCAGAGATCAAGCGTATGTCTACTTAAGTTATATTGCTGGGATAACATTCATTGGTCAACAATAAATTCGTAAATCACCAATAGAAATTTTGCATTCCTGATTTGAACCCTGAGACTATAATTTTCCAATTTTGAATTAAGAGCTCATGAACTTATTGTTATAGAATTAATGTGGTATTATAAATTAATTAAATCGATAAGACTGTTTATTCTGTGCATATCTGATCATGACAATACAACAGTGTGGAGAAAGTTAAAGATAGTAAAGTTTAGTGGTAGAGGAGAGTGTAGAGAAAGTTAATGTTGGAAATAAATTGTAACTATGATGTTAGTGATTTATGTGGGGAATATCGAGATCATTATAGTGTTATGAGAGTGAGTCAAGATTTCTCCTTCTCTCTTAGCTTATTGGTAATATTTTATAATGTTTATTATTAGTATAATTCTCGGTGTTCGCGGCATGAGTTACCAAAGCAATTATAAAATCCTAAGCTTGAGCGAATAGGGATTGGTATTTTAATTAAATATCCTTGTAAAATGTGAAACAGCTGTGTTTGATTCCATGACTTATTTACAAATACATGATAGCCAAGTCAGTTCATTCCCTTTTGTGTGTTACAATTTGGCTGGCTTGATTTAAGAAGTCATTTAATCTAAGAAGGGAATTAAATCTAGATATTTTACAAGTTAAAATTATTTTAGAAGTTAATAAATTGCTTCCTTTATAAATTCATAATTTGTAAATCTATGACTGCATCGAATAGGTACAGCAGCTGTTCTGTTAAAGTTACAATTTGGCATCCTGTTATATATATTTCTTGCTTGCTCTTCCCGTTTCTTTGGATATATATATAAGGTAGCATCTGCTAATCTATGAAGCATGCATTAAACTGGATTGTAATTTTGGCATATTGAACAATAAAATTAGATTTTGTAAAGTAATATTATAATTAAAAAATAATTTTTATTAATACTTAGAAAAACATTTTATAACAAAAATTCAAATTCAACGAGTCAATATAAAAAAAACAACAACTGTTCCATGTTCATTCTGTAAGTAGATGCTTCAAACATGTGTAATTTTGAGAACAAATCCATAGCTAACGTGTAATTGGTTTTAATTTTATAATTGTTTATTCTTTGTTAAGTCTCACAGATTTATTCTTTATAAAAAGTATCCATCTGATTCAAATTTGAAAAATATTCTGCTTAATTCTAAATATTAAAAGTTTAGAAAAAGCAAAACAGATTCAGAAATCTGTACCTATTCGATGCAGCCATAGATTTACAATCCAAGATACAAATACATTAATAATATCTTGTTTTCTCTTAATCTCAGGTCATGGTTCTTTAAGACCCATCGTTTGGGAAGCCATTGTATTGTTTTATATATATTTAGAATAAGTTTTATATATATCTGTTAAAGATATACCCGTTACCTCCCACACTCACACCTAATCTAGGTTATTGTAGTTAACCATTTCAAATTTTAGCAAAAGCGTAGTATATTTCCAGGTAATACGGTTCTAATTATAACTA
Source organism: Epiperipatus broadwayi (assembly GCA_028023455.1). Classification (NCBI taxonomy): domain Eukaryota; kingdom Metazoa; phylum Onychophora; class Udeonychophora; order Euonychophora; family Peripatidae; genus Epiperipatus; species Epiperipatus broadwayi. The sequence goes on along the minus strand of JAQFVV010000080.1, from coordinate 5,777,790 downwards.
GCTAACTTTCCCCATATTGTCATCTTTAATAGTTTAAATTTGTTTTTTATTAGGTGCCAGGATTCTATTGTTAGACATCCCCATTAAATTGACAATGAAGGTAAGTTTCCCCCCTTTTTTTTATGCCACTCTAAAACCCTCTCTACAATGTGAATGAACAAATAACTCCTATATTAACTTATCTCTATAATTTTTACGCAAACTAATAAGAGAATATTATATATCTATATCGTGACCTCACAAATAATAAATCTAGAAATATAATATTGTGTTGGCATCAACAGTAGAATTTACCCAGAAGATCACTGAAAGAAGATAATTACAAGACTTAAGTAAATGACACGTTGTGACGCTTTTTTTTTTTTTTATTACTTTTTTTTTTTTATGAACATATTTAATAAAAGCGAAATAATAAAAGAAAATTTATATCATCATAGCAAAATTATTTCTTGGATTCATTAACCATATAAATAGTTCTTTATGGTCCATTAAAATATGTTTTCTTTTCTCCTGGTTTGTGTAAGATGTGAGTACTCTATGAAGTTATTTCAATAAGCATATAAGTTCAAAAATTTAATTTCTTACTGGTAAGATAGTTCCTAGAATCATTCCTTGGTAATACATATAATTCTCAGCTTTTCTTCATGATATATTCTTTAGGTTTCAGCTTTGATCCGAGCTTCTAGATTAGGCGGGTGGCAGCTTCACACTTCTAAATCATTGTGTTCGAGGAAATGGAAAGATCGGTGATATACAACCATTCTTACCGCCCATCTGAATGTCAGTGACAATCACAGTGTAGTTTAACATCTTGTCAAGAAACCAATAAACAAAAGAGAGACTTTTCTTTATCTATGTCCATTTCCTTTATATCCTCACAAAAACTCATTATGCATGTGTGCATTGAATACCACCTGCATTCTTTCTTCGAACTTTTATCTTTCTCTAGATTTTTGTTTTCAAAGTTCTTCTTTTTTTTTTTTACTTACCACAGCCATATTTAATTATCAATCTCTGCTTTGAAGAACTTGTATTAGTATTTACAATCTGTATTTGCTTTTATTATTTAAACTTGCTCTTTTCTTTTTTTTATTGAACGAAAAGAAAAAAAAACGTGTATTGCCTCAAGGAAAAATTTTTTTCTAATTTTAATCCAATAAAATATTTATTCTATACATTAATTTATATTTATATCAAACATACTTTTATTTTATTTTCTTTACATTCATTTCAGCAAAATCTTCGAATTCAACTGCCAACACATCTTGCATGGTTACAATTGATATAAAACCCTGTGATCCACAATTTATAGTATTACGGAATTAATCTGAAACTGATTTCAAATTAGCAATATCAATTCCACATCTTTTAACCATGAATTATAATTATTACACCATTATATAAAACAAATATATTTTTCTGCTCAGAATTAGATAAAGCTTGCTTTTGATTAAAACAATATTACAATCAATCGATAAAATTTGATCTTCATCAATATTAGCTTGCATTGTATAATTTATTTTAGAATTACATTATAAACTTAAATGAATTCTTACATTGGTAAAATGAACAATGATAGAAAAAGTGAAAATGTCTCAAAGTTTGCAAAGATAATAAATTTCACAATGTAGAATATTTTTACATAAATTAGATTTGCTTCAGATAAATAATATAACTTTCATTCTTGTTTTAAAAATATATATTACTACAATTTAATATATAGAGCAATTTAATGCCTGTCATTAAACAGTATATAAGTGGTTTCATAAAGCAGGTATCAAAATGTGGTATAGATTTAATAGTAGAATTTATAGTATGAACCAATTAAAAGCAAAAAAATAATTTTATTTTCTTGGTTTCTAAATTTACAAAAGTTGAAGATTGTATCATTCTTCTTATTCTAAGAAAGTTTCACAGAATGATTTTAAAGACTATGATCTATTCATTAATATTACAAAAAAAAAAAGGGTACTTTATCAGTCAGCGATAGTAAAAAAAATCTTCAGCAAAATTTAATTCAAATAGTTATCAATTTCCAAATGTAAATCAATTTTATATCTTTTTAAATAAAAAACAGACTTTGAAGTTGAAAACACACAAACTTCAAAGTGCTGAAACTAAAAAAAAAAGAATTCATTATAGTGGTATGATTAATCCAACTAAACTGATTATATGATTTTCTTGGAAAAGACAAATCCACTAAATTATAAAAATTATTCCATGGAGGTGAAGATTTGATTGCTTTTATTAAGAAGATATAGTGAGGACATAATGCAATGAAAAACTTCTATTAAGAAAAGTGTTGAAATCTTTGAAAAAGATACTAATAGAAAAAAGGTTAACAAATATCATCATTAAATGTTAAGGAACAGCGTAAAGAACCAACATGTTTTATGTGGGAATATTTGTTCATCCAGACACTGCAAAATTTACTTTTATCATTTTAATTTACATTCATATCGGCCTTTCAAACCAATTGTGCAAACGCTTTGCGAGTGTTAAATAATAAATGAATGCCTTCTGATCAATACAAGATATAGAATTTATGCAGGAATAAAAAGAATCCTCTTATTCCTACGACTCAAATATTTATATATGAGCAAATCTGAAGTACTTGCACAGAAGGCGTGACGATAGAACGGTCACTTTTAAATTACTATATACAATGTCTGAATGAATGACGCGATGAAATTTTCTAGAATTTACTAAACGTCATTCCAACTGAAACTTAATCATATATATAAATAAGCATTTATTTTTATAGCGTCTGCATATAATTGTAATTTACATTCATATCGGCCTTTCAAACCAATTGTGCAAACGCTTTGCGAGTGTTAAATAATAAATGAATGCCTTCTGATCAATACAAGATATAGAATTTATGCAGGAATAAAAAGAATCCTCTTATTCCTACGACTCAAATATTTATATATGAGCAAATCTGAAGTACTTGCACAGAAGGCGTGACGATAGACGTCATTCATTCAGACATTGTATATAGTAATTTAAAAGTGACCGTTCTATCGTCACGCCTTCTGTGCAAGTACTTCAGATTTGCTCATATATAAATATTTGAGTCATAGGAATAAGAGGATTCTTTTTATTCCTGCATAAATTCTATATCTTGTATTGATCAGAAGGCATTCATTTATTATTTAACACTCACAAAGCGTTTGAACAATTGGTTTGAAAGGCCGATATGAATGTAAATTACAATTATATGCAGACGCTATAAAAATAAATGCTTATTTTTATCATTTTACTTATTTTTTTCTATCCTAGAATTAAAATTGCCATGCACATTAACAAATGACTGTTAATGAAAATTAGTGATAAGAAAAGAGCTTTGTACAGAATCAAGACATGGATGACTATAAAAAGCAAAAAGAATATATTTATTTAAATTATAAAGTTAGAGAAGATTAAAAACCCTACTTGGAAAGATAATGATAAAATATTGAAAATAGAAAATAAAAAGGAGCTATTTGTAGAATTAAAAAAAAAAAAATCAAACATAAACTTAGAGGAACTGTGAATAATATATTAGAAGATTCCATAAAGAATAGAAGAAAGAAGTTAGAATAAAGCAAAAAAACTAACTTTTGACAAAAATTGATAAATGAAGTCATAACTGACTACTCTAATATTTCTAACATCATTTTAATGAAAGTATTAGCTTTAGCAATACAACTACAGCTGTTAAATCTGTACAACAAAATTTTTTATTAATTGTGCAAAATCACTTTCATAGATTATGTTATTGATTAAAAGCAAATTTTTTAATCTGTTATCAAAAGTTATTTGATTTATTTTTCCAAAATCATTTTCCATAATTAGTGTCACAATATTTTACATAATTACTATTAGAAATTACTTGGGTACTAGATGCAAGAAGCTTAGCATTATCTAATAATATCCCTTATATTACATACAAGTTATAACATACAGAGGCAAAACTCTCCATACAGCAGTGTCACTCAGTGCAAATCAGAGTAATCAATGGATGCAGGAAGGTTTTGTGCATAAAATCCCTATAAGGGCCTATTAAATCCCTATAAGGGCCTATTCATTCACAAACTTTTCTGCATCCATTGATTATTCTGGCTTGAACCAAGTGGCACTACCGTATGGAGAATTCTGCCTCTGTGTTAACAGCTTATGTTAGCCTAAAGAATTGTGATCATGTGATATTTCATAGTTTAATACCAATCTTGCCCAATATGATTATAGAGACTGTGGTTAGTGAAGAACCAAAAAATATAAAAATGTATACATGTTGAACTAAGTTCAGATCTATAAGATTATTAAAGCAAATGAATTTGAATTGAAAACATTATTGTATTTTCATTTTGGACTCAAAGCATTGTAGTTAACTAAAATAATAAAAAGTAGCTGCTGGAGAGTTGCATTAGATCCCAAAGATCTAGGTGCAGTGCTCTCAGATCCAAAGTTCTTCAGTGGTGAAAGTCACAGAAGAGAAATTAATTTGGGGATATTGGATGAATAGGCACTAGATAAGGATTTTATGCACAAACCTTCCTGCATCCATTGATTACTCTGGCTTGCACTGATTTGCGCTACTGTATGGAGAGTTTTGGTGAATAATGTGAAGTTATATTATACTGGAAATCATTCAGCACAAATGAGAAATGCATCTACAAATGTAGAAGCTAGTTTTAGAAAATGTTGAAAAACAAAAAGACACGAAATAAATGATATTACGTTATTCTTTCATCAATGTTTTATGATTTGTGAGGCAAATCAGTTTTTGTAGTTGATGAATCTGTTCCAATAGTAAATTTTATTTAATGGTAAAATCAGTTTTAAATCAGTAATTAATTAAAAACAAATTTTAAAATCTAATTATCAATTTTTAAAATATAAATATATTAAATTAAAAATATAAATCTCACATTTCTATTATTCTAAACATTAATAATAACTTTTAAATTGTTAAGAGAGGCATGCAATGGCAAGCTAACTCAGATGATGATAGAGTCTCATAATTTAGTCATAGTACTATTCTATTACCTAGTTACTCAACCTATCTTCAAACAGAAAATGTGGCTTATATACAATAATTTTTAGATAATAATTGTTCAGTTTTATATATTATTCATTTAATATGCAAATAAATTATGTACTTTAAAACTTTTTAAAAATTATATTAATTTAATAAAACTATCTTAAGAATGATAATTAAATTTATTTAGAGATTTTGATTTTGTTCCAAGAATTTAAAAATTTAATTTAAAATAAATTACTTTATTGGTATTTATTTATTTATTTTTTTTACTAAAAAATAAATGAATTTTTATGATATATATTTTATAAAGAGTAGAAAATATTTATAGAAATAAAAAAAGATTCAATTTTAGTTTTATCAGATTATTTTTAATAAATTTTATAAATAATAGTTTAGGCTTATTCTCCTATATTTTTGTGAAACTAATGAAATGTTAAGATATTTGCTCAAAATTAATGATATATGTAGTTCATATTAAGAATATTATAAATTTGATTTAATCTTTGTTTTTCAGTTTGCTTGACTGAAAATAGAAGTATAGGTTATTTATTATTAAAACAAATTGAAGATTAAAAATTATTGGTTAATTAGTGCAGTAAGGTCTACCCATCCCTCATACATGTATGTAAATGGATTATGTCCTGTACATGAGGGGTCATAGTGACTTCTGGACAACATGGGTAGGATGAGAAGGTTGGCACTAACGTAGGCTTTAAGCGTTCCATCATCAAATTTTCAATAAAATGGATGGCTGAAAAGCTGTGGGATGGAGTGGTTTCAAGCCTGTCCATTAAAGTATGAAAATTGGCTATCTTAATATAAGCTGGGCTTTGATTGTATATATGTGTGAAGATGATAATCTGGACCAACTGACAAGTGGTGGTTTAGCACGAAATAAGTATATTGGTGATTATTTATCTTTTCAACGTGTGTGATCAAGTGTATCAGTAGTATAAGATAGCATGGATGTTTGAGGGTCGTGTGAAAATCTGAGTTCAAGCCCCCTATATATAACATATATAAGTGCAGATATGAAAAAGCCGGCTGCAGAAAGGAGTTTGCTATTAACTGAAAGGAGACCCTTTGATTTCTCTTGGAGGCCTTAAAGAAACCGAGCAGGGCAAATTCCTAATGTCTACTCCATACATTCTTGTCATTGCAGCTGTTATTACTATGTGATTATTCATAGTGTATACGAACATGGATGCGCGACTCACCAACACGCATTAACCAGCATGGTGAGTTTATTGGATTTTTACCTCTGAGTTTAAGATCAAGAAACACAATGGTCTTTCTTCTCAGTTGCCTGATAAAGCAGAATGAATGTTTGTGTAAATGATAAATATTTTTTCAATGCATATATACAATTATGACAGACAAAAATAAATCATGGCCCTTATTCCCAGGAGGCTGTAAAGTCACCAACCACGGCAGCGGTTGGTGGCTGAAGGTGGAGGGTGCTAAGAATCCCCTGATTGCAGACCCAGGCTGCCATTTGATGATGACTTTTTATTTAGGTACTTACAACTGCAGATCACTTTTCAAGTGAAAGAAGATTGCAAGAATTAGAAGAACTGTCTTATATTAAATGGGACATTACTGGACTTTGTGAAGTTAGAAGAAAAGGTTAAGAGACAATTGATTTAAAAAAGTGGACATGTACTCTATTATAAAGGCACAAATATTGGAAATACAAGTGGAGTAGGATTCATTATAAATAAAAAGTGGAAGAACAACATTGTGGAGATTGATGGTGTATCGGACAGAGTGGCAAGATTAGTTATACAACTTAATAGCAGATACCAAATGCAGATAATTCAGGTTTATGCCCCAACAAGTTCTCATAGTGATGAAGTAGTAGAAGATTTTTATATGGATGTACAAAAGGCTTTTGATCAGAGTAAACAACATTTTAAAATTGTTATGGGAGACTTTAATGCTAGAATTGGTAAACAAATGAAAGATGAAAGTGCTGTAGGTAATTTTGGTTATGGTAATAGAAATGAGAGAGGACATAGACTTGTGGAGTTTGCAGAAAAAGAAAAACTTTATATTATGAATTTTTTTTTTGAGAAAAATGTTAAAAAGAAATGGACATGGAAGCATCCAAATGAAGGTACAGCAGAATTGGATTATATTTTGACTAACAGAAAATACATATTTCAAGATTGTAATGTTCTTAATAAATTTAACACAGGAAGTGATCATCGATTAGTAAGATGTAAGATACATGTTAATGCAAAACTAGAGAGACAAAAATTATTAAAAAAAAACAATATTTACAGTTGATATTCCTAATCTTCAGAAACATTCTAATGAATTTAAATTAGAACTTACAAATCGGTTTCAAGTATTAGTAGATTTTGAACATGATTCAGATTTGAATGAAATTAATATGAAAATAACTGATACACTTTTAAAAACTGCAACAAAGATAGCTGGTAGAAAAAAGCAGCAATTGACCAATAAAATTTCTACTGAGACTAGAGAATTTATGAAGAAAAGAAGGAATATGAAGATATACAAAAATGATGCATTAAAAAGGATTGAATATCTTGAATTTTGTAAAATGGTGCAGGAAAGAGTTGAAAATGATATAAGAAAGTATAACTGTGAACTAGCAAGGAAAGCTGTAGAAGAAAATAAAAGTCTCAAGAATGTAAAACAACATTTTGGTATTGGTAGGAAATTTATATCTGCAATAAGAAAAAAAGATGGAATTATTACTAAAAAGAGAGATGACATCATGAAATGGGTAGAAGACTTTTATCAAGAATTATATAGTAATAAAGAACAAGTACCTCCTATATCTATTACATCTTCTGAATTGCCCAGAATTTTAAATGAAGAAGTGAGACATGCAATTAAATATATGAAGAAAGGAAAGGCTCCAAGTAATGATGGAATTATAATTGATATATTAAAAGAAGCAGGTGAAGAAATAGAAATTTTTTTAGCAAAGTTATATACCAAATGTCTAAATGATAAAGATGTACCAGATGATTGGAAGAATGCAGTAATAATATTAATATTTAAAAAAGGTGATAAAGAAGATATTAGAAATTACAGACCTATCAGCTTTTATCAGTTTTATACAAAATTTTTACCAAGATAATTACAACTCGTCTACAGAGAACATTGGATTTCCACCAACCAAGAGAACAAGCTGGATTTAAAAGTGGTTTTAGTACAGTAGATCATATCCAGGTATTGAGAGAAGTTATAGAAAGGACAAATGAATATGAGTTGCCATTATGTTTTGGATTTGTAGATTATGAAAAGGCATTTGATTCTATAAACATTTCTTCAGTGATTAAAGCATTGGATCATCAAGGTATAGATCCAGGATATTGTCATATTTTAAAGAATATTTATAAAAATGCAACAGCAACAATTAGATTACATAATGATACTGGGAAAGTCAACATTGAGAAGGGTGTAAGACAGGGTGACTCCATATCTCCAAAACTTTTTACAGCAGTGCTGCAAGAAGTATTTTGTGGATTAAAATGGGAAGCTAAAGGAGTGAAAGTAAATGGAGATTATTTAAGTCATTTAGATTTTGCAGATGATGTAGTTGTTTTTGCAAATAATGCTTTAGAGCTGCAGGAAATGTTGCAGGAGTTATCAGATGAAAGTAGGACTAAAGATAAATGTTAAAAAGACTAAAGTAATGTTTAATCGATTTTCTCAAAATATGAAAATAAAGATTGATTATGATGAGTTAGAAGAAGTTAACAGTTACAAATACCTTGGTCAGATTATTAATACAGATGGAAACATAATGGATGAAATTAATCATAGAATTAAACTTGGTTGGAGTGCTTTTGGTAGAAATAACTTGATACTAAAAGGAAATATGCCTATGTGTTTGAAAAGGAAGGTTTTTAACAAATGTGTTTTACCAGTTCTTACTTATGGATCTGAGACTTGGACACTTAATAGAAGAGCAATACAGAGACTTCAGACCACTCAAAGAAGTATGGAGAGATGCATGTTGGGAGTAACAAGAAGAGATCGAAAACGCAATATATGGGTAAGAGAACAAACAGGTGTTACTGATCTCATTGAAAAAATTAAAAGATTGAAGTGGAGTTGGGCTGGATATATTGCTAGAAGAGATGATAATAGATGGATAATTGAAATCTTAAACTGGATTCCAAGAGATTGTAAAAGACCCAGAAAGAGACCACATGTTAGATGGATGGATGAAATAAGAAAGTGTGCAGGAATGATGTGGAGAAGAGAAGCTAAAGATCGGAGATGGATTGAACTTGGAAGAGACTTTCATCCTATAGTGGATTGATGATGCAAAAGCCTGTACTGTAGAAAAAAATTCATATTTTAATAATTTTAAGTGGATAATTTTTTTCCCTTAGTAGTAGAGAGAGCTCTACTGTGTAGCTGCAATCATGTATTTGCTGTACAAAAATATTTATATTCCAATGAGTTTTATTAATGACAAGACGTTATTACCAATGTTAGATAATTGAATTAAGATCATGTTTGTCATAACATTAGTTAAGTGATTTAACAATATTACTACATTAATAATATGTAAAATTAAGATCATGCTAATGAGCTCTAAACAAGCTTTTTTTTTATCTTGGATTGTCCCCATACCCATACCGGTTTCATCCTATGGGTCTCTTCAGTGAGGAGTTGGGACATTAGATTCAAAAAACCAACTCAAGCAAAGCATTTATCTAAAGGTTAACTGTCAGGAAGATCTGAAACTTTTAGACATCTAAATGTCTTAAAAGTCAGCTCTCCAACTGAAAAATCATATGGGCCTGAACTTAATTCAGATACTCCATATATTAGTAGGCTTAGCCATTTAATTTAGCCAAAGCCCCAACAGCAAAATAATAATAGTAATAATAAAAAAGTCAGATGTCACATGACTTATATATAGCTTGCACTTACAAATATGTAAAATTAAGAGCATGCTAATGAGCTCTAAACAAGCTTTTTTTTTTTATTTATGATAAATGCTACTACAAGAGAAGGCATTCAAATCATTTTTATCTTGGATTGTCCCCATCCCCATACCGGTTTCAACCTATGGGTCTTTTCAGTGAGGAGTTGGGACATTAGATTCAAAAAACCAACTCAAGCAAAGCATTTATCTAAAGGTTAACTGTCAAGAAGATCTGAACCTACTAATATATGGAGTATCTGAATTAAGTTCAGGCCCATATGATTTTTTCAGTTGGAGAGCTGACTTTTAAGACATGTAGATGTCTAAAAGTTTCAGATCTTCTTCTTGACAGTTAACCTTGAGTTGGTTTTTTGAATCTAATGTCCCAACTCCTCACTGAAGAGATACATTAATAAGTTATTATTTTAATTATTATATGCCAATAGTCACAAAATATTATTCACAAGAGAACATTAAAGTGATTAGATAATTATAATATTAGAATTACAATGAAGAATCATTTCATATATTTTATCAAGAATTTTTATTATTATTATTTTTAAATATTTTTGAGAATTTTTTTCATTGAAGATTATTACTAATAATATAGAATTAAGATATCTCTCATCTGACCATTATATGGTATTAATATACTAAATTCCTTTTATGTACTATTGTTATATATTATTGCCTTATGGATCCCAGAAATATTATAATTTGTATTAATAGAAAAAATGGTAATACAGCATCGATTGATCCACGCCATAAGATGGCGCTGTTGCTAGTGAAAAACGAATAGATATAACGTTACCGGGCTGATTTGATTATTATTATTTTGAAATGTTATCGTGTTTCTTTTTTTTTGGTTTGGATTTTTTTTTGGACCGTATTTTCTTTTTTTTTTTTAAATAAATAAATTGATTTTTAAATTTTTTTTTTTAATACGTTTTTTAAAACATTTTTTTTTTTTAAAAAAACTTGTTTAACAAAATTGGATTACGGTCTTTTTTTTTTTAAGTAACTTTTTTTTTTTTCGCTCTTGATTACGGTCTTTTTTTTTAAAGTAACCTTTTTTTTTGCCTTTTTTAAACAACAACTTTTATATATATATATTTTTGGGGTTCATATAACGTGTTTTTATTTATAAAAAACAATTACAGTACATCAAAAATTAATTTGTATATTTTGAAGAATTAATGATGGGTCTTTACATATTTTGGATGTCTTTTAAAAACAAACAAGAACAAAAAATCGATAATTTGGTAACTAGAGTAAATGCATTTCATCTAAGATGGCACAGAACACGTCTTGATTTTTTTTCTGACGTCTCCATAGAAATTCGGCTATATAATTATCGACATCTTCTCTTCTTGTGCCTCTTGTTCTCTTGTTTCGCCACTTGAGACAACCCCAAAGACGTTCAATGTTCTGGGTATGCACGCCAGTGTCAGGGTACACAAAATTATATTTGTGATTTACTGTCGAGTGGTGAAATCCGGAAGCCTCCAATGCACAAGTTGTGTATTCTTTCCAGCAATGAGAATAGATTGTGGAACCAGGCATGATCTCACGGATGGACTGCGTAAGGATGTTGGCAGATCGGGAGGCTACAGGCACTACAAAACAATCGCCTGTCTCATGACACATACCCCCGAAAACCCATTGTTGCGGAAGGATTCTGCCCTGGTTGCTTTTCCGCCGACTGAACATCGTCTCATTCACTTCCACTGTCATATCGGGACCACCGATTCGGCGACCAGAGACAAGGCTTTCTCCACACAGTTCTCTAATAGCTATAGTCACATGCCATACTGCATTCTCACACATTTGTAATTCAGCTGCCATCTGCTTTACTGTGAGCTCATCTCGGCTAATTAGTCGTAACGCTTTCAAAAAAGACATTCGGCAGCCCTCAAACCACGTTCCATGACGAATGGAACACCTTCGTCGACATTGCCGCGATTTGCATTCCATTGGACAGGGTTTACTATGCCTTACTTTCATTAAACTACCACAAAGGCAGTTCTTCTGGGTGAGGAGAATATTTCTCTGTTGAAGAAAGGCCACCGCATCTGCTTCTGTAGTAGGAAAATCTACAAATCGAAACGCCGGATGATCGTCTGCCATGGCAATGTTTTGATCTCGAAAACGTCTTGGAAAGTGCGTGACTTGATCGTAAACTTTGCCGAATTGTGACTAACACTCCTCATTTCCTGAATTCTGATCCCTGACAACGAAACCATGGGCGTTTGGAAAATCATTACAATTTTTACGAACGAAAAAAAAAAAAAATACATCGAAGACAAAAAAAAAAAGACGTTATAATATAGTTTTCGTCCTTCAAAATACAGAAACCTTTACATCATACGCTGTACAATAGTTAAGAGTAATGTCTATAGAGAGTCTTGCATACTCGTCGCTAATAATGTTCAACATACTAGAGATGTTGGGGTAAGGGTGCACTTCAACATCTTAGCGGTTGAATAGTTTACAGGCCGTAAGATCTATGAGCGGCCTTGTAAACAGCATATTTATGTGCTTTAGTGTAGAAACAGTGCCATCTTATGGCGTGGATCAATCGATGCCGTATTACCGAAAAAATTATTATCAAAGAATTCAATCGTTAATATTAATTATAATATTAAGAACATATTTTACATTAAATACATATAATGAAATATAATTGTTTAATTTTGATTATGATATTAAAAGATAGAAATGACCATGATACTTGAGAGAAAAGAACATATGCTTTACAGATTACAACGTGACTTTAATGCGATTGACCATGTTAAATTAAAAAATGTTTTTAGTGAAATGGGCACCAAACATCATAACAATGATCTTTATTAGAAGAATTTATCTGAAATTAGAAGTTGTCATAAAAACAGATATTATAAAATAGATTCTGTAAAAGAAAATAGAGAGAAATGTATAGCAATTCATTTTTTTAATAATGAATTAAAATTTATTTATAAAAATGCAGTTTTAAATTGGTATTTTTAAAATAAGAAAGAAGTTTTCTTGTTTTACAAGTCTTTGGTTATTTATTTATAAATGTTTCTTTGTGATTATTAAGTAAATTGGTTAATAGAGATTTTTCTATTGACATTATTGTCCAGCAACAGTATGGACATGACTTCCAATTCCTTTTAATACTGAAAAAAAATATTTCCACAAATACACTGGTGGAAGATATAATCAAGATTAAGATAGAAAGTAATAATACAATATTTGTGAAAAGTAGAAATTAAATCTGTAGAAATGACATATTCATGAAATGTATTAACATTTTTGCTTTTTAAATCATCTGAATTATAAATGCCTATTAGACATTTCTTAATCTTGAAAAGTGAAAATATCTACCATCAACAAGCTTTAAATTTCCATAAGAATTATCCAGTATTTTGGATCACTTATATTTTTAATTCCGACACATTTTCAAAAGAATATATAAAAACATTTTATTTGACTTGTCCCAGTAATTTTTAAACTGATCAAGCTTACAAGTAAATGTTTTTTTTTAAATCATTTATTTTTAATAAACAATATTTAATATTATTGGTTTTAATTTGTAAAACATTGTATAACACATCACTCAAAGAAAAATATTAGAAATTTAATAGATAAAAGAAAATAGTTGAAATAATTAAAATATGATAAATAATTATGCGACATGTTAAACATCTCTGTAATACATTTGTCAGGATTTTCTAAAGTTGTTTTCACATTATTATTAAATCTATCCGGCATTTAAAAAGCATTTCTATAATTCTTCTATTATATGCCATTTCTTTCAAATACAGATGGAAATCTTTTAATTTACTTCAATAACGCAGTTTGTAGAACTACCAAAAAAAGGATGCTAAAGCCATTAATTATTTTAAAAATTTTATATTTTTTGATTTGTGAATTTTCAAGAGCTTGAGATAAACAAGATTTAAACTATGAGCATAATAATGAACAAAATGAGACTCTGAACATTGGTGCTTTACTTTTGTTAAAACCCTAACTAATGTTTAGACATTACAGCACCATCAACACAGGTCTGCGCAATTAACTTTTTCTTATAAATATTTTTTTTTTTTTTAAAAAAATTGAAATACATATTCAGCTAAAGCAAATGATGTTTTACCCCAGCTAATATCTACAAATTCTATAAACTGTTCACAAAATCACAACAAATGAAACAGTTTTTAATTCATTATGAATATAATAGAGAACATTTCTGACAAACTTTATTAAATCATTGTTTGTTCGATTAGAAAGTTTGAAAATATACTTGCTGATTGTAAATGACATAATTAATTATACAAATGCACAATTTCTACATAGTTGCAAAAATGATTATCTTTTTCATGACTACAAAATGCTAATTTATGTATTCTTAAGTGACCCATTATCATAATTAAATTCTCTAATATTTTTCAATTTATTTTTACACTTTGTATATTTATAGCACAATTAGTAAAACTGAACCAAATGTTTTAAATGAAATGGCTATTTTTAGATGATTTAATTAATTAATGATGTTTTGTCTTTTTTGAACTTTAAACAAATGATTTAAATCACTAAAACCAGCTGTATTTCATATGTTGTATTCATTAAAAAAAAGAAAGCATGATCAACAAAATAATTGGCTTTTTTCTTCACAATCTGATACATATGATATTGTGTTACAATAGTTAGCATCGAAATGTGAACTTCAGGTTTTAATTTTTATATTTAAACTGATAATCTCTAGTTTTAGTCTTCCTGTCTTTATTATTTCTTTATCAATAAAATTCATAGATCTAAACAATCTTGTCAATAAAATATCAATTACACAACATTCAGCAAATTACAATAATTCTAAAAAATATATTTACTGATATATATAAAATAATTTTAATACAAACATTTTAAACAATATTTGAATGATAATAACTCATTTATTGTTTTGTATTGAAAACCCTAAAATAATTAATCAGATAATAGGTCACTCTAGAAAAATATCATTCATATAATCATGTAGAAGTTGACATCAACAGTAATTAAAGATAATAATTACTCAATATTATTTGTTTATCAAACTTAGACTTGTGTTAGAGATTATGAAATTTTAAAAACATTCTCTCATAATTCCAACTTTTCACTACTAGAAATGACCTGCTTTAAGAAATTATTTATATTATTTTCCCAATCTATTTGCTCTTATATTTATTTTGAAAATACAAAGATATAAAGAAAGGTAAAAAAAAAGGTACTTATATAAGATGTAATATCCTCCACTGACTTACCTTTCCAAGAGCATGAAGTAATTGACGTACTCTTTTGATAACAATCTCACAATCTTTATTGGCTTGGTATTTATATCTTTAAAAAAAGAAAAAAAAAAAAGAAGGATCAATATGTTTAAATTTAAACTATTGTGGAAATGTAGATACATATAAACATTTTTTAAAAAATTATCTTTTGTAATAATTTTGAATAAAGAATACACATTATACAGTAACAATCAAAAATAAGAATAAAAATCAACCATATATAAAAGTATCAAATATTTATTAAAAAAAAAAATTTATAGAAATTGTTTAGACACCAATATTATATATAACTTAATTATTTACTTTTTTTGCAAAAACAACTTTATTATGTGTGAAGAAAAAGAAATTTTATAAATTAGATATGTAAAATAAGAATTAAAAAATCACCATATGGAAAATACTAGAATATTTTTAGAGAAAAATAATAAAAATTACATCATTAAAAATAATATATCTATTACTAGCATTTCTTGAAAAAAAAAAACAAACACACACTACACATGAACACACACAACTAAATTACTTTGAATATAAACTAAAATTTGACCTACATTAATAATTTGGTTGTCATCTGATCCTTCGTGTCAGCCGCTAGAGGCGCGATTTCTAACTAAAAACACAATATAACATTCCCGGGCTAGCGATTCTCTATTAATATTGACTTTTTTTTTGGTTTGTTTACAAAGTTTACTTTTTTTCGTTTCTGAATTATTTTTCCCAAATAATATTTTTGACGATGGGATAATAATAGTTGTTTTTTTTTTTAATTTTTTTTTTTTTACCAATGGGTCTTTTTTGGTGTGTGTTCAAATAGTAATTTTTGTTTTTTTTTTTAAAAAAATAATATTACTGTTTTTGTAAAATTGGATTGACAAAATTCAAAAGAGAACGGGTTTTTTTGATGGATCTTTAAATAATAATTTACGTTACTTTGATATGTTTACATTTGATTGCCGACAACAATTATTGGGAGAAGTGTTTTTTTTTTTTTCGCGTGTGTGTGTATGTTTAAATAAAAATTAAAACCTTTACTTTTATTGGTTTACATTTGATTGATGACCGATTGGACTTCCTTTCGTTTATAAATTATGGTTTTGGTTCTACAAATAAATATTTTTGACAATGGGACAATAATAGTTGTTGTTTGTTTAATTTTTATTGACAAGAGTGGGTGTTTTTTTGTTGGGGCTCATGTTTAAATAAAAATTTTAGTTACTTCTTTTATTTTACATTTGATTGCCGATGACAACAATTATCGGGAGAAGAAGGGATGTACATTTAAATAAAAATTGAAGTTCTTTTATTTTTGACATCTGACGAAGGCCATTTAGAATCCCCGTCGGCAGATGTTTTTAGACCTCAAATCTGCATATATTTGCCACACAATCCAATCTTTTCTTTCAGCTGCATATATTTGCCACACAATCCAATCTTTTCTTTCAGCAGCAGGATGTTTTTTTCTGCTGTAGAAATATTCCAGCGCTGGCTTCCGTGTCTGGCAATTCCCATCTTTTCAAGTTTTCTGTTGTGGGAATTAGCCATACTTTTTGTCTCGGAAAATTTCTCGCTAAAACGTGACTCAAAGCGTGATTTTTAAATTTTTACGCTATTCCACCCTAATCGAAAATTTAAGAGGAATACAAATTTATGAGGAACAATCACGATACTGTTAAAATTGATAAAATGTAACAGTACATCAATTGGTCTTAAAAAAAAAAAGGCACCGATGAAAATTTAAATAATTTTGACACGATCAAATTAGCACACCCTCGTATGATATTGTTACATAAAATACATAACGCAGCATTACGATATAGTGCGTGACACAAACAACTACGGCATTTTCCTCTGCTTTTAGCATCGGAAAAAGCCACACCGTTAGCCGCTAAGCCGAGTTAACACTCTTTCTAGATTTTATCATAGAAAGGAGACTTAACTTCCGAGTTAACACCCTACCTTTTAGCGTAGAAAGTAGACTTAACTCCGAGTTAAAAATCTTTCTAGGATTTATTTTAGAAAGAATGCTTAAAGGCTTGGGTGCGGCCGCGGAAACGGCATATTTCTAGAAATTTAGCTAGAAATCGCGCCTCTAGCGGCTGACACGAAGGATCAGATGACAACCAATAATTTTTCTTTGAATGCTAAAAAAAAAAAAAAAAACCCACAAGACATTTTTATTTTTTGTAAATTAAATTTCAGTATTGTATAATATACTCAATTTAGACTTGTAATAATGTCAGGAGTTCAAATGTGAATGGAATGAACTTTGCAAAAAAATTTTCAAGTCATAAGCAGATTTAGGAATTTTTTCCCCAGATAACTGGCATATACCCAATTCAACTAGCTGGCAATTAAGGTAAAACATCTTTTAAATAGATTCCCATAAGGCAAAATCTTCTTCAATAATCGTTCAAAGACAAACAGTGAAAATGAGAGCATTATTCTCCAGTATAACTTCTTGCCAGGTAGTGAGAATCTTAGTAGTTTTTTTTTGCTGTTTTTCATCTCTGGCTAAAAATATGCTGACCAATAATTGAAGAGCTTAGTTGAATTAGAAAACAAAAACAAATCCTAAACAAAAATCCTAAGCCAATTAAAATCTAAAAAAATTTTCCATGTTTTACCTGACTCCGATTTGAAACCCAGATTATAGGCAGAGCAAAAGATTACATATATCACTAAACCATGAATCCTATTCAATATTGTTATTTAATAAAAACTTAATCATTCTATTTAAAAAATTTCATCTGTTTTTGACTCACATATTTTGCAATTGGATGTAGCGATCAGAATCTGCTGTCATATCTGGAATTGTGCCTCGCAGTGGCAACAAACCTAAAAATTAAATATGTACTACCTCTAAATTAAAAAGATAAATTTAATAAAAACATAAATAAAGAGCTCAATTTAAAAAATCATATACCATTGCCTTCATTTTCAACAAAATCACAAACAGCTTTTACTAAAATCCAAAAAGGTTTGCTCTGCAAATAAATATAATTTAAATTCAACAGCAATACAATAATTTAAATAATTAATTAAAAAAAACACACAATAACTTACATCTGTAGTCAAATGAATGCAAGCATCATCCTTAAACAGAGCTTTAACATTAGATGGAATCTAAAAAATAAAAACCTATTTAGAAAATATCACATAAATGCCAAGATGCATTATATTAATCAACATATGACAAAAGCAATAAATGATTTTGTCACTAGTTTTTTCAATAATTGTAACATATATTCTAGATTGTAAAATGATGACATGTAATCGTGAAAATATATGTTGTATGAGATTTTTTTCGCATTCTTGAATAGACTTGATTAGTTGTTTGAATTTATATTTATGTGTATATACAGAATTGTGTATATACCATACGCATATCAATCTGATTATATATAGAGAGAATATGGTATAAAAGATTGAATTTTCCAGCCATTTTTATTTGTTTCGGGATGGTATCATTAACCAAGATCCATCAAGGTGCCGTCAAAAACCCATATTCAAACTATTCATTAGATCATCCCATCACTACTGAGCAGTGGCTTGGGATACAATCAACCACGATATTGTTCCACTTAACTACTTATTTTAAAACATCTTGTTGAATTGATGAAAAGCAAGAATCAAACATAAGCTAAAATTTGAAATTCAACATTTTATTCCATGCAATATTCTAACTGCATCGATATAGTCCCCTTAAATAATGAACTCTACCAAATGTAGAGTATAATTATCAATAAAGCATTAAAATAATTTACTACATATTATTATCATCATCAACCATTATTAATCCACTGCAGGATGAAGGTCTCTCCTCCGATCTTTAGCTTCTACACATAACCCCTGCACACTTTTTTATTTCATTCATCCATCTCACATGTGATCTCTTTCTGGGTCTTTTACAATCTCTTGGAAACCAATGGCATTTAATAACTTTCATAACAATCTATTACTACATATAATGGTATTTAATAACTTTCATTACAATCTAGTTTCTTAATATAAATTACATGCCCGATTGATGTTTTAATTATACATATATAAAAAAAAATTTATAATCAAATAAAATTATGAAAGTTATATATAATATTACCCTTAACTGAATACAATTATATAAAAAAATATAAAATGCATTTTTAGAGTTAAATAAATTAGTATTAAATATAATAAACAAATAACTAAATAAATGTTAGTTCATAAAATTATGAAATTTTGTCACATTTGATATATATATATGAAACAGTCTTACAAATTTCAATAATAGCATAACTTTCCAAATTGGTCCAAACAGTTTATATAGGAATAAATATATTTTAGCTATTCTTTATCCTTAGTTTTTCATATTTCAGGCTGAAAAATAATTGAAAAGTCAATAATTTATCCTTGGTCTTACTTCAGGCTAGCGAAAACTAGTTGTCTATTTATTTTCTTAGGCGGGAAAACAAATGGTTAAATCTATTTCTTCATCCTGAGATACAATTATGCTTCATAGTAGGATGATCAATATCAGTGTTTCTTTTTTCACAATGCATCATCAGGTAGAATTTTGGAGGGAATCGGCAACTGATATATTTTTTCCAAATGATGGTGGGCATCAATTTTTCTACTAGATTAGGGCTGAATTCTTTTTTTTTAATTTTCTTCTTCTGTGGAGCTGCATGCTAAGGTAGAGTTGAACACTGATGTAAGAGTACTAACAATTCATATCAGAGCAGCATAAATATTTAGTTTTCTTTTCCTACTGGGAAATATTAACTTTACTATGAAAAGGAGGAAGCTTGATTCACTCTGCTAGAAAAATATGTTCTGTTTTCAAATCAATTATTGCAGTTCTTTTATAACTAATCATCATCACATTTAAAAAACATGTTATCAAACATCTTCAGCTATTTCTCTCCAAAATCACCTTATCTATTTTAAATCAATCTTTAATTATATGTTTTTTGATCACCATCAAGTTTTTTTTAAAAAAATTTAAATTAAGGAATAGAGAGAGAAAAGAAAACAGTAAAATGTTGCCTTTTTTTTTTTTTTTTACATTGAATTTGTTTTGAAACAAACTGTGTTTAATTATTAATATTAATAACTTGATAATTTCTTTAATCCTAACAATTCAGATTTGTTTCTTTTACAATGAGCAATATTCTGGTCTGTTCTATTATTCTTTATTACAATTAAAAATTATTGCTATTAAATTATTATTTTTTTGTTTTTAATAGACATAAAACATTAAAAAGAGAGCTCATATTGACACATTAAATTGCTACTACTGGAATTCAATGTAATCTCACTCTCCCAGCCTATACATTATTATAATGACTTTCTTTTTATATTTGTAAATAACTAAGAAAGGTTACAATACATATATATTTACATGTGTGCTGATTCGTGTGTGCATGTAAAATCTAAATACTGCACAGGTCTGATATAAAAAGATCACACTAGATGAGGTAATTACTCATTAAAATAGTATTTACTCTAATTTAACTTTTATTCTATAATAAACAAATGATCCTGTTTGTAGTAAATATATATATACATATTATTTTGTAAGTGACCAAAATATTTAAAAAATCACTTATTATAGTTGTTAATAATAATAAAAACCCCATAATATTAATAAAACAAAAATGTATTAGCTATAACATTTCAATAATTCAAATATATCCTCATTTATATAACTATAGTTGGTTTTATATAATCCATTTTTGTTTTCATGCCATGTTCTAACAGTCAAAGCAAAAAAAAAAAACATGCTATTTCAACTTAGGGAATTATTTCAATATGGACATCCATCTCTGTACTTTTTATATAAATAATTATTGAAGTTTGCCAGTTCTTTTTTTTTGTTGTTGTTATTTTACATGATTAGAAAAATTTCAAAAAATATTTCTCAAAATAAATAAAATTATACTCACTTGTTTTTTCAAATTTCTGATTTTAAAATAATACAATACTTTCAAAATATAATTATATATGAATAAAAAAAATAATAATTACAGCATTAATAATATATTGTATAATGATAAATTTAGAAGATTCAATGCACCTATAAAAAAAGAACATTAATGTTCACAGAATGAAAAAGATAATATGTAGTCTGAGTATCAATTAACAGAAAGTGGTAAATTTAATGAAATCTGATGAAAAAAGGAAAATGTGAATGAAATTTGAAATGTTATAATTGAAACACACAAAGTGGATAAAATATATATTTATAATATATTGCCACATATACTTATATTGTTTGCTTTTTATAAAATAAAATAAAAAACTAATAGAAGATTCTGTGCATCAATACTGTTTTTTCTGAAGAGAGCTATGATAATATAGCAAAAAACTAATACAAATCAATTTAACTTTTTTTTGTGTGTGTAATCTATGTTTAAACTTTTTTTTTTCAATTATAACATTTATTATAAAATAATAATATAATATAATGAAATATTGATTTTAAAAATATACACTTTTACCTCAGTTGGAATTAAAGCAGTATTAACACTTCTAATAGCTTCTTCAAAATTTTCTTCTTCTTCAGTTAATTTTTCATTAATGAAAATACCTATACAAGTAAAATTAGTTTTATGCTTATAAAAATTTAACTGCTTTCATTAAATGTAAAATAATAATAATGTCTAGCATTAATGTTTACGCTTTTAATATAGAGCAAATAAATTTTCAATTTCTAATAATTAACCAAAAGAATTTCAAGGCTGAGCATCATAATCATGACAAAATTAATCTGTTAGTCATTATTACAAAACCTATATATATAGTGAGAGATATATTTCTTACATATTCCGATGGGTGTTGAGTGCAATGATACCAAAAAGAATTAAGAAGGCATGGTTCATCATCAAAGCAGATGTTATTAATAATAAATAGACAGTATGCAACAAGCACTGAAACATATAGGGGAAAAACCTCTTAAGGTATAAATAAATTTCCTAGTAATAAACAAATTAGCTGTATCATGATAATGATATTCGGTATTGAAAATGTATCTAGCTAGTTATTATAATTTGAAAATTTATTTATTCTGTATTAAAAACATAGACTTTAATGCTAGATATCAGATATTATAATAATTAAAGATTGGGACATCCAGAATAAATACTAATAAATGCTAATCAAATAATAAACTAAATTATTATTAATAAAGCTATAGATAGCTCTCAGTATTTCCGCCATCTTAAATAGTAAGTAAAATTGAAATTCCTCAGATAATATTTAAAATCTCTTTTTTTTTTCACAATTCATATTAAACAAAATTAACAATTTATCCATGATCAATTATGTAAGATCATAAGTTCAATTGCCTATTTATTAGATTATTTAAAATATTTATAAAATACATTGTCTTAATTTTTCTTTTTAGTAAATCACTTTCAACATGTAAAACAAAACTTCATTATAAATAAGAATACTGTTACAATTAGTTGCATGGAATACAAAAAAAACATTTAGAAAACTCAGTTAATTTTCCCATTACTTTGTGATTTTCTAAGTAATATTTCATTGTCCATATATTCTTTTCTTTAAAGTACATTTGGATTTATTAAGATTATCAACATACATACTTTTCTACATATAATATTATATTTATCAAACTTTTACAATTTGATAAAACTTTGCTAAATGTAATATTATATATAGAAGAAAAAATTGTGGGAATGTCTGTGGATAAATCCAAATATGCTTTGAAGCAAAGAATACACAAGAAATGTTATCTAAATCAATTTTTGTATGTCTATTATGAATTGTAATAGTGGGTTTTTTAAACAAAATATTTGCTTTAAATGTTGAAAATGATTTACTAAAAAGAATTTAAAAAGGATACTTTATAAATATTTTAGATAATCTTATAAATAAACAATTGAACTGTATGAATTACATAAACTTTGAAAGTTTAATACTTATCATAAATAAATTGTTACAATTCATTTACTGATATAAATTGTAAAAATGCGATTACTTACTACTTAAAATGGTAGATATCACTTCTGCTTTTGGCAGCCATCTTTGCAACTGGTCTTATTAAAAGCGTCCCTTAGCGATTCAGTTTCAAGAAGACAGAGACGATTGTCCCCTTACCTCTCAAATTAATGTTAACCCCGATCTCAGCATTCAATCTAGCAATGCAGCCATCGGTCGTAAATATTATAGCCTTAGATCTAATCTAAATGCAACTAAACTAACTTCTACTACAAATAAAAACCTACCAACCAATAAATCAAATGAAAACACCATCGCAAATATCAACAAAAGTTTAGAAAATATTCAACTTACCCCTAATATAAACAATAGCATAAATATCTCATCAAGCGAAACTATTGAAATCCTTAACAATACAAGCAAAAACCAATCATCTCCTCTCCGAAGATTTTACGCTCCCTCAGAAGACTCTAATGAGCAATTTTCTTTGCCCAATAATACCCCGAAAACCATATCTGAAAATAATAGACAAAACTTCCAACAAGATGATTTCGGCGAATTTTTTAAAGTTAAAACTTTTCCACCAGAGGTCGACAAAACCAGCGCTGTCATATTACAGTTTGTCAACAGTAAATTTAAAAATCAAAAAGAAGAAATAAATTTTAAAACTAATAAACCTCATTCCAAAACAAACAAAGATTATAGCACAGAACAATCCATTGCTACATCAGCCAACTTGCAATCTAAACCAATTTTCTCAATTCCAATATTGAAAAATTCCACTACGTACGCAAATATCGTAAGGTCTAAAAATTCTGAGAGCATCTCCGAAAATATTAAGGCCGATAATTTCAATGAACTATATTTGAATATCTCAGAATTAGACACAGAACAAGAATCAAACACTCTGGAAAATGTCTCATTTAATATAAACAATCTTAATGATGACATGTTCCTAAAAATAAATAACGAGTTCAACAAAACGATTCCCAACACTCTGTATAAATCGTTTACAAACTACTACAGTGATAAGTCGTTAATCTTAGCCATAACAAATCAACAATGTGCATTATATAAGTTCCCTCTAGAACAATTATACAGTCTAATCAATCAAAATCAATTAGGCAGAGGCATTCACATGATCCTTAATAATCCCAATGACCGCTATGTTATCGTTGAGTTTAAAACGTGGGCGGACCGTATGAACTTTAAAAATAACTACCGATCTTTGGGAAATTATATACTTTGCTCCATAGATATGAACCGTCCAGTTACACTATCCGGCATAATTCAAAACTGCCTTGCCCACTTGAAAGAACAAGAACTACAAGACATCCTTATTAATTATGGTTCAGTTAGCAAATTTAAACACCTATTAAACCCTCACTTCGAAGATCAAATCCTGTCCAATACAGTTATCTTCACACTTACTTTAAAGAAAAACATTATACCCACTGACATACCCACCATTATTACTGCAAGAGGCTCTCCTATGGTTTTGACCTTCAGGGGAGTACAGCCACAATGTTTCTTCTGCCTTCAAAGAACACACCTTATTAAAGATTGTGCAGCAAGAATATGCATACACTGTGGTATTAAAAAGAATAAAGTTCACAGATGCCCTGGTAGACCTATTAATATGGCTATCACATCCTTAAATAGACAATCACCACATGGGACTAAATCAAACAGCAACCTCACAAACCCAGACAATCTGATTCAAATAAATCCTCCAACAAACCCTCTCACATCCAAAACTATCTTTCAAAATGAAAATCTTCAAGAAAGAACAAACACCAACCTCTACACTAATAGTAGTGAATCAGAGAACCTAGCAATAACATATACTGCTACTAAACCAATCTCTCAAACCAATAATGAGTTCAAGATCATTCATTAGATACATATTGTACTAATCCTCGAGAAACAATGCTAGGCCAAACTCTTTCTACAAAAGAAGACAATATGACCAAACCATCTAACAAGATCAAGGAAAACCCAGGCGATGAAGAAAATACACTTAAAAAATTTCAAAACAATTCATCTATAACAACTCCCACCCAGCTTAAAACTAATGATGCATCATCATTCGGCCAGCTAAGTTTAACAAACTTAAACAAAGTGATCCACAAACTGTCCTCAATTCTTCAACACCTGCAGTAATCAACCATCCAGATGAAAATACTTATCAAACACTCAACCCGAAAGTCAGCATAATTAATGTTTCACAACAGTTACAGCAAACCGAAAATGACTCAGGTCTAAAATTTAAACCAAATTCTTATAACAATAAAAAAGCACTTTCATCAAAAGAACAGGAAAAAGAAAACAACACTACTAAACTTAAAAACCAACACAACAAATACCCAAAATACAAATAAGAAAATTAAAAGAAAATCAATTCGCTCAGATAAATCAAGCTCTGATGATGACAGCTCCCATCCAATACATTATTCACCACCACCCGCTAGCAAACAAATCTCAGATATATTCAGCACAAAGCTTCACAAATCCATAGAAAAAAAGAGGAAAACCATGGATCCTATAACCATCGATACCATTGATCCATCTGACGAATCTCAGACAGATTACACTACTTCATCAGACACCGAAGACTTCATGGATGCGTTTCCTCAACCAACAAATATATCACCAATCCATCCACAAGTTCAATCACAAGACTCTGATTTCCAAACAACATCAGAACTCATTAACATGAAGATGCCCCACATTGACTTGGTACACTTTGCTGAGGACGGTTTGGATTAATCTATCATGTTCTGCAAAATTGCTGGCATTAATATTCGCGGCATCAACTCAATTGATAGAGTTCTAGCTATTAAAAACTGGCTCTTGCTCTGCTCCCCTCATATACTTCTTATGGGTGAAACTAAATATCACCATAAAAGTGATCATAAAATATTATCTCTTCTCTCAGCTCTCGGTTTTATTAGATTTTCCATAGGCCATTCTGCTTCAGGTGGAGTTGGTATTCTTCTCAGCAAGTCAACACCACCAAACAGTTTTAGCATTCTATTCCTAGATGCCAATATTATTGTCATAGAAATAGACTATTGGGGTTATCCGATCATCATAGCTTATATATATACAGCCAAAGACACCTCTCAATATCTAAAAATAATCCATATCCTAAATGCCATCAACGCTAACAGAGCCTCTCCTACTATTCTTCTGGGAGACTTTAACACTACATACAATGACTTCAACAAGAGATTTTTGCATCTAATAAATCACAGATTAATGTGTGGAGAGGGTTTCTTCCCTCCTGAAGCCTACTCTTTCTATACTAAAACTAAAAAGTCCCTGATTGATTTGGTTTTCTACACCTCAGACCTCCATTTCAACCTTGATGCAGCCTTGGCCCCTGTTGCTTTCTCTGATCATATGGCTCTAATCTTACAACTTACACCTATTGCAATCCCTACACCTATTGATGGACCTGGTAAAACCATGCGCATGATCACCCAATCAAATATGACCGAAGCGATAGTGTCTGAGGCATACATCCTTTTCCAGAAAATAAACATCCTTTCCCTGCCTGCTGAGGAGGGCTGGTTTTCCTTCATTGGAATACTTCCGTCCCTATTAAATCACCACACCAGGAAAATCAAAGGACCTAATGGCCTTCTAAATGACCTAACAGACATTAATATACAACTTCAAGCATCACAGCAAAATTTCACAAATACAGAAAAAATTATCTTCCTTAAAAATTTCTACAAAATCAAGCAAAAGTCCCTTGCAGAATATATATCCATCAGAAGAGCCAAATGTTTCTTAGCACAACAACACTGCTGGACGAGAGACTATCTCAGATGGGCACTGGGATACAATAAAAAACAAATCACTCCCTTATCCATTAATACTAATGGAACCAATCTTATTGGCTTTCCAATGATGCAGCACATCAGCAAACAATTCTGCCAATTAATGCAAAAAGATGGAGTTCCTCCTATAAACAGCTGGTTGGATGCTGGTGACCCCGGCGAACATGGCATCACGGAAATCCAAATCAAAAAGAAGATAACATCTCTCCCTGACGGCGTTCATCCTGGCCTTCATGGCATCCCAAATTTCCTTCTCAAACACCTCAGTCAATTCACTGTGCCAATTATTAAAAAAATGATTGATCACCTAGCCTCCGGCAACAGAAACATAACAGATCTTTACCCAGTGGCACTCGTGCCTTTTATTAAAAAAGCAAACCACTAAACGACATTAACAGTATCCAGCCAATTTCCATGACCCCATTGCTTATCAAGATAATTGAGTCAGTCATTAAAGATCAAATACAAACTCAAATTCTTAGCCATATCTCGTCAAACCAATACGGAAAAAAGGGATCATCAACCTCACATGCTATGTCCAATGTAACTGCACTGTTCAATTACATCAGAGGTCATCGTAAATCAAAACCTATTGCTGTCCAGCTGGATGTTGCGGCAGCATTTGATTCAGTCCAGATAAACATCCTTCTGGATATTCTGTTGGAATGCGACATTCCAGCTGGGATTGTACAGATGGTCAGCAATCTGCTCAACAACAGAGATTTTTCTCTCTCTTGATGGCAAGATCACACCAGGCTTCAAGCCATACAAGTCGATCCCTCAAGGATCCCCGCTCAGTGCCCTTTTCTTCACAGCATACATCAACCTTCTTCTGATGGATATAGAAAAAAACCTCCCTGGAATTTTCCTTCCCTCTCTCAATAAAAACTTCAATGTATTTGCATATATAGATGACATCATGGTTGTGCTTCCCACCATTAAATTCCTTCCTCATCTCATGAACATATTAAACAGAAATACAGCGAAACTTGGCCTACAAATAAATTTTAACAAATCTTCCATCTGGAAGATAATGTCTGGTAAACAAATTAACTCTCCCTTTTCTGCAAAACCCCAAAGATACCTAGGTTTTCCAATCTACAAAACTCCAACTGCAATGGCAAGAGAGATTCAAGATGCAATCCTCCATTCAACTGAAGCCATCTCCACTTCACTCTCTAGAGTATACCTTTCATTATATGGAAAGGTTGGCCTCCTCAACATGATCATAATGCCAAAAATCTCATATTATCTTCCATTCGTTAAAATGTCTAAACTGTTTCAAAATAAAATTAACCGATTATGCACCAAATTTCTCTGGAGAGGAAGGACAGTTGCTTTTAGCTTGCGAGGTATCCAACAACCATGCAGGTTCAATGGACTGTCATTCCACTCAATACAAGCAATCATTTTACAGAAAACCCACAACACTCTACATAATCTGATCCTCTCCTGCGGATACTCTAACATTATTAAAAAAATTACACCGACAGATCGTCCTCCACCCTCTTCCAGTTCATGGATAGCATCCCTAATACAACAACTACAACTTTATAACCCAATAATACCCTTTAACCTTAACCAAAAAATCACCTTATGGGAAGCATACAATATAATCAACTATAATCAACAACCCATTAAAACCAGCCTAAAAGTAACCAATCAAAGACTCATTACACACTTCAAAAGATGGAGTCTGGAACCCAAATTCCTTGACTTCATCATTAAAATAAATCTTAATGCGCTACCCACGAATTGGTTTCTTTATCACCGAAGAGGTTTTACCAGCATTGACCCTATATGTGGTCTGTGTGCTCGTGAAGATGAAACCATAGACCATATTATACACCGGTGCCCAAGACTTAAAACTCTGAAAGATATAATTATAATCAATTCCAACATAAGACCTGATATGATTTTCTCACTTGAAAATGCTATTCATAATGGGTTTTTTTCACTAATAAGGCTTTCTACCTTTGTCCTTTATTCCATATGGATAGTGAGATGCAAAAGTCTCATGGAATTACCCCCCCCCCCCCACAAATCATACCATTGTTTTATCAAACGCTCAAAAAAATCAAGAAACATGACAGCTCCTTGCCTCCAATAAAGTCTTTGCTGACACCTGGTCTTTAATTGCTCTTTCCTTTTCCTGATTATCAATTCCCACCTACCCAGCATTATAGAATAGTCATTTATAAAAGAAAATATTCATGTCTATATTAAAAATGCTAATACCATTAAACAAGTTCTTAGAATCTCTTCACTATACCTAACCACATAAGAGTATAACATTGTGCTCTCATAACATAATCTAGCCAGATGACATATAGAACATTATATAATCATATTATTGTACAATTTATTCATTTATTTATCCTTTATTAGTATGTAATCACTATTTATTGTTAATAAAACTTTTATTGAAATGAAAATGGTAGATATTTCCAAAATTATTTGCATCATAATTAAAATTCAGTTTATATTAAATCAATCAACACTTGATTTGTATTTATTCTGAATGGTTCTGTCATTTAATTATTATATATAATTTATATGTTTTTATATTATGTACAAAATCAAAGACAAAAAACTAGAAATTAAATTAAACACCTCTAATTTTTAAAAATTCTAAACTAATTAGTTATTTAACCATTGACCAAAAAGTAGCCATTCATATCAATGTAAAAAAAAAAAAAAAAAAAGGCAGCGATCTTGTCAATGTATATATTTCATCACAAACTGTAATTTCATTCAGGTGATTAATGATAGAACATCAGCCCCATTCAATACACAAACATGGTGATACTTAATATTTAAATTTTAATATACTTAACAGAATAATGTGTTTACATTTAAACATTAATCGTTATCATAGACAAGTGTTAATAGTGTTGACATTTCATCTCCAGGGTCACTTGAATAAACTATGAAAAACTATTAAAACTCACTATATAATAATTAGTAATGCCTTTTCTTTCACTGTTTTTTTATGAGGTCTGTTGATGAAATCTTTTACCTATATAAAAGCTTAAGTCCAATAACAAAAATAACCTTATGTTTTCATTTTTGAAAGATACTTTTGCTGAAATATATCTAATTAGGCTGCTACCTACAGTGCATTTACATCCATGTCTCTGTGTGATGGACCAGGTATTGTTGTAATGAAATATTTTTCTCTTGATCTACAGAATCCTAATTAATAACTGAGAAAGTTTCAATGTTATATTAATTAGTTATTTTAATACATAATGTATAAGTTTGTTGAACAGTACTTCCAAATTTTTCTGACAATGAATTCAGAGACAAAAGTAGCCTTCAAAAATAAAACATATAACATTTTCTTTCTTAAAAATAACAATATCTAACTATTCATGAAGTAATAACTAAATTGATTCCTTTCAGATTATATCTGTATATGTATTTGTGAATATAAGTGGATCCATGTGTGGTCAGATGGTAAGAAAAAGTACTAATTCCAAGATATATCTATATAAAAACAGGATATGTGTTATTACAGTCAATGTTTGCTTAAATTTATCTAAATTTACTAACATTATTAGTCACTTATATATATTAAATTGATTTATTACAAATGTTATTTTCTTATTTAAAAAAATTCAAAATATCAACATATACACTAAAAAACTATTTTTAATGGTTATATATAAATTACCTTTTCTGATTAACTCACGAAATGCTTCTTTCTCTTTATAAGTTTTAGGAATTTCATTATTATGCTAAATGAACAATAAAAAAAACATATCACTACATAAAGTAATCAAGTTAAATAGTTGCAGGCACATGCATATATAAACCTATTTTAAGAAACAACATGTCCTAATGCATTATTGAAATGTGACAATTCTAATTGTTAAAATACTTAATATTAGACATATACATAAACAAATAAAATTATTATAAAGTGGAAAATATTTACAAACCGTTACTTTCCATTCTTCTAAGCATTTCAATAAAATTATTAAATATGGTGTATGACTATGGTCCTATAAATACAATAAAAATAAATGCAAATTCATTATTATTTTATCATTCATATAATTAATAATCATTAATGATATAAAATACGAAGTAAAGGAAATTAATTATTTCTTTCTTCTTATAACTAAGCAATATATTAAATTTGTTATTGCTAGTCACATCCTTGAGATTATTTAAGCACCTCAATATTTAACAATAGATCACAAACTTTAATGAATATAGTCCTAAATTAA
Source organism: Epiperipatus broadwayi (assembly GCA_028023455.1). NCBI lineage: Eukaryota > Metazoa > Onychophora > Udeonychophora > Euonychophora > Peripatidae > Epiperipatus > Epiperipatus broadwayi. The sequence continues at coordinate 5,746,513 of JAQFVV010000080.1, read as the reverse complement.
AAAAAAGGGAGAAGTGGGAATATGAAGTTAAAATTAGTTTTGCAATGATTATGTAAATAAATATATATTGTATTCAGAGATCGGGAGGAGGAGAGCGAGCAAGGGAGAGACAGATATATAACAGGGTGCCAAATTGTAACTTTAACAGAGCAGTTGCTGTGCTGATTCGATGGAGTTATAGATTTACAAATTATGGATTTATAAGGGAAGCAATTTATTAACTTCTAAAATAATTTTAACTTGCAAAATATCTAGATTTAATTTTCTTCTTAAATTAAATGGTTTCTTAAATCAAGCCAGCCAAATTGTAACTCACAAAAGGGAATGGACTAACTTGGCTATCATGCACTTGTAAATAACAACCACATGAATCAAACACAGTTGCTTTTATATCTCACATAGAGTAAATAAACATACTCATAACCCTTTAATGACCTCAGTATTCCCCACATAAATAACCAAAATCATAATTACAATTAATTTATTTCCGACATTAACTTCTCTACACTCTCCTCTTCCACTAAACTTTACTATCTTAAACTCCTCCACACTGTTGATTCTCATGATCAAATATGCATGGAATAAGCAGTCTTATTAATTTGATTAATTTATAATACCACATTAATTCTGTAACAATAAGTTCATGAACTCTTATTTCAAAATTGGAAAAGTATAGTCTTAGGATTTGAATCAGGAATGTAAAATTTCTATTGGAGATTTACGAATTTATTGTTGACCAATGAATGTTATCCCAATAATATAACTTAAGTAGACATACGCTTGATCTCTGAACTAATATCTACTTTTCATCAACCAATAATAATAATAATAATAATAAAATCTTATAAATCACTAAATAGTTAAGTAAAATAAAATATTCTATTAACTTTAAATTTTGAACTAGATTACTATTGTGTGGGAGCACATTCAAATACCAGAAGTGGGAAAAGGGATTTTATGTCCACTCAAGATATTAGTCACAACATAATAAATTTAAGATAACGAAAATGATAATTAGTTTAAAAGTAAATCTCCTTCTAGATGTTTGCAGTGTAACCATAATAATTTGTAATGCAAGTTATGAATGTTTCTTAAAGCAAATTTTGGATCTCAGAAGAAAATATCAATTTAGTAATCAAACTTTTGCAATGTGACTGTACCAGAATAAGCATTAAAACATCTAAATTTGCATATGATTAAGATTTCTGGATTTTATGGATATCAAAACACCAAGATTTAATTAACACATAACATTATTAACAACTCAGGTTATAAACTACAAAATTTTAATTTACATAGCATCATAGCAATCCAATTAACAAGCAAAATATTTACAATGGATTTAAAATTGCTACGGAGAATATGATCCCTCTTTTGTGCTTAGTACGACATTTCTACATGGCATGCCTCTATTAACCACAGCTTTACATAGACTTAAAATAAACTAAATAAAAAAATATATCTCAATCAGTAATACTATTGCTGGTTTCCCTGGGAGGCAAGCCTAATAATTATTAAATATAACAGCCCTTAAAATTAGAAAATTAAAATAACTTTTAATTAATTCCATTTATCAAAAGAATTATATGCCTCTTGATGCTACTGACTTTACAAATATCATAAGTTGTTTCATTAATTTGTAATAGTCACATCGATCTAATTAACCACTCAGATTTAAACTGACAACCTTTAGTTACTCCTTTAAATTGTGGCCTGTCTATCTCTTTGATATCTTAGCTTTCAAGCTTTAAACTAACTATTTATTCTAGAGATTACACACACACTCTTATCTACACTTAATGCTTTCTATATCCTAACATGAGTAATAAACCAGTAATCTTACCATTCCAGCAGTGACTTACTTTCACTAAGAGCTAATTATGATGTGCACTGCTTATTTAGGCTTTCAACATTCACTTTAAATTTTGGCTGATTATTGGTCTTATAAATGTCGGTGAGCACAGCTCAGCCAAGGTATTATATATCAATTCTCAATTCACACTTAAATTAAAAGTGCCATGAAGTAGGTAATATACTTCAATAGAAATTACTTAATGACCAATCATTAAATTAACAAATTCTCACACAAAATATGACCACAAATATATATCCGTAAGGAAAATAAAACTACAAAGCATTTACATCTATGATGACATGAACCCGAGGTGCTCCTACTCGGAGGGCTATAAGATATATTAGGACTCAGTCACTACCCATATAAATATGGGCATGCATCAATCACTATGACCATAACCTCATCATCCAGGACATAGCAATATCAAAATCTTAAGACCATATAAGTAATAAAATAAAGCATTAATATCAATGTTTACTTGTAAGCATAAAAAAAAATTTAGTATATCCGTAAACCTCTCATATAAACATCTCAAACTTTCACACAGACCAGTTATTCATATTACGGTAGCATCAAAATTAATTCATAACGATACACAATGAAGAAGGCATATTTTACCCTACTACATACTAAATTTAATACCGGATATGATCAGTAACATATTTTAAATAATAAACAATAAAATAAACATTCACTACACACAATAAATCAATGAATAATAAAATAAAAAGAAAAATTATACTTAAAAAGTCTTTAAGTCCATCGCTTATAATCTTCCATTCACTGCGACAATTTAGCATTCTCCTGGCGATCACTTACAAGTTCATCCGCACATATTCTAAATGCACCCATATAATAGTATCTAAACACAAAATGGTCATATTTCCTTGATCAAGATTATCCAAAAGTACATACTTGTTGGGTAGCATTTTTGAAATTTAGAAAGCTCATATTTTTTTTTTACGAAGCAGCTGCACTATTCCTCAGGATCCTCAATAGTTTGCATATATTTTCTTTGTGAAGCATTCAATATTAAAAACAAAATCACTTACTCTTTAGTTAACTATTAAAATTACTCATAACTTAACAGCACTCCAAAAAACTCAGTCATTCCACTCCAAAGAACTGTCATTCCCTGGTATTGGAAATTTAACAATTCCACTTTAGATATTCAGCTCAGCATTTATTGCTATAATAAATTTTTATAATTCCGTTTATGATTTTCACTTATTCAGTTTCTTTTCTCAATTAAATAAGTTATTCGGGCATACTTTAAAATTTCTCTCATACAAGAAACAGGTTTTTTTTTTATGATAGAAAATGAAAATGTGGAAGCTTGGTCCACGCTCTGAAATATTTTAACAAAAATACAAAGTTCTAGCTAATGTTCAAATTTAAATCTCTTCCCACACTTTCTTGAATAAAGCCATTCAAATATTTTACATAACAGAATAGTTCTAACAAAATAAATATCGAAGAAAGATAATACCTGTGATACTTCAGGTTGGAAAGTTTGGAGAGTCCGTTTTAGATGCACCAGAAATTTGCCATTCTTGAAATCTGATTCATGATTGATTCAGGAAGAAAACGTATACCTGATTTAGAGATTTAAGTCAACATGCTTATAAAACTTAGTATAATTTTACTTTCACTGCCAGTTTGAACAAAATATCAGGTCAGAAGCTGGAAACAAGCCGAAGAATACAAAAACCCACAGGAACCAAATAATAACAGAGCAACAGAACCAAAGAACAGGACAGAGAACATCCTCTTAATTGGTGTGTGGCCCTTTTATAATTTTCGGTTGTCACTCATCTTCAAACCCATCTCCTTGACCATTCACCCTTGATATTAAATTTTGATTGGTTATTAAACCCAATTTTGATATTAATTATTCACACTACTAAAGTTTACTTGAGAATTTCTCGGTTTAAAATTGTATTTAAAAAAATAGGATACAATTTTCGCAAACTGAAATGAAGTTTTTATAATTTAGAATAATTGTTTTACTTTAACTTAAAATTTATGACAGATATTTATTTGAAATTAATATGAAATTATTGTCTTTTCAATTTGCTTTCAATTGTCACCTTATATGAGACAAGAAAACTTATAATTATCCCAATAAAGAAAATTTTATTTACCCCCACCCACACCTGCTCACACATTAATAGCCTATCTAATTAACTATGGGAATTATAGCTAGCACTAAACCTATTAAACAATATTAAATTTTATAGATTTACTTGTATAAATTGATTACTGAATTGTACACGACAAACTAAAATTTATGATCTAAACTGATATCGATCTCTTTCAATTGTCTACATTATTTTATTAAATAAAAATTACTTGGTGATCTTAACACTTATCCCTCCTTTATTTTCCAGGTACTACACTCAATCTCAACAGTTAAAACATTTAAATTTATTGGGAGTTAGATTCTACACACTAAAACTCAACTTATACATTAATTTCTCTTTAAATACTTTACATCTACGATTTCTTTATACATTATATGTCTACCATAAGATTTCCGGTCCCTCTGATTAATTTAAACTACTATAGTTTATGAATTCTTTAATTTACTAAATTTCTTCTGTGAGAAAATTTTTTTTTTAATTGAAAATTGCAATTGCCATGAACTCAGCTAGCTTTAGCTAAAGCCAAAGGTTACAATATATATGTACTAACTCTATTAAATATTGGATCTTTAGTTTATTTATTTGACGACTTATGTTATTGACTTTTAATTTCTTCGGCATTAAACTTTTTTTTCTGAAAATATTCAACAATCTTGTTTAATTTTAATTTACACTGTAATATTTTCCCAGTAAATACATATCTTTATAGTGTTTGAAACATAAGCTTTATATCATAAACAGTAACTGCCATTTTCATGAAAGTTATACTCAAGTTTGCCATAAAATAATTTTTTAGAGTTTGTTATTCTTCATTTGTTCATATGTCCAGTGTTATAACTAAATCAATATAATAACATCCAGTAATCTGAAATTAGTTTTTTGATCTTGCTATATACCAAAACAGTATGGTAAAGGTTTACTTTAGCGACCAGAGCATATTCGCCATCTAGTTTTTAGAATTAAAACTAAAATATTCTAAAATCTTACGTATCTACTCCTATATTACAATTACAGTAAATATTTATAATTAAAACGTAAATAAGCATAATTATGCCCTATGCATATTAGGAAGTTGGAGAAAAAGGTGGCAGTGCTATATCTACCGCGGAAAGCAAATCCACATATTCTCAATATTCTGGGTATGTATGTCTTGGTCTTCAGGATTCACAAAGTTGTCCTGGTGGACGACAACTGAATGCATATATACCCCATTGCTGAGTCTGCTGATATTATTGCATGCAGCCCAGCCATCTGAAATTATGTGAGTACCTGGTAAAATGTACCGCTAGATTAAGGCCTCCAATGTGTCAGCCGTTCTATCCGCAACTTCTGTCAAGAAAGCACTTCCTTGACACTCTTTCAATACCGCCAAAGACCCAATGCCCTCTACGTATAGTCCCCGTGGTATTTTCTGTGGAAATAATAAGTTTTGTCGATTTCGACGACTAATGGCTCCCCATTGTTATCCATTCCGCCAAAAACCATCGGATTTGTGTCTAAATATTTGGCACCCTCTTCACAACGAAAATTTGCCCAGTCAATGACTATTTTCTTGCTTACGCCAGTGTTTTTTTTTTTTTTATAATAAGTGCTATAAATCTAGATAGTTTAAATTCTTAAGTTTCAAATAATTTAAACTATTTATTTTAATTAATCTAGTGTAATTATCCCAATTTCTTTAAAATGGTAAATATTTTTTTTATTATCTTTTACATTTTAATAAATTTTAATGTAATTGTAATATAGTAATATATACGTAAGATTTTAGTATAATAATTTACTTCTAATTTTGAAAACTAGAAGGCGAACATGTATTTATGTTGTGGTTGCTAAAGTAAACCTTTACCAACAGTATTACTAAACATCTTTATAGTGATAAGGGATATAAGACTCATTTTCATATAGCACTTATATATATATGATAATAATAAATATATGAACTAACTCAACGAAATATAAAAAATACTAATAAAAGAAAAAACTCACAATTACTTCTCTATAAAGCTGCTTTTTGGTTGAAATTGTTATATCATAATACAATTTACATTTCTATATTCAAGCCAACTTTCTACCTAAAAAAGTATTAATACTATCTAGAAATGGATGATAAAATACTTAATTTTTTGAGCATTAAATAATAAATCAATTTTTTTCATAAATAGAATTCAAAACTTAATAATGTTCAGTAGATCAGCCTTTTGAATAAAATAATTATCATCATATTGTAAATTTAAGATCCCAAAAGATGAAATTTTTATTTTTATTTTAATCAACTCTACCATCAAACCCACATTGCATCCTAATGCCTATTTCATGAGAAATCTTTATCTCAATGAATAAACAGAATAAATATATCTTTAAAAGTAATCATTTGAATTCTACATTATTAGTAAAAGATGATCAAAATATTTTTTCCACCATTTCAAAATATCACTATTATTATACAAAAGATTACTACCCACAGATTTAATAAAATTAGGAAATCCTTTTTCAGATTTTTATATGACTATCAATATTCCAAAAAGATCTAAATAGACTACAATCAGCAAATGATTATATTTATTTTGCTATTTGGATCCATCAATTGTCACTTCTATGCTGTTTAATAACATCTATATTCAATTCATTATTCAATTAAACAGAGAATGCCATTTATTTTCTTTTAATCAAGTCATGAAAAATACAATAATGTTAGAGAACCAGTTAGAATTTTTTTATTTAATGAACATCATTACAAATAACATATTCCTTTAAGCAAATTCCATGTTTTAGTAACAATCAAAATTAGCAATTTTATTTATAAAAAAGTGTATTTATATATACAGTTAAATATAATGATTAACAAAAAAATAAAAGAAACAATAGAATTTATCAATATATGCTGACACAATGGAAACTAATAAAATAATAACAAATAAATAACATATAAACATCAGAATATTATAAAGTAATAATAGATAAATCATTCTACTAAGAATTTAGAGAAGAGTACATAAGAGTTCATTCATCAGTTTACAAGAATGACCTTAAATATGTTTTAGATGGCATTCTTTTAAAGCTACAAGATAATCATTATTATTGTTCCATGTGACATATAAATTTTTGCTTCTATATACAAAGAGGGTCCTTTTGTCATCGTTATTGAATAAATTTTTAGTATATTATCAATTCTCTATGATGATTGATCTTCAGTTACCATGTTACTAAAAAATTTGAATAGGATTAAAAGATTATACCTATAAAATAAAACCATTCTTATTATACCATGTGATAACTGAATTTCCACTTCAAATCGATGAATATTATAACACGAATAGCAGTTGCTTCTAAAGAATGAACATTAAATTTTCTATTAATATATTTGAGAAAGAATATATTTTAAAAGCCTTTATCATTTTAAACATTGGGGTATACTAATTTATGGACTTGTCCATTGAGTATAAATGTTCAAATAGTATTGACTTCCCCATGATATCTTAGCAAAGATTTATACTCAAGTTTAAATAAATGAGAATTAATTAATAATAACGAAGATATTAATTATTAAAAATGTGAAAATGATTCATAAAATTAAAATAAACAAAAAAAAAAATTTCAAAAATAAAACATTTAAGCCAAAAACAAATATTAAAAAGTGAAAGAAATATAATAGCAAATGAGGAAATTAAAGTAAATTCTATCTTACAGAAATCATTTATAATATGAAAATGAAATTAAAGAATATAAGTAGTGTACCACTCACTTCTATTTTCTTTTGATCATCGAGGCTCACACTAAGTCACTAACTACCTAGAAAATTTAATTTACGGTGATCCAAAAGTTAACAATGATGATAAATGCTACTAGATAGATCCAGGGAGAGAGACAGATCTTTAATATTGTTCAGACAATTGAAAAAAGAATATAGAGACAAACGTTAGCCAAAATAATTATAAACAATTTTAAAGTTTATTAAATCTAAAATAAATATTAGTCAAACAAAGTATGAAAATTTGACCTAGATTTCTCCAACAGATTTATCAGAGTGTATAAGAGTATTGGCATCAAACACTTAGACAGATAAGTTCATTTTTTCACCTAAGAATTAAAAGTGATTTATAATATCTTCCTGCTAGTAATTTATATAAACAAATTCCAGTTTTCGCTTATTTAGAGAATTCAAAAGAGAATGATCTTGCATGGAAGTCCACAAACAGCACAGGTGAGCTTTTCTTAGCTCAGAAAAGAAACATCGGGTCTAAGAATGTCAAATGCTGCAACCCATGAATGGCCAAAGTCGATTCCGTCAAGAGAAAAAGAAAAGATTACGCTATTACATAATCTGAAACATAGGAAAACCAAAATCTCTACTGACTGAGAAAAACAGAACAATATACTCGATAAACCGTTAGCCAAAAGATTTGTGGTCTGCAGGAAATGCAAACCAAGATTGTCTACATTAATGATAATGAAAAAAATAAGGGACAGGTGAGTTAAAATGAAAATTACTAATATCTGCTCAAGTATTTATCAAGGATTAGTAATATAAAAGAGAAAAACACAAACTATAAAATATAAACTCGCAGTACACTCTCGAACAAATAAATTTAAAATATGAAGTCTTAAAACTAAGACTCCAATACATATAATAAATAAAATACATAATATAATAATTAATGGTATTTAAATGAATATGCGAAACTTATTATAGAGACAGGTTTCTTTTTAGATTAAACTGAGACTTTAACATAGAGATTTAAGCTCTGATTTCAATATATGAAAGTTATTACTTTTCAGGGTTTGAATTGTCCATAGTTATTCCAGCAGGATGTGCAAGGTTCTTTCTAACTCGAGTACATCACGATGATATTTGATCCTCAATAATCCGGCTGTAATGTCTGAGGCAATTTTTAGGATTAGTGTTTAAACTAGACAATTAAGTCATGTTCTTGAAGGCACAATTATGTATCTGCAGGATTCATCTTTGTGTTGATTTAGCACCACATATTATTAAGATTTCTCATGGCGTATATTTTTGACATGGCAAATGGATGGTCACTACTAACACGACAAATAGTAAGGCACAATTATGTAGCTGCAGGATTCTCTTTGTGTTGATTTAGCACTGCATATTATTAAGATTTCTCATGGCGTATATTTTTGACATGGCAAATGGATGGGCATTACTAACACGACAAATAGTAAATACTATTAACAGTCCGCAGGAATCTAACTTCGGCGATCCACGTTCAGCATTTAGAAAATATAAAAATTAGAATCACTCCAAATAGGAATCGCAATAAGCAATAAAAGCAGAAGAATCAATCAGTCAAAAACCTGGGGCTATTTATGTGAATTGTTATCTCCCGCCTAATCTTTAATGAAAGGTTTTGACCAGGATAAATGTCTATCTCCTGCTTAATCTTAATTAAAAAACAAAACCTGACCAGGGCTTTTACCTTATTCAAAATTAATTTAAAAAAAAAAAAAGTTTCAACTTTTAAAAATAGATTAAAACTGACCAAATAAAAAGAAACTTTGCTAGCTTTTAATTACTGTAATGAAAAAAAAAAGAAGACGAAAATTATTTTAAACTAAAATCTATTGAAAAAGTCAAATCACAGAATTTTAAAATATAAATGAGTATGTGTGTTATTTGCACATACTCTTAAAACACACACAAAAAAATAACATACAAAACTTTTAAATAGTTTTCTTTTAAAAACTTTATAAATATAAATGTTAGTTTTAATTTTGCGATGGTACTTTTGAAGTGGATAAAGTATCCAGTTCAGTTGATAAGAATGTTCATAAATTATATAAAATTAAGAAATCAAAATCATTACCTAAAATTTTGATAAAAACAACATTATAAAAATTAGGAAAAATAAAGAAGACTGTGATGAGGAATTAAGTTACTCATTATCAAAGTATCACCTTCATAGAGAAAATAAAAAAATTGAAAAGTATATTAAATGAGAAAATTAGAAAAATAAATTAACTCAACCAAAAATTTCAGATTTTACAAATGTATCTAATAAAAAACAAACTAATACTAATAATACACATGAGAAGGAAAAAAATGATAGAAAATAAGCAAGACTGATAACTTTTCCAGAATTAAATGATAATATACCAAGAAAGTCAAACAAATTTACAAAAGATTTTTTTAAAATCAAATTTAAATGATTATCAAATTTTTTTTTTCATTAGTATGTCATCACCAAATTCTTTGGTTATCAGTCTACAATACAAACAGATTTATTTAAAAATTTTTTTTGGTAGTCGTCGATGAGCCACCATAACCCACTGGATGGTGCCATTTTCATGCTAAAACACATAAAAATGCCGTTTCCACGGCCGACACATTCGAACCCGCGTTTTCTATAAGACAACTTTTTTGTTGTGCTACAGATTGCAGGCCGCTATGTCGCATCGCAGTACAGCATGTATGTCACATGGCAGCAAATACATTTTCCGAATTCACACAGTTTATAAAATGGTTACGGCTTGGGGAGAGGGTGTGTTTTTTTTTAATTGGATGGAAACGTTGTTTTCATTGGATTTTTTTTTATTTTAAAGTATTGAAATGTTCAGATTTTGTAAAGTAATAATTAACAGACTTTTTACACCGTAGTGTATTGAAGTTTTAAGTAGTAAATGTTGACGAGATATATGTATAAAGTGAATTGGAATTAGGTAACGCGCCAAGTAACGTACTGTTCGTAACATTCCACAAGACATTTTAAGATTGTACCGTGTGTATATTTTTGAAATAAAAAAGAGAGCGTTAACACAAAAATATCCAGTAAGAAAAGTACAATTGTACACTGTTTTTTTTAAATGTCATAACATTATATATATATGTCATTGTTTAAAAAAGTTTTAGTTTCTTTCTTTTCACCGACTACCGTTATACTTTGTTGAATATAGTTTACGTTTATTGTTATCATTTATTTTATAGATATTAGTAAAAAAAAATATTTACAAAAATACGATTTGGATTTTTTTATGTTAGCATTACAAAAAACAGAACACTAACCGTAAACCTAACCCTAAACCTAACTCTAAATCTAACCCTAAACCTAACCGTAACAACTTTTACTTTTAGTTGTCATTATATTTGAAATAAAAAATAGCGGTAATATCTGTTTGTCTGTAAAAAGAAATAAAATTTAAAACAAAGACTAAAAAAGTAAAAAATAGCGATAACACAATAATATCTGTTTCTCTGTAGAAATAAAATGTAAAAGGAAGAGTAAGAAATTTTACTTTTTATTCCGATTATGAGTTTTTAAACAACAAAAAAAAAAAGCCGTAACCCCAGTAAAAAAATTTCCGATAGAAAATTGATTTTTCTAATAAAAAGCAAACTAAAAAAGACGAATCAAATTGTAATTTGTTTATTTTATTTTACATTTATTATTATCATTTAATTTGTATATGTTAATAAAAAATAATATTTAAAATTAAATAATATTTAAAAAAGATGATTTTCTTTTGTTTTTATTTTCGCATTACAAAAAACACATCAAAATGATTATAATTAACGGCTCGGGAATGATCATATTTTATAATTTAAGTGTGAAAATTGCGCCATCGAGTTGGGATATGGTAGCTATTCGACGACAATCTTTTTTTTTTTTATTAACAGTAACTAAAAAAAATCTATTAGTACACTTCTTGTTGTTTAATTATTATAATTTAATAGATATGATTAAATATATCATGATCTTCTCAAACAAAAAACTAAAAAGCATAAATTAATAATTTGGTAAGCATTACCTTTAGCGAGCTGAAGGAACACACTCTGGTTTAAGAATTTAGAATTATCTGTAGTTGTAAAGTTCTTATTTTGAGAATATGGCACCAATAAATGTAACTATGGAATAAAATAATTGTACGTATGCTGTTGGTGCTAGAAATCCATGGCAGGCACAAATCGTGTTACAGTTATCATGCCAATAAATGAAATTTTAGATCTTTCAGCTATTCACACAGAATTCATGGCAGTTGATGGAGGAACAAAATTCGCTACTTTTTTATTTTTGTAAAGTTCAAATAATTTGTCTTATAAAATAAAAATGATCAAAATATATATATCATTACATTAAACATTATGCATAGTGTATTAGGGCTATTACATTTCTTAAAATGAATATACAGACCAAAATGTCAAAAAAAAATTAAAGCAACACAAAATATTTACATCCAAATAGAAATTTATTTACTTTAATTTCAAAATTCAATTTTTCAGAACCATAAATTCCCTTTTTTTTAAAAAAAAAATTAGTTTTTTAGGAAATTATAGAACTCTGAGCAATTCACTTCTGTTTATAAGACATTTAATGTTTTCAACTAAAAGTTAGTTTCGATCAGTAAACCAAACATTGTTCACTAGAAGAAAAACAGTGTACAGATAGTTCGAAATTCTTACACTAGAATGTGTTCCTGCATCCTGCTAAAGGTAATGTTTACCAAACGATAAAGTATAAAGACATAATAAAAATAAAAAATGCATAATATCCAGTGGTGGAACCATCTTGAAGTAAATTAAGATAACACATAGGTTCCAGGATTTTAGGGACCCTTTTGTTTCGTACATATATATTCAAAAAAAGTTAAGGTATGTTATAAATATGAAAAAGGGCATTTTTTGAAATTTCGCATAGGGACACAAAAATTCTAGCTATGCCACTAATAATATTGCTTTTTAAATTCTATCTAATACATTAAGAGTAATATATATATATCAAAAGATGAAGTATCACACAGATTTATAAAAAATTAAGGCTCACATTATTTTAGATATAATAGAATAGAATGTCATAAATTATGAAATAGGAACATTTGCAAAGAACAATTGAACTATCTATATAACATAAATGTTAAAGAATGCAAAATAAAAACCAAATAAATATAGCAAATTCAATTTTAAAAAAACCTAGAAACAGAAGAATTACAAGAGCTAACTGCAGAAATATCAAATATGGATGAAAACATTACAGATATCAAAAAATATATCAAAATCTCATACACATGGAAATAATGAGAAAAGAAAATGAATTGAACATAAATCAATATACAAAACAAAATGAATCATTAGAGAAAAATCTAGCAAATAAGAAGACAGAGAAGAAGAAAACTTAACAAGTAAACATACACTCCTATACTTTTGTTAAGCATAAAAAAACATGAAGACAATGATCATGGAAAAACTTAGTTTAGCGCAAATATATATAATAGAAAATAAAATTCAAACAAGACAAAAGAAATAAAAATAAATTAAAAATGCAATAAAAACTAAAAATAGAAAAACTAAACATCAGAGAAGCAACAATCATATGATATTTTTATTTTAATAGAAACAAAGATTAATTAAAGTATATCTACTTATGCGACAAACATTCTAAATAGATTTATTCAATATATAAAGCCAACAGTAGATCTGTATTATGAGTAGCAGTGTTAATATTTAATTGAAAATACAAAAACCATCCAGATAGTTGCTGTATCTTAGCTCATTAATCCCTGGTATAAGAATAACAAATTTAATACAGAAAATTTTTTGAGGACATAAAAAACACAATGACTCAGACTTCAATTTATAGAATTTAATATACATGCTAATATATACAAATATAATATATATAGATACATGAATCAAACGCTATTGTAATTTATATAACCTGATCGCAGCTAATTAGGAATAAGTCCTTTCCTAACTAAGTCCATTCATTAATAATAAAATAATAAAGGCAATACATTTATCATTACCATCATCCCCATCCTTGAAGCCTAGCAGCCCTTAAGGCATTTAAATAAAATCGGAGTAATCTATTATGACTCTAGTTGGTTTGGTGACCCACAGGAGCAGAGATCCTGAGTTTAAGATGTCACCCACTGTTTTCTGTTATTGCTTCATTCTTGTGTCACAGTTATCTTGAAGGCCTCTGTAAATTTAATTAGTATTCTAACTCGTACTAATTAAATTTCCTCTATTATCTGATTATTTATTTTTTCCTTCTGATAATAATTATTATACATAATATATTTTAATTAAATATTTTATAATATAGTAATTCCATTAATCTTATTCTGGTTATTTGTTATTTATCTATTTTATTTATTTCCTCTCTGTAAATTAATTTCATAACTTATTAAAATACATAACTTATCAAAATATGTATGTTAATATTGCATAATGGACAAAATAAATTACCACAAAACCAGAAATAGTCATATTAGGAGGGGATTTTAAAACAAAATTAAATAATTATCTCTGCATTCAATATAAGTATATTCATTTGATAAATATACCATTTTTAATAGTAAAATAAAAACACTAGCAGATTTGTTTTCACACAAGGGCTAAAAAAAAATATTACAACATTAATAAACTCTCCAGAATAGCAAACAGTATGAAAGATTGGAATCATAATATAAATATCACTTAAAAGAAATACATTTTTTAAATATTACATCAAATATTTTGATATTTGTTAATTATATATCAAATCTATCATACTTTTCTCTTGCAAATAGTGGCATAAAGTTAAAAAAACAAAAACTTATAATAAATAGTACAAATCTTCATTAGTGAAATAAATGGTTGTTGTCAATTAGCCCCTGCACACCGTCTGATGTCGCCGTTTCCATGCAAAAGCACAGAAATATACTGCTCACGTGGCCTATAGAACAGTTCTGTTCATATTGGTCACTAAGCAGCTTTTGTACTTTGCGGTACTATCGCACACTTCACAGATCGTTACAATATGATGTGAGGGTGTGTAGAATTCAAGTTGTCCTAAATCTTTGCATGTGCATTCAAAGTACTTATTTTTTATATGACCTGACGTAGTTTTAAATAGTATTAATTGTAAGACAAAAGATGCCTTCCATACACATATTTTTAAGGTTAAACGAATTACAAAAGTGTATGTTCCAGCATTATATAAAAAAAATTTTTTTTTTTTTGATCAGACGTTAATTGAAAAAAGGAAATATTAGATTTTATTAAATAATTTTGTTTTTAAAAATATTGTGTATGTTGTGATGGACGATCCTTCGGATCGACAAAACTATCAGATCTCCCTCCCTGTGAATTCCAGCGCTACGAGCCAACATATAGTAATGTAAAAAAAAGTAAATTGTAAATCAGTCTGGTAATGTTCTATCTATTGGTTTTTGACTAGCAACAGCAACATCGGGCGGTGTGCGGAGCATACAAGATACTATATATAGATTACGATTGAAACATTAACAAAATCTGGAAAAGAATTAAGACTAATTATATCATCAAATGTAGCAAGAAAATTAGACAAAAAAAAAAAGTATAGTATTATTGATCAATTTATTAAAAGTGCTAATCATCTGTGCTAAAGTTTATATGTGATGCAGTAAATCTATACCAACAATGTTAAAAGAAGCAAAAGATTATATCCCGCAAAAGCTAAAAAGGAAATTTATGGAGATGACATGACACAATGCGAAAGCTAAATAGCAGAAAGAAAAATATTAAAAAAAAAAAAGAGATTAAGACAATTAATTTATAAACTCCTGGAATATATCTTAGTTCTTCCTTTGTAGAAGCATTAAAACCAAATATAGAATGAAAAAAATAAACTGGCTGCTCATTAGCACAAATTTCCAAATAAAATTTAAAAAAATATCATATCAGCAACCAACAATAGATTTGACTTACATCTCCTAACGATATCAATTTCAAAATTCTAGAGAAACCTCTACTAAAAAATTACATAAATTGCTAAGTAGAAATCTGTCAACAACTCATCATACGATAAAAGGAAAAAAATAGCACATGTAATTCTGAGAATCCAAGAAATCAATTATTCAAAAGAAATGAAATTGATAGATTATTGTGAAATCAAAATAAACTTTAAATCAACTCATGATATGGTCAAAAGGACTTATTTATTAGAAGCAGTAATTTAACAAGACCTTAAACATAATAAATTACTATAAGCAATAACTATTTTAAAAATAAGCATATATCATTAAAAATTATAGAAAACTCACATAACTTTTCAGACTAGGAAGAAAATAATACAAGGATCGTTACTAATCTTATTCTGTCACTTACATAGATCAATCATTAAAATAATAAAACAAAAATATAACTATCTTCATCTACTAAATATAATAACTTATAGTAACCACAACTTTTATAGATGATACAATAATATTAAAAAAAAAAAATTCAGACTCTACTGTGTATAATAAGTGAATTTCAAAAAAATACAGGATATCCAGCCTATTAAATACACAATGTGCCAACTAGCACCCTCTAAATAAATAGAATTCTATTATTCTGCTATACCAATAGTTTTTCTACATATATCCATAAATATATCAAAAATAAAAATTAAGCAATAAAACTGAATAAAACAAAATAATAATTAAGGCATTTCATCAACAACACTTTATTAAAGTATCTGTACAAACATTTTTAATACAATAGTAATGGAAAATTGAATTATAATAATGCATTCTGGCTCAATCTATTTAACACAACAATAAACAGAATCAAATAGATAGCAAAAAGATATACCTGGGGAAAAATATCACACTTTTTATCTCTGTCAATAACACAATTCAAGATTAAACAAGTCAGTCTAAACTAAATCCATCTACATTGATACAATACAAAGTAAACATTTTGAACCACAGATATTGGCACTCCATCTAATTAAGAGGATGGTAAATTGACTTTCACCTTTTAATAACTTAATCACAACACACACGGATTTACAAAATAAATTTAATTTCATCTTCTTAAACAGTGTTAAATATACAGATCTATTAAAGAAAATAAAAATAAAGCAGAAAACTTCTGGAGAGATATATCAATAAATCAAACTGTGCAAAAAAAATTTTTTGAATAAAGATTTTACTTGAATATAAAAAATTAATCTTAAAAAATCTGAAAAGATAGTATATTGTTAATGAGATCTGATTTATTATGTTAACTTTTAATAAATCTATATATAAATTTTTTTGCATATTATGTTAATTTTTATGATATGTAATGAAAATACATTACTTCAAATAATAATGTTGACTTCTTTTATATTCTTATTTCATAATCAAAAAAGATGTAATTATTCTGAACATAAATATATCACATGATCACCATTTTTTGAGTGGCAATATATATAGAGAGTTTTGCCTGTTTGAATAACATAAATATATTCAAATATTATTATCATTTTTTTTTTATTCCTTAAACAAAGTATTCATGTTAGTCAATCCATGTGTTGTACAAAAGTTTAATATTAGACAATTTAAATTGACAGAATCAATACCAATATTTCCTATCAATATATATATACTAAAGACTCCCCCCCCCCAAAAAAAAAAAAAAAAAATAGACATTGGTATTTTAATAATATTGATGTAATAATACTATCAAATAAGAAATAAAAGCTTTCTAAATCTATTATTAGAATTTAATAAATGATAATATAGAACAAGATATCATTCCCAAAACAATTTTTAATATTATTAATCTTAACTGATACATACAGAATTCTAAGATTTAAAAAAAAAAAAATCTCAGACATTATAGAGAATCTATAATCATATAAATTCTTTTCATTTGAAGATTGCTTTTCCAAGAAGGTTATAGCTAATTGTCTATCCAATTAAACCTTCTGGAAAGCAAGTTTTATTAAAAACAGGTATAAACAATTTTAAATATTGATAACTCTGTAGCTTCAAGCACTATCCTATGTTCAAATCTTAAAAAAGTCACATCACACAAAAGTTACCATTATTGTTATTACAACTATTTCTACCACCATGATGATCTAACCAGATTTTTACAAAATAATCATTTTTAGACAACTTTTTCTACTTCTATCCATATTTGTGGTAGGCAAGGGAATTCCTAGTAGACTTGCTCAAAGATGCAATCATTTACTGAATGAAAATCTTGTCTCAACTTCAGCTACAAGTGATTCATTGCTGACTGTACTATCTAGAGATTCAATTAACTATACCTCTTCTCATCAGTTTTCTTAACATAGACAATTTTTGCATATAAAAAAAAAGACTGGAGTCACATGTGATGTGCCTATAAAGTATGGAAATGTAGTTGCACAATTCAATTGTACAGCTAATATAGAGACGACAATGGTAAGAAAGTACTGACATTTTGACCTTGTAATAATTAAAGACAGTAAAACTAAATACATAAATAGACAAAAAATGAGAAAAATATCGAAGAGAAGAAATAACTATTTATCAAAAAGAGCATTTAGTCTATGATATCCAACATTCCCATCCTATAAGACTGCAGGAGATACTAATTATTGATATATATTATAGATATTCACAGCTCTCCTCTATCTGCCACTATATATGTATGTACACATACACACATGTTAACATTATTAATGATTTCCTTTGATATAACTATAAAACTAAAACTCAGTTTTATTTAATTCAATTAAAAAAAACATAATTTTTAAATATAAATAATAATTTTGAATATTTTTGAAAGTATATGTTTATTCAAACTATTTAAAAAAATTGGAAATAAAATTAATTAATTTTAATAAATATATGTAGGCATATGCAAAAACTTTATTTCATAAAAATAATAATAGTAATAATAATAATAATAATAAAGATTTATTTATAAATATTTATTTTTTGCTTACTAATATTCAGAAATTATTTTTGAGTTTTTTCACTTTAAGAATATTTAATACAATCCATTCACTAAAAGTAATACCTAATGTTGATTACTATTACACAATTAAACTTTTATATTCAAGCAATAAAAAATCAAAAATAAAAATAAAAAATATTTCTATTTGACATAGAAATTTTGTCTCCAAACTATAAATATGTCATTTTAAAAACTTCATCTTTAATTTTTAATTATGAATAAAAATCAGATGAAACTTGCAACATCATCAAAAATATGTTCCTTAATGTTAAGCATAATGAGATACAACTATTCATTTAATGAAATCAATGCTCTTTATGATATCACAGTGAACACTGTTTATACATTATAAATTCTTGTCACAGATCATTATTTCAAGTAATGAACTTTCTATCAATGGTATTTTAAGACTTAAATAGAATTATATTTAAATAACTACTTTTAAAATTTTTAAAAGACTTCTCAGTCATCTTCAACATTCACTTTTCTGTAATCTAGAAATAAAACGATCATCCCACATCCCACTGGCCTATTTTTATGTTCATTTTAATATTAAATTTTCAAATATAGTGAGTGATTAAAATAAACACATCAATTTATGTTAATATAACAAAATCATACATTTAATAACTTTACATATGGTTATATTTTATTTTATCAATATAATAATTACTTGACATCCTGCCTCCTAATGTCTGCATGATGGGTGAAAATATTTTTAAGAAACTTTTATCAAAATTAGTGTGCAGTTGTAAACAATGTTTGTTTTATTCTTATATATACACATTTTATTTATAAGTATATATGTTATGAAATAAAACATATCATTTATAGATGTTACAAATCTACATAAGTCAACTATAATTATAAAAGAAATAATTAAAGCTTTGTAATATCCAGACTTTACTGATAAACCAATTTTTATCAGTTGAACTAGAGTTTTAACATTTATTTTCTACTGTTCAGTAGTGATCACAATTTTACATAAATATCATATAATCTTTTTATTTCAAAATATGAAAGATATTAAAAATCACACACTCATATAGAGCTCATCAAAATAAAAATTGTTTTTGTTTTAAACATTAATATATTTTTTTTGTAATGAATATTTTATATACATTAATGCATTTATATTCACTGTAACTTTGAAATAAGAATAAACATTGACTAACATATCTACATAGAACAATATGTCTCCAGAATAATCTAATACCTTAATAAAATCTTAAGATTTTTAATCTAAGAGTACATTATTAGATGTGATGTTTTGTTATTGATCATCATTGGCTTTTGCTATTAACGTTTCCTGAGAATTGAATCATGGCCTACTGTGTTCAAAATAAGTTAACTTCAATCAGATCATTCATTTTCAAATTCAGATGTAATCTGATCAAATATTTATTTCTTTATTTCCTTTCTATCATTATAATATTAAAAAAACAATAAATATTTTTCTAATGTCATTTCTTTACTAACTAACTTTATATCAATAAAAAAGAATTGTACAGTCTAAACAAATTTAATATTTATTTTTTGTCTTTTCAAGACTTTTTATCTTAAATTTAATTAATCATTAATTTGTAAAGTATCATAATGCTGGATCCCTGATAATGATGACTTACTTAAAGAAATAATGTTATCTACAATATCTTTCCAATCTCTCAAAACAATCATAACTCCCAATATGATAATATGGTAAAAACTAAAGGTAAAAAGTCTTTAAACATAGGACTCAAATGAAGAAATTCAGATATCACATAGAATAAATAACAAAATTCCAGAATGAAATAAGATAATTTTTACTTTCAACAAATGATACATTGGCCTATATTTATATATTATTATAAAGCTGAGTAATATTTACTGTTTACAACACTTATTTAAATAACATTATGAACTTAGGAGGCATATAAAAATTATAATAAAAATTGGGGAGGTCTGTAAACTGAATCCTTGATCCCCTTTCTGCACCTTCAGGATGGATAATCTGGGCAAAACCTAATCACTTCTTCTACTTCAATGCAGTCTGATGACTAATGTCCTTTTTATTAAAATCTTGTCCTATTGAATCTTTTGTAGAATTGACAACACAATATTTATTTAAACCTTTTACATATGCATGTTGCTCAGTGGTATTGTTAACACCAATTTCATTTATGTTACACTTGTGCTGTAATTCTATACCTTATTTACTTCAAATTATTATTACTTGTTAAAGTTATACACTCTGGAGACACAGATTTTCTGACTGCAATAATTATTATGTGATATTTGTATTCTTTCATAGGTTTCAAACTAAATATAATAATCCCCAATATGATAATATGTTAAAAGCTAAAAGTAAAAAGTCTTTAAACAGTCCACTGCAAGATTCCAACAGCCTACCATAGCGGAATATAAAATAAATAATGTATTCATTAAGCTTATCAATTGCTGGGCAATGAGGATGGATTTAAAAGGTTTTTCTTTTTTGTTGTACTCTCTAGCTAAGAATATTTAGATATCCACTTACCAATTAATATTGGATGACTGATCAGATTGGCTATGGACTGATTATTGGGAGAGAGGGGATTCTAAGTCTGAGGCAAAAAATTTCAAGTTTACTCGAACCAAAGTCATAGATATAATAGATCCTTTATTATAGTAACCCTATTTTTCTTCATTGTTTTAATTTTCATGTAGATATCTTCAAACATTCTTTATTTTATTCAAAAATTATTTACAATAAAAATGGGTAAAAACTTCTTATATCAATTAATAAATATTCATTAATATTATGCATTATGAAAGTAAGTTAATAAAATCAAGCAATATTAAATTAAATAAATGCAAGAAAGATTACATTAAATAATCAAACTAAAAAGAATGTATGATGCTAGAAATTATCTTTTGAGGCTATTAAAGAGTTAATCCCAAGATGTTTAATAATAGAAATAATAAAGGAGATGAATTTTGCATTTATACATAAAATTTTGACACACAGCAATGTATCTACCAAATGGATTAGTAATTATTCTAATCAATGTAGGAACTAAAGCAGTTTATAAGTTCACGACTGTAAAATGATAGCAAATACTTATAGATCTCTTATAAGCCTTGAAAAAGTCTCAAAAATACTCAAACAAATCATCAAAATACTGTAAAGCTCACACTAGCAACCTGAAAATTCCTATTGCCAGAGAGAGAAAAAGATTAAGATCAATCATTAACTTGCCACACCAACAACAAAAAAATTGGCAATTTTCTATAAAGAATAATTGTTGGTAAATAATTAGTATTTTTAATAAAAAAAATGTTCACCATGCATCAAGATATTTCATAAAATTTGGATATCCTGCATTAAAATTTATTTCATATTTTTCAAAATCATATGAGCATATCTGAAAAGATTAATGCTTTAATTACTTCTAGATCATTTCCTCAAGAAAAATTTAATGTTTGTTCACCAGTATAGTACTATAAAAACAGTTAAAAATAGTATTTAAAATTTCATTCATCTAATTATAAAGATTCATCAAAAAATCTACAAAACATTTTTTAGCCTGGTCAATATATTGCTGATAAGAAAAAATTTTTAGGAAATGAGATTAAAATATTTAATATTACATATTGTATTATTTAAATTTTACTATTTAATAAATCTAGTCAAAAAATAATCAGGCTAAATATAAGCAATATTTTTACAAAAACCAAAAAAAAAAAATCAAAATAATAATAAAGCATTAAAGTTTATTTCAGAAATAATTTTATATAATTTATTACATGTAAATGTATTATATTGTTTTAAAAAAAAAACCATTTTACACTTTTTTATAATTAATGTTCCTCTCCCCTTCACTCACCCATATTTTAAATTTTATATTTTTTCAAAACAATTAATTACTATATGAACAAAATTGAACTAATAAAGTCATTTATATTCACGAAGTAGAAGCATGGGGGAAAGAAGGGGGAGGGGGGAATAAAAAATTTCACAGAAAATACTTAAATGTAAAACTATTATTTTAAAATATTATTTCTTATTATCACAATACTTAATACTAATAGAAAAAAAAATAATAAAAAAAATCAACTACAAGTAATACAAATCTTTACAAACAAATTTTAACTTATTAAATTTTAATTAAAAAAAATTATTATTTTTTTTTTAAATTAATAGATGTAGCAAACATTTTTCTTTTATTGATGATAAGCTTGTTTCTTTTGTTAAAACATTTATTCTATATACAACTGTCAAAATCATTTTAATAATACTTTAATAATATTTATTTTATTTTATTTACCTATTATCTACTATCAAAAAATATGGACTAATACCTCAATATATTCAACAAACATCTGATTTTTTAATGTGCCCATAAAAATGTCAAATCTTCCATAATTTGAAATACCGATATTTTGTCAATAAATTGGAGTTAAATTTACTAAGTATTTGAGTTATTTCAAATCAATAATAAAAATATTTATTCTAATATTTTTGGTGTATTAAAAAAAAAGAAAGAATAGAATACTTTATCAAGAGATAAAGACTTCAATTTTTAAAGACTATGGAGTAAAGAAATGGATAATTAGATTTCAATTTACTTGGAAAATTTATATAGTCATGCAGAAAAATCGTTAATTTACTTGATAAAACATCCTCAGACAAAAAAAAATAGTATATTTTTAAATGATAAAGATGGCTTCCCACAGGTATCATTAATTCATTCACCTATTTTATCAATGATTTAAATACAGAATTCAGGAAATTCATCTATGCTGGTAACATTACACCAAATTCACACACAAAAAAATTCTCTTAATAAGACTATGAAAATTTTGAAAATCTTTTTCAGATTAGATTCTTGTCCCTATCATTACAAAAATAGTAGGTTCTCAATTCATGATATAAACAAGAGGCAAAACTTCTTATAAAATGAATATAAATTTGTCCAATAATAAACTGAAATATGATCCTATTCCATGCTATAAAAAAGTAACATTGGTATCCATAATTTAACAAATATTTCTCATTTATAAAAGATTAGTAAAAATAACTCTGTGTAAAATTTGCTAATATTAATTAAAGTTTTGATGCAAATAACTCTTTAAAATATATTTTTTAAAAATTAGCATGTTCTATTGCTGATGAATACTATACATCTAGTCGAAGAAAAAATGCTGTCATTAAATTTCTGGATAACACTCAAATTAACTTTCTTACATAGCTTTCAATCTCTCTATTATTGTCCCACCACATAAAAAAAGTATGATAAACTATTAAGGAGCTCAGATTTATCACTAACTTAAAGGACAGTTTTATCACCTAA
Source organism: Epiperipatus broadwayi (assembly GCA_028023455.1). NCBI lineage: Eukaryota > Metazoa > Onychophora > Udeonychophora > Euonychophora > Peripatidae > Epiperipatus > Epiperipatus broadwayi. The sequence goes on along the minus strand of JAQFVV010000080.1, from coordinate 5,722,528 downwards.
AATATATCTCAATTATTTTTATGAATTTAACTTCTTGATAAATATTCAATTTAGTAATAATTTTATTATTTAATCAAAGATATATTATTTGTAGTAAAAATCACAAGTTTTAATATTATATTTTCAAATCTTTACCTTTTTATTCATTTTAGTTAAATCCATTGACTTTGCATATTCTTCTAAAGTTGGAAAGGGATAATCAAGTCGGAGATCAGCATGACTATTGTCTGGATGAGATTCAATAACTGAAATTATATACATAAATGTGATTAAAATATTATTTATATAAAAAATTCATTCATTATTATAAAAATGATTATGGATACTCATTGTATATTGTATTAGATTCATTAAATTATTAATTTCTCATAAAATCATTCATTTATAAAACTATATTATATTTAAATATTACTTAGGTGATAAATATAATAACAAACAAAAGCACAAAAAACGGTCCAAAAAAAAAACACACTTTTAATTTTCTTACGATTTTGTTGTTGTTGTTAATTTTCATTGTAACTATTGGTAAACAAAAAAAAATCAGATTGCAAAATTTGAATCTATAAAAAAATAGTTCACACACTTTATTAAATGTTTTCATAAAATATTTAGATTAATGATCATATATACTTCTAATTTTATAAAATGTTCACAATTTACAAATAGGATAATATATATTTCACATCTATCCAGGATGCTTCAGGATGAATTCTTAGTAACCATGGAAAAAACTCCTACTTTTTCATATTATTTCTGCAAATCATTTATATTAGTATAAAATCCATGTAAAATTATTAGGAAATCATCATGTCATTCATAAATAAAATCATGAAGTTAAAAATGAATTTGGCAATAACTATATAAATCAATTCATGAACCATAAATATATTCATATGTAATACATCTTGATTCTTTTACTCCATGTTTTGGTCATTTTATAGAATCACTTTTTTGACTTCTGCATCAAACTTTTGCTTCTGACAGATTTCATCATCTTCTCTAATTATTATCTTTATTTTATATTCTATTCTCCAATGAAAACAATCAATCTTCACGTGTTAAGGAGTTTTGTCTCTTCTATAAAAACCATATTCAGATTCATTATAAGATACTTTTTTAAAAATATTATTATTCATTTACTTCACATTCCAAATCTAATAAAGATATTGCTGTTTAATAATAATTCAATATTATCATATCCAATAAGCTGGAAAACATTTAACTGTTTTTACTATTTTTTAAATTTTCAAAATATTAAGGAGCACCCTTACATAATTTTTTTTTACTGTCATTATGTTACATCAGTAGGGGAGTCCATGTTACAAAGATTACAATAAATTAGAATAATAGCTTTATATACAATTAGTTTAGTTGAAATAATCTTGCATTACTATGTTGAAATATTCTATTTCTTAACTTATAAATGCAACAACATCACATTGGTGACTGTAATGAGCTGCAACATCTGAGATCCAGTTTTTAATGTAAAATTAGCAAGATATTCAAACAGATTTACATTTAGAATCTTATAACAATTCAAGCTAAAAATTACAGATTTTTTTTTACCACTTTTGGGCTGGAAAAAATGAAATTTTTTAAATATTAATTACTAATCCAAATTCTTTATAGGTTGCATTCAAAATATTAAAATGTTTTGTGAAATATAATTTGAATTAGCAGGAACAGCAGAATCATTAGCTTACTGTAAATTTATAAAAAATAAAAAAAAAGAACTGTTTGTTTTTTGTTGAATAAGTTTAAAGTAAAAACTCCACCAACAAATATATATTGCATTTTAATCCTACTTCATGAAGCTACCTATAAATTGTGCCAAATGTTAATGGACTTAAAATGGAAACTAAAATTGTATTAATATATACTTGTTTCATTTCAAATGTCTCACATTTTCTACCATTCAATAATATTTTCTTTTGTACTATCATGTACAATGTGCATAATATGAATAAATGTTATATAGTATACATATCGAAATGATATGTATATATGCTATGAAATTATATTTTCATTATCTTTATTGTTTTACATTAAGTATATAGCTATTAATGACAATGATAAAAAATATTCATAAAACATTTATCATTTTTTTGAAAATAACTCTTAATGTTTTCATTAAAATAAAATAAATTATTTCAAATTTTATTTTTATTAACTAAAGACAAAAATATCTTTTAAATAAAACTGAATAAAAGAGAGGAAAAAGTCCGTCAGATGCTTATTGCAAAATAGAAAGTATAAGAAGCAAATACTTCAAATAAAAATATTAATTTTTGAATATTATTTTATTTAAAAGTATTAAATAGTATTCTGAATTTTAAAAATGCTAAACTAATTACATAAGATAGACTGTTTGTTTTATCTCACATAAATTCAAAAAAACATAAAAAAAATGCTTTATTCAATAATATAAAAAATTTTCTATAGCCTTTGGAACTATACTTTTTCAATATTCCAGACAAAATTACATTATAAAAAAACAGAAATCAAATGAAATTTGTTATGAGTTCAAAATCAAACTATATAAAAACAAAAAAAAATTTGTTTAAAAAAATATATTTAATTCTTCAAAAGAAAAAAAAAAAACCATAAATGGAATTTAATTATTTAGTATAATTTATCTCCAATAAAATGGACACAAAGAAAGAGAATTTTATATTGTAAAAAAAAAAGAAGCTTAATATAGAAGTTCTACTGAAATTTCCTAAAAGTCACAGTTGGATTATATAATGTTATGTTTAATTTTGTAGAGAGATGCAAATAAAATTTTGTACTTTCTATATGAATTATATGTTTAAAATATAAAACAAAATCCATCTAAGTATTGTTAATTTATAAATTTATTATTATTATTTTTGCTAAAGAAAAATGATATTGTTACAAAACTTACTAGAAGACAAAGAATAGAAAATATATGTACACATATGAAAATATTTAAATAAAAAAAAAATGGAAAAAAAAAAACTTGCTGTTAAAATAAAGTTATATGTTGTTAATAAGGTATCTGTTATCTTCTATTTGCTCTCATTCAAATCTAAGTTATCTTTAAGGGTTTTTTTACCATTTTAAAATAACTTTTAAACTTTAGCTTAAATTTACTGAAGTATTTCTGAAGTCAGGAATATTAGCAGCTTTTAATATCTTTTAAAACACTCTTGTCTGCTTTGCTTTGAGGTAATATATATTTTACATTATATAATTTAATGATTATTTTTTATATTAAATTTACCAAGCACATTATCATTTTGAAATACATATTTTCTATTAGTCAAATGCTTCCATTTCAATTTCCTCTTTGAAAAAAATTTTTTTTAGAAAAATTCCAAGAAGTTATACACATACATAATCAGCAAAATCTTCATCCATCATATACATCTATAACATTTGTCTGCATCGACTATCTGTTTTCTTTGTTATTGAAATCAGTATAGAGAAATACAAGTTAATATTATAAAACCATCTCCATCATTTTTTCACATCTATTATTGAGAAATTATGATAGTCATAATATTTTTCAGCATACTTTGGGTTTTTTTTAATTTGAAAAAATATTTTTATTGTTTTATTTAAAAAAAACAAAACAAACAATCATATGTTATCCATTTTAATTTTTATAATTAAAAAATAACAGCTTTATGTTTTTTAAATTAAAAATGATTAATTTTATCCCTCAATCTGTTTTATTTATCTGAAAGTTTTGCTCTCTTTTAAAAATAAAACTTTAAAAAAAGTTCAAAGTAAATAAATATCTTTTTTATATATAGAAATTCAAGACAAATAAATTAATTTACTTTTTTAATTTATTAAATTTATTTACTTTTAAAAAAGTAATCTTATCATTGTAATTATCATTAATTCTGACTTTTAAACATATATAATTGTGACATTAAAATTATACAGATATATACTATATTTCATACATATACACACATTGCAAATAACAATGATGAATGTTTAAAATTATAATATTTGATTGTATTTAAAGGTAATAATTAAAGTAGATTTTATGTCAGCAGTATTACAGTGAATAATCATTAACTGTTTTTCTATCTATAATTTTTACTAAGATTTCATTCTATTATTTTTACGTAACTATTGTTTATTTTTTCCATATCTTGTAAACAATGGATCAAGAGTTTTACACATGCACACACAATAAAAAAACATGCACTAATCAAAACATACGTACATACATACATATATAATTTAATAGATTAATGCATCTAGAAATATACTAAATAGATTTGAAAAAATATGTGCACCAATTACAATGCATGAAACATTCATTAATCAATGACATTGTAGTTGAAGGTCACATTTTTCCAAATAAGATTCAATCTAATAGAAAATTTCTAAATTAAATGTTAAAATTAATTTTAAAAGCAATAAAATAGAAATAGAAAAAAAAAAAATACCAGTGTGTTCTTTAACAACTAGTCGCATATAACCAATCAAACCATATGATCTGCATATTAATAGTGGTACATTAACATCCCAAAGTCTGGAAGCTAGTTCTAATAATGTCCTTAAAAATTAAAAACAATGTGTATATATTTAAAGACCATTTGTCTAATTTTTTTTTTTTAATGCTTCAAAATTATATCATTTAATTTACTTACTTCTCATGTAAATTTGTTGCTATGACTACTGAAAAATGATTGAAAAAATTAGGATTATTTTCCAGTAAATGCTGAGGAGTCTATTTTTTTTTAAATAGAAAAAATAAGAAATTAGTCAAGAACAAAGTAGTAATATGATAATGAATATTTTAATCTAAAATTAATGAGAAATATTAATTAAGGCAATATTTTTTATTACAAAAATGACTTTAAACATATTAATCACATAATGTATGCTAAATCTTAATTATATAAAATATTATATTGTTTCTGCATCTATCTAAACTTAACATGATAGATATGTAACATTAAATTTTGTCTAAAATATGTTTCGATTTATAAATTTTAAAGATTTAAAAATAAATATCCTTATTTCTAAAATTTACACACACACACATACTATAACAAGACATTTAAATATATATTATCCTAGACTATTCAGCTTGTATGGAGAAAAATAGAAATGACATGGGCTTGATTTTAATAAATAAGCTGAAAAGATAAACACCAATTTCCATTATCCATATAGATAACTTCTTGGTTTTTTTTATTTTGGTTTCATATGTTATTTGTAATTAGAAAATTTAAATATTAACAAATTAACCAATTACTAATAAATATCTACTAAATGTCACCAGATTCATAATAAATCTGGGAATCTTATCCCCTTTATATATCTCCTAATTAATCATCCATAATAAACACACGATTAGAAATATAATAAATGAAATTAAAATCTCATACATGTATGTTTTGTGGATGAATATTCCCCTGGGTGTAAATATTTCTGCAATATGAATTCCAATTCTCAAAATGGAATGTCTTATCAATAAAAGAGATATTCTGCCCCATCAAGGTCAATTTCAACAGAGATTTCACATCACTAATACTCAATCTATTTATTATTTATTTATGAAAATAATACTAAGGCAATTTTAATATCCATAACAAATAATTTTATTTTTAACTTTAAATTAATAAATGACAATAAATTAAAGACAATATTAAACATTATATTCAGAGAAAGCACTGAAAATATTAAATACAGCTTTAATGCATTTTCAGTGGTGATCATTCTAATGTTGATAAATTTATTAATGATTTAATAGATAAGATTTACAACAAATACACAATATTTAAATATGAAAAGTGCTTTTGTAATAAGTTAAAATGTAATAGAAAAAAAGTAGATAGCTCTTCCTTATATACATTCTTCCTTTAACAAAAACGAAGAAATTATGTGAAAAAGATTATAATTTAAGTTTTTGTTCATCTTCTACATTAAAACAATTATTCAATAATAGTAAAGACACAATTAAGCTCAGAGAAGGTTCACACAATAAAATGTAACTAAATATCAGAAACCAAATAGTTTTTATGTCTACTAGTCTACTATGATGAATCTAGAGCAAATATTAATGTAAAATTTAATAGAGGTTTAATGATGAACAAAAAATCTAATGCTAAATTTACTTAATAGCAAGTGCATTTATATGATAATTTTATATTTCTATTTGTTATTGTTTAGAATAGAATTTTTTTTTTTAATCTTAATACCATGTCAAAGACAACTTTGATAAAATATTAAGATTATATTTAGTATTTTCAATGTTCTCTCCAAATATATAGTATTAATATTGCCTTTAATCTATTATATTTCAATGACTAAGGCATCAGAATTAATAAACGAACAATAAATTACAATAAGTATTATATTTAAACTGTTCTCCCACTCCTTTTATTTCTGTTCTCTCATTCTTTTACACATATTTGATCATTTGTCTTATCATTCTAACATAATTAATGAATTCTTAATTAATTTTAAAATTTATCTTATTATTATTCAAAGATATGTTTTAAACATTAACTGATAAATGAAAATGATATCTAAATTTTAGAATTCATTTTTTAATTCCTTTTCAAGGTTCACTGAAAATATTAATTATTAAACTACAAGAAATGCATAATAACAAATTATATTTGGACTTTATACTGTACCGGTCTGTTCAACACTCTACCCGTATACACGCATTGAGCATGAAATGCGTGTTATGCAACCGAGCAACAATTGCAGCTATTCAGTTAGATACCATCCTTTTATTATTTTCTGGATTTGCATCATTAAAGGAAATTATTACATTCATACTTTTGAAAGATCCGGTTCTCCAAGACCTTTACGCGCCACTTCTGAGAAAAGATTGCTCCCTCCCCAGAGGGATATGACTGCATAATTTAGATAAGGGTTAGTCCCTTTTTAACTTAATGAAATCAATAAAATAGATGCTTTACTTAATAAATCACTAGAAAGATGGATATTCTAACGAATTACTCTTGGTCCCGATAAAGATTAATCCCAGGCTAGCTCATCTACTCTTTATCTCGGGAAAGTGGTTTGTTGCTTAGCTAACAAAGGAGGATAACGATAAAACATTTACCAATTACACAGCACAATGTTATATTCTATCTCCGTATTTATTTAGCCCTTAATTTTATTATAATATTACAAATAAATGAAATAACAGCAGAAATATATATATAAATACGAAACACACCATGAAATTTTAATCAAAAATCCCAATTTATAATCTTAAATATTTACTCAAATGGGATAGGATGGTCTGCGTTTCACCTTTGCTTGCACACTCTATAGCATTTTATAGAATAGATTATTCTATACGTGATTACAATATATATGCGATCCATGGTAGGTACGTGTTTCATTAAACAACTCTCTGTCTCTTTCTTAATTTAATAAAGATTTATTATTTGGTGTTATTATTCAACCGCAATTTATAATATTTAAATAAGAGAGTTCCTCAATCGATCCTGCCTGTAGCGGATTATCCAAACAAGGAACTAATAGATTTATTTATTCACTTATTTTTTTACTATTATTATTATTATCCTGCACGCGGCAGATTAAAAAGATAGTTATCTATAAATGAATGCACCCACTCCATAGCTTTTCAACTAGATAGGAAGGTAGATTTAATGACCCAGTTTTTTATACGATATATTCTCAAAGAAAAAAACAGTTATTGACTGTACACTAATTCTGCACGTAGCGGATATTTATATAATAAAATAAAACTAAAGTGGCGAACAGGCTAATGCCTACCACTTGTGTGTATCTAACTTTACGAGTAATCTACCTCCCTAAAATCTTTAATCTATAACATTCATAATATACTAAAATTTATTTTGGTAAATAAGATCTATTGAATCACGTATAGAATTAATAATAAAAAAAAATCATTGATCAAATACATATACAAGATTACGTAATTCCTCACTATCTAATTATGGCTATAACAATAAAAAGAAAAACAAATCATTCGTAAGAAATATTTAAATCACACACACACAAAAAAAATTATATTTAGAAATAGAAATGCGTTTACTTCCCGAAGGCCTTTTGAAGGAGATACATAAATCACAAGCAGGTGACTGCAGGGGTGTTTTCCATGGATGGTAGGCAAAATAGTTTGAGACAGCTACATTTTGATTGGGCAGAGAGTCACATAACTTGGTGGCCACATCGGTCTTGAGAAGTGCGAATGCACCGAAGTGGGTCCTCTACTCCATGTTCTCTGGGGCAATATTACTCAGTCTTGATTTTATTCTTTCCATTTTGGTGGGCTGCGCTTCGGTTTTAATTGATTTTAACGGCATCCTCTGGCTCTTTGGGCTGGTTAGACGTCTTTGATTTTTACTTCAAATGGATTCACTTTAAGATTGTATATCTTGTTGAAATTATTATATTAATTCTTTAACTAACTTGCGATATCTTTCATTGAATCTTTTTCTTTCAGCTAATTTTTCCTGGTCACATTCCCGATTCCTTTCTATACTTCTATTTGCAACTTTCATTTCTTCGGATTGGACATGATTACAGCTTGCAATGACTTTGAATTTTTATTATCAATTATTAATTCTTTGAAAAGCAAAATCAAACATCTAAGTCGCTTCAAATGAAGTCAAAGAAGCAATCACTGCGTGAATGAATGCTTGAATCAATCCTGATTCGAAAATAAGTCAATTTGTTTTAACTGCACGCATTGAACTAGCTGCCTTCAACTCAACTGAATTCAATATGCCGAACTTAAGTCCTTGCCTTCAACTGAACTGACTTGAATATCTCAAATGAATGCCCCTATATCACCTGATCAGCACCTACATATCTCCCCATTACAAGGTCCCCTCTACAAACTATTGCTTTTTTAGATTTTTAATTAATTTAATTAAACTACATTGTTTTATCAAAACTGTTCTTATCTCTTTTTTCCTTTTAGACATTAGTGATTCACATTCCTATCCCATGTTTTAATTAATTTTTAATCTGCAGGTGTCAAGCCGAATAATTATTCATATGCTTTTACAATGTTCTCTAAAAATATTATAACAAAAGAGAGAAGTCACTGACTTATCTGTGGTCATTAAAACCATATTCTAACAAAGGAAACAAAAATTTTGTAAAGATTATGTGTTGTAACAAGGTTAACATTATTTTAAAAACTTTGTACAAAATTTATTTTCAACACGTAATCCAAAAATAAAAGTATACATCGAAATTTGATAATTTAAAAATACAACATATTTAGTTGCTGAGTTGGTTACATTTAACTTTCCCAGTATAATTTTAAATCCCCTCCACCATATCAAAAATGATACATCAGTAAAAGAGAAAAACAATAATATGCATTTCACTTTAAATGTATATGATTGTACATTTAAAATGTATCGTCACCATTTATCTTCTTTTTTTAATTTAAAATATATTACGTATGCAAACGAAGAGAAAATGTACTTGCATAGACCAAACTTTTATGTTTTTATATATGCTTATTCTGGCTGCAAGTATGCTTACAGCTATCTTTGTGCCAGTCATTTAAGACTGACTGTTACAATACATATGTGAGACAATTATTTATTTCGACATTGGTGTTTTATTTTCACACGGAGTAGCATCAAAGCATATAAAGAAAAGAAAATAGTGAAAATAGTTTAATATAAATGATATTCTATAAATAAGATAAATGTTAATATAATTATAAACTAATCATTTCAAAAAGATATACAATATATATATATATGAAAAATAAAAACAAGTTAGTCACGTAACCTGCTATCACTTGTTATTTATGATCAATAGATGGCGGTTTTGGTAAAGACGCCATCTATTGATCATATATATATATATATATATACACACACACACACACACACTTCAATAACAATTAAGGATATATATAGTTCTTTATCCAAATCTTTAACTTTCTTCTTATTAACAACTATTTAGAATGCATTTGTTTGCAATTTCTCAACAATTATACTTTTATGGTTTTTTATGCAATATTTAGTACATAGGATATTTTGAAATCTCTTCATGGATTCATGATTAAGTATCAGTAGAAATTCATATTCTCAACTATATCAATAACATTTTTTATAAAAACGCATTTTATAATAAAATAAAAAAGGTAATTGTCTAAGACATTAGTATGTCATGTTTGTGATTATTCTTTAAATAGCATCTATTCCAATAAATGATTGTCCCCTTTATAAGTTATATGTATTTTGTGCCAACTATAATAAAAGATTTTAAAATATCATTCATTCAAGTCTGTTCATCTTTATCTTACAACTGAATAGATCCACATTAAATAAATCATTTCAAAAATTCTCAAAATAATTTCCAAGCTCATCATCTTAAATACCATTAGATATATCTGCTTTATGATATTTGATAATTTATTATTAATAATAGTAAAAATAAATTACCATTCCATTCACTAAATGTAAGTGAGAAATGTGTTATCTCACATGCACATAAACATCTAGTAATATTATTTTAAGATATTCTTGTCTTTCATTATAAACTTAATTATTAAAAATATTATAATTCAATGCAAATTTGTTTATATTTAAAATGATAAAATATACTTGATATTTAAATTATAATATAAAATTTTAAAAATATTTATTAATATTTAATTGCTATCTGGTCTAAATTTCTAAAATATTTAATTGTTAAATATTTTGAAAATGCGAATAGACTTCAAATAATAATATCCTTTAAATTTTAGATTTTGATAATGACTTATATTGATACACAATCAGTATGCAATATTAAATAGATTTTTTATATTTAAAATATGTTCATATGTAAACCTTATACATAATTTAATATAATAATATATAATAAATTAAATTACATGATCATATGCATGAATAAATCTTTTAACAACAACAGTCATAATGAAATATTTCAATGTTGTTTGGAAATATTCACATCTTTCTTTTAATAATAAATAAATAAATAATAGTCTGAGCACCATAAATGCCAGAAATGCAATTGATTCAAGGATCTTATGACACTCTATCATTGGACTAAACATGAAGGGCAATAAAATAAGTCAGTCATATATTTAACTTCACAAATAACACATTGTTTTCTTTTTCTTCTATATTTAGCAAAAATATATTTTTATTTAATAACAATTAAATATTTAGTAAATTTTGTTTATTTAAAAATAGCAATTATTGAGCATAATCTGAACAGAGAGATCCTTAAAATTCCAATTCACGTCTCAAATTTTCTCTCTACTTATAGGAAGATAAATCTTCTTTTTGCAGGAAGAACAATATTGAAACTATTTTAGCAAAAAGATTCTTAAAATTAAAATTCATTTTTCCATAGAAATGAATCAAAAGTAATGCATACAATGATAAGTTTATTATAAATAAATAAGCTACATTTAATTTAATGTATATATATATATTGGTAAAATGATCATTTTTTGAGAAATGAAATTCCTATATTAAGATTAGAATATCTAAAATTATATGTGGAAAGGGGTTGCTTTAAAGCAAAATTTTAATATTTTTCTGGAATTATTATTTTTTCTTTACTTCATTTAAAAAAAATAAAGTTTATTGAATAAAGTTAATAAATTATCAGAACAAGTATGAGAATTCTTGAGAAGTAAAATTCTTAAAAATAAAATTTTCATATTTTTATAGTTTATTTATTTGCCTGGGAAATTAATTTCAAGCTGGAAAAAGTTCTGTTCTAACATTGTAGAATTTTACTTTTCTTAAAATACTATCAATATTTTCTTTAGTATGTCTTTTCATTATGCAATTTATTTTTTCATAGTGATTCATTTTCAATTTAATTAATTTGGGCAAAAGCTTTTAGTAGTTTATAATCATTTATAAACTTAATTTTTTAAAATATATTTTTGCTTTTTAGTATAATTATGTTGAAAAGTTATGTAAATTACATTTAAAATTGAAATAAAATATAAAATCTTCTGTTTCTTATTTTATAGTTTTGATGTAAAATTTTGGTTTCAGGAGGCTCTAACAAAATAGAATTCTTAGTATTCTAGCCATCGATATGTATTAAGTTGCTGACTTACTTTTAGAGATTCAAAAGTTAACTAAATTTCAAGAAATTAATTGAAGTCAGACTTCAGACTTTTTAATGGAAAACTGATAAATAGCAAGTTAGGTGATTACTTAAAATATTGTATTTATATTCTTTTTAATTAAATGTTGATTGGTCAAATTTAATTAACTTTTTATATTTAATTATCTCATAATTCAGACATTCTTAATTTATAATCTCCTTTGTTAAGATGCGTGTATTTAATTTATGCTATTTTTAACTTTATCTTAATTATTTATATTTTAATTTAAAAAAAAAAATTGTAATAAATAAAACTTATTTGATTGCTAAAATTGTAAAAGAATATGAATGCAAATAACATCAACTTCGCATGTTTTATACAATAAATATTATTGATCAGTAATTATTGTTTTACATAATCAATATTTTACATTACTGCAAATAAATAAAACTACTATATCTATAAAACTATTACAAAATTCTGAATATCTAACAATTAAAACAATCATTTTTTAAATGCTGCCTAAATTCTTTAAAACTACTTATATATTAGTCTACTAAGTTTCTATCTTACAGCTTCATTTTACTTGCTTTACTATATATTTTTTTTTATTAATTATTATAAGTGCTAACATACATAAATATTTCATCTAGATTTTTCAAATTCAGTCTTGACCACTTCAATATATATATAAAGAATGACTCAAGCACTGTTTTTACAATATATGTCAATGCTAAACTGCAGTAATATAAAATTTAAGATTCAAGTTTACCTATAATCTATGTATTTAAAATCACTTGGAAGATTGAGATGTATATATATTTCATATTAATTTGATCTTAAGTTTTATACTATTATAATTTATATATCTTATGACTGTTCAAGTAATTAAAATTGACTACAAATATAAAATAACAATGTTTTGACTTACTTCAGAGCTCTTATATTAAAATTTCAAAGTTAACAATGTAAGAACTTGTAATTTATTAAGCTAGTATCCATAGATATATGATTATCTATCAAATTACAAAATGATTAACTCTTAGTTGACAAAAGGCATTTAAATTACAGAACCACATTAATTTCTATTAGTATTAAATGCTGGTTTTATTAGGAATTAAACCTATACAAACAGTAAGTTTTTTTTTTTTTCAAAATTAAGGTTTTTTAATTTTATGAACACTTTTAGAAAAAAATTCAAATTCACAAGCTATAAAAATCATAAAATCATCATAAAAGTTTATTCAATCTCATATAAAGATATAAATGACTGGCAAGGCATCTATCCTTATAAATAACAAACTAAAATTTGCTATAGTGAATGTTATATTAAAAGTACAACTTAAAAATATTGAATGAACCATTAAAAAATAAATAAAAACCAGAATACTTAATTTTGTAAAGTATTATGATTCTATTATTATATTTTTTATTCTTCAGTAAATTCTTCAAACTAATTATTACATTTCAATCTATAATTAATAATAAAAATTACTGTTATATAATACAGTACCTCATCAACCCAATCACCTCGAACATCTGAATTTAATTCAAGCAAAAGTTCTGTCGCAACTTGAGCACGAGACTATAACCAAACATATAAACATTTAATAAGTAACTATCTCTTGTTAAAGATTATTAAAAAAAATACTAAATAAATGCAATAACATGTAAATCATCAAAATAATCTGATAATGACTGTCAAATAATTATTAAAAAATATATATGTAAAAATAAATACCCCTTAATATTTAAATTATAAATAATAATTATGAGAAAGTAATTTTTTAAATATAAAATCTATGATAACATTATTTATTTCAATGAGAAAAGCAAAAAACCAGAAGCAAACTTGAAACTATCTAATCATAATCAGAAATGATCAGATTGTTTAGAGTCAAACATTTTTAGCACACAAATAAAGACTTTAAAATAGGAAAAACTCTTCATACAGTAGCATCACTAAGTGCAAGCGAGAGTAATCAATGCCAGAAGGCTTGTGCATAAAATCCCTATCTAGTGCCTACTCATCCAATATCCCCAAACTAGTTTCTAGCTTGTGGCTTTTATCAGTGAGGAGCCTTGGATCCGAGAGCACTACATCTAGATCTTAGGATATAGTGGTTTAAAGAAAGACTTAGTGTTTAGTGGTTTAAATAAAGACTTTCCAAGATGCAGTCAAAATAGGATTTGTAGAAAAAAAATGAATTTGACTAAAATTAATATTTTCTGATAAAAGACAAAAAGAGAGTACTATCAATATTATCTAAGTTTGTATCTACTACATGGAGAGATATATGGAGTTATAAAAAATGTCTAATATATATTTCTCTCACTTAACATAAAAAAAGAAGTGAAAACTGAAGTTAGAATCCAGGCAAAATATGAAAATTTTTCCAAATGTCAAACATTTCAAAGAAAGTTAAATTTTTTTTCCAGCTAATTTTCCAATGATTGATCTATTTTACCCATTTTAATTAAGAAATCCAAAGAAGATTTTAAAAAATCCATAAAAAAACCTTACCAAATTATCTTTTCTTTAACTTTTTTATTATGAAGAGATCTATAACTTATACAAGTTATTTATGGCTATTTTATTTTTTACTTTATACTGAAAAAAAATCATAAAAACTTCATTAATTTAAGATATGGCTAAATATCAGAATTTATTATTAATGTTTATAAATTTAACTCCAAATGTAAGATATAAAATTACTAATTAGTGAAAATCACTTTTATCTTGCTTTTAGCAGAAAAAGTTGTATGTACATATTATGTATTAGGAATCCACCTTATTCTCAGATTAAATGTGTATAATACAGAATTTCAAAGACAAATACAAATAAAAATGCTTGTTAGTAATATTAACACATCAAATACTGTGTGAATTTTACTCAAAAATACTTTATGTATAGCAGAGAAAAAAGCAATAATAGGCTTATAATTTATATGAAAGTATTTAAATTGATAGAAAAACAAACAAAACTGCAAGGCTAAGTTAGAAATAACTATAATAATGGAATAATGCATGATTATAAAATTCTTAAGCAGCATATGTGTAGAGATAAAATATAAATCTCAACATAACATTGTAATTCAAACTTAACTAGAAAACTTTGCGTGCGAAAATATATTTGTAAAATAATATAGGCGCTATTGCACCTGATCGCGCTATTTTTTTTTTTGCACTTCATCAGAAACTAACAGGACACCAGTGTGAACCTCAAGATGTCAACCTGGTCTACAAAGAAAGGCATGATGTAAAAAGAAAAGTTAAGGAAGCCTGCTTCATTGCGATGGATTGCAACGCCATCAACCGCAAGGACATGTTTTGCGATCTCAAAGAAATGGAGCAATTAACCTTTGAACTTTGCATAATTTGCATATAATTACTTCACTTAGAGCTATGAAAATGAGAGCATGTCTCGTGAAAATGCTTACAGAGTAATACAATTTCATTTTGTTTTGAAGCAAAAAAAATAGCTTTGCGGTCGGTCAGGTGCAATAGCGCCTATATTATTTTACAAATCTCATCATAATAAATATTTTATAATAAATAAATATAATAAAATGATAGTTTAAGGTTTGGTTGTTATAATAATATGAGCATTTTATAAATCATACATATATATATTGTAACGGTCCGGCTGATGACATAAAAAGAGAGGATTGCATCTGACTGTCGGACCTAAGATCTTTGAGTACATAATCTATGATTGCACCTATTTTCAACAATTCAGCTTAATGTTCATTTATTAAATCCAGATGCAATTTGAATCAGTTCATCCACATATCAACCCTTCTTTCATTTCCATTATTCCCAGAATTCAAACCCAGGAGAATTTGCTTTTCACTCTCTTAACAGGGATGCACCAATACCAACTGATGACTACTGTATCTCGATATAGGTTACAACTATTATAATCTACCTAGAAATCGACTAACTAAATTTCAATTTTTTTTTATAAGTATATTTTATGTGTGTATATGTTTGGGGGTGTGGGTTTATGGGGGGATTTTAAGTTGATTTAATAAACTTAGAGATAAAATGATAATAATAAAATCATTAACATTTTTTGAGAACAAGAAAAAAATAATTTCAATATGTTTTTACAATATATATATATATAAATTATAATTATGGGTGTGAGCAAAGGACTTCTCTTCTCTCAAAAGTTTTGAATATATATTACATTCCCTTTCTTTTATATTTAGAAAAAAATTTTTTTTTGTTAATCCCCTTATTTAAAAAATTAAAAAAAAAAAAAAAAATTAATTTAACTTAATGTAAATATAAATAATATATTTATTTATTTCTTTTTACGTATCTATTTATTTAATTATTCATAATTATTTATATTCTATTTAGTAATTTTTATTTTTTATCCACCCCATAAAAAATATTTTTAATATTTTATTAAATGAAAAACACAAAAAAAAAAAAAAAGTGAGTTTATTAATAAAAAAAAAAAAAAAATATAATTTTTTAAAATATAAAATAAATAACTTAATATTTTTTATATATTGTATTTATATTATAATAAAATAAAAATAAAAATATTATTATTTTTTTTTTTTTTTTTTTATTTAGTAAATTGTTTGTGGGGGGGGGTGGGAGAAGAATTATTTATTTATTATTTTTTTAAAAAAAATATAAAAATAAATATTCTTTCTTCCTTTTTTTTTTTTTTTTTTATTTTTTTTTTTAAAAAAAAAAAAAAAAAAAAAAAAAAAATATATATAAAAAAAAAAAAAAATTAATAAAAAAAAAAAAAAAAAAAAATTTTTTTTTTAATAAATAATGAAGAAATATTTATATTTTAAAATTTTTATAAAAAATTGTTTTTTTTGTGTGGTTTTTTTCTTTTCTTTTAAAAAAATTTATAAAAAAATTTAAAAAAAAAAAAAAAAAATAAAAAAAAAAAAAAAAAATATAAATAATTTAAATAAAAATTAAAAAATTAAATTATTAAAAATAAAAAATATTAAAAAAAATTAAAAAATTATTAAATATTTTAAATTAATAAAAAAAAAAAAAAAAAAAAATAAAAAAAAATTTTTAAAAAATTTATTTAAAAAATTAAAAAAAAAAAAAAATTTTTAAAAAAAATTTTAAAATTTTAAATTAAAAAAAAAAATGTCAGTCCATGTCATTATACTGTTTAGACTAGTGATGCATAAGACGATAAAGACAAATTCATTATAGGTTGAAATATATATATTTGTATTAACTTTTTTTTTTAAAGTATTTAATTTTGTGCGTTTTCATTATTAGGGATTTTCCTAACTATTTATATATATTTGTGACAGGAGAAAAAAGAAATATTTTCTCGCAAATTTAACCTTTTGTCATTTGTTAAAAATAAATATATATATATTATAATGGTCAGGGTAAATTGGTATTTGGAATCTTACCGTATCTGCCATACAAAGGCGCCACCAGGCCATTCGAATCTGGAAAGTTTATATAGTAGACAGATACTTAAGTTAAGATCAAATTTTATTTTATTATAGACCGTTAGCCCCAGTCACTAGCTCACGGAGCAGCAGAGATAATGTATACTTTATTTTTAAAGAAAGATAATAAAAAATAAGAATAAGCAACTGCCAGATTAACAATACACAGAAACATTTATTTTGCACATATATAAAATTTAGAATTATTTTAGTATAACTTTTATTTTAGAATTTAATTTACATTTTAACTTTTTATTTTAGAAGTTTGCACAGATGAATTTATTAATATTTTATTAAAGTGTCGAGTATGGATGCACTCGAAAAAGAAAATATTCTATATCCCTTTTTTAACCCTAGGCCAAAAGTTCGCAATCAAACTACCGCCAATCTACCTGATATATCGATGTATTCAATGCAGCATGAATACAACAGCACAATACCGCACTGTCAGAAATATAGAGAAGAAATGCCTCTCGTCCAGTACAGGGATATTTTGTCTGTCTGGCAAGAAAAAAAATAATAATAAAAAACTCCATAGGAAGGGATTGGGTCCTTTTTGCCGTCTTACTATCCCATTCCATAGGCTAAAGGGCTAATCCAAGGAGCAGGGAATACCATCTGCTTCCAATGGTCAGTAAGAAATGGGTCTTATTTTGCCCAAGTATGGCGTATAAGGTGATCCTGCACATAGCGGATCTTCATGCTACATTTACTAATTACACCAATACATCCAATCCATTGACCCAATCTAACTGCGAAGCAAATAACTTAAGATTTACCCTCCCTTAAACTAACATAACTTTACGAATCTATGCAGCCATTCACACCCGACTTAAATTTAACATGATTTAATAAAAAGTTTTAGCTTAATGTGAAAAAAAAAACAAAAAACATAATAAACACTTAAAAGAACGAAAAAATTAAATTAATGGAAATGATTTTAAAAAAAAAATACATTCAATAAAAATAATTATTAATGATTTAATTTGGTCAGATAGGAATTCATATTTAAATACTGGAATAGTTGTATAGTTCAAGTTCATTAGAGTTCATAAAGTTCTTATGGTTTTAAAAAAAAGTCCATACTTTCTAGTTGCTTGTAATTTGGAGACAGATATGCTGTTGAGGTTCTGTTTGTATTTATCGGAGGTCCTTTACTCTACTTGGTATAGCCAGTGTCCGCAATATAGGAAAACGATACTTCCATTTTTTCTTTCTTTTGGGAAAACTAAAGGGATTGGAAGTGCGTCTTTCACTTTGACTAATTAAAATAATCACTTCCATTTTACACAATAGCATTAATTAAATTATTGTACATTCTTAAAGATATATATATTTTTATCTTTATAAAGTTTTTTTTCTTAAAATTTAGTTTTAAAACTTTTTCTTTTTTAATAGTTTTCTTTTAATAATTTTTCATCTGTGTGATATTATATATATACAAGTTTAGATGACTTTTAATTTTCAATTTTTAAAAACAAATTTTTATTTGTGAACTTTTTATTTTTAATTTCTAATTTTATTTATTAGAATGTAACAGCATGTGTGCCCGTTACAATATATATATCACATAACCACATCAAGTTATGTTTTGAGATTGTAGATTAACGTATATACTGTGTATCAATTAAAATTTATTATTTGAGCTAAGTGTAAGTTAGGAATGGGCACAATTGGTGATATGAGTAGTGATAGGTTGTTTGGATCAAGTTTGTAAGCTGCCCTCACAATATATATATATATGTGCATTCATCCACATTGGATTTAACTTTGTTGAATTACTGTTTCACATAATGTATAACAAACATAAAATGTAAATTAAGTTCTCTGTCTGAAGTTAAAAGTCAAGTAGGTATAAAATAGATTACTACAACCAAACTATAACAAATGATCACCATCCATACTATTTGTAATTGCTTTCATTTATTTATTTATAATTAATACAATAAAAAAAGGATATAATTTGCAGCTTACCTTTCCAATGCTTTCTTTAGTTAAAAAGAAACTATAAAAAAAATATAAAAAAACAAAGCAAAACATAAGTGACCTTTTAAAAATAATTAACATTACTTTCATTTAACATCTGTTAAAAAATTTAAGCTATAGTAGTTTTTATTATACTCCGTTATAAGTCATCAAATCTCTAATGATCCCACTATATATACAAATTTCTCAAGGATAAAAGCTTTAAATTGTAAACAATCCTGGAAATATGGATATATATTGTAACCTCGGGTTCTTTATGGTTGATAATCTTATCTCAGGGATTTAGAACAGTGTGGTGTGGAGACTCAGATACTGATATAAAATTATGATGACTTATGAATACCCTCCCAGGGATAGAAGTAATCGTTGACTCTAGCTTGAGTTAGCCAAACCAACAATCATTCTCACCATTACAAATTAATATTAAAAAAAAAATTTAAACACTATAATTATTTATTGGTGCAATATCCCAAGTGCTTTGATTATCAAAAAAAATAAATTTAATTAGCATATATCAACTAGGAAAGTATTCTAATACTGCGACCGGAAAAAGACTTTTATGCCCACCCGCAGCATCCAGCAATATATCACAATCCTACCACGTCTGATAAACTCTATTTTAGTGCTAATAAAACCATTGCATAAATTGACATATTTGCGATGTGAGTTTGCAGTGATTACATCATCATCCCTTTAAATTGGGATGAAGATACTCTCTAATTACTCCCTTATATAGTAATTTTAATTGTATGAAGATATGACTAGATTTTAGTATTGAAGTATCGATATATGATTGGATTAGAACGTGATTGGATTTCTGGAATTTGTGAGATCCAAAACATTAAGACGCAGACAAAATTTTATTAAAATTACAAAACTTTATTAACAGTAATAATACTAACATATATCACATATTTACACATCTTCATAGTTCTCCTTTCTTTTAGATTAAACTAAAAAAAAAAAAAAAAATGTCACCTTATCAATAAAAAGGGATTCATAGTTGCTACGGAATCATCTTCTTATGCTAACTGACCAATAGACCACTAGGACTATAAGTACGCTAGGGAATTATATTTGAGGTAATAATAAACAGCTATTAACTAATTTTATTCTATGTTTTAACTCTAATTTTCACAAACTTCAACTTTAAACTACATCTCTCAACATACGGTTAAAGACACTGGTCGCAAGAAATCTTTTAACTAGTAAAGTATACTCATAAACTTAGCATTAAGTAGAATAAATTCATATGCCCACTTACATCATTTTAAATATCTCAACACTATAGAATGTTTGCTGATCCTCACATTCATACACAAACGGTTTTAAGTATTACACAAAAAAAAAATATTAGCCATCCTATAAATCGCATATACACACAGACATATATTGAGCATAACCAATGTCTCCAACCAGGGTAATTTTTATTTCTTTTACCAGTCCTGCAAAGATATGCTTCAGCTGTCAACTGGAAATAGATGCACACTGCTTAACATGAAATAATTAAGGTATTGTGTTATTTCTATTTTAAAAATTTTTTTTTAAAATCTATAATTATTATTGGTTCTTAGGTGAGCTGTATAAAGCACAGACAAATGTTATACATCAATACAGTAGGTCGCACTTTAACTCTTATGTGCTACAAGTAAATAACGAGTTCTTAAATCAATCTCATGACCTTACCATCAGTATAAGCATTATCTCATAATTCTCCCTTTAAATAAATATACACCCGTAAGGAAGAGAAATCACAAATCAATATAGTAACATTGGCAATGACCCAAAGAATAAGAAAGAACTCTTTCCCTCGGGGATGGGATATGCTAGGACTTAGTCGCTATACATATATAAGAACAAGCTTGCACAAAGTACTACTACTAAATATAGAAATCATCTTACAATGTAGCGAGGAATTCATCCTCTAGTTCCTTTTAATAAAAAAAATATTTCTAACAAACTATTTGACGAACAAAC
This sequence comes from Epiperipatus broadwayi, assembly GCA_028023455.1. Classification (NCBI taxonomy): domain Eukaryota; kingdom Metazoa; phylum Onychophora; class Udeonychophora; order Euonychophora; family Peripatidae; genus Epiperipatus; species Epiperipatus broadwayi. The sequence goes on along the minus strand of JAQFVV010000080.1, from coordinate 5,701,059 downwards.
TATGCTCTATCCCCATATCAAGATAGTGAGAACTTAACCAATCTTGAACATACTAAGGCCACTTGTTAATTCAAATAAATATCAGATTAGTTTTAACTTACACACACAGCTATTGCACCTATGTACAAATCAATAACTTTGCAAATCCAAATATGGTTACATGTAAAATACCTTTGTATTGTTTACAATACAAAAAAAAAAATATTAAGAAATTAAGAAATGACCATCGTTCACATAATAATTTCTATTTCTCCAAACTGGGACAAGGCCATGTCAATATCTCAAACGTATACATTAAAATAGAAAAAGATATTAATTTGTTATAATCAAATTTTTAAATAATAACCCATTCCAATAAACATATTTCACACTATACACTCCCATGCACCTTTCTCAATATCAATAAGGGAAAGCAACATATTCATATGATAAATGAAGGCATAGTTTGGGCTAACACGCTAATCTTAAATCTGAACAAACTAAATATTTCCCAACTTTCAACTCATAAGCTTAACAACTAGTATCATAATGCATAAACTAAATGGATTACAAAGCAAATAACCATTGATAATAAAATATAAAAAAAAAATTATACTTATAGTCTCTATAGCATAGTCCTCCCGAATTCCTTGCTGATCTTCATAGATACTGTAATCCCGTGAATAACTCCGTGTGTACACACTAAATCCTACAGGTTAATGCATAGCAAATTATTTAAATCAATTTTTATGAGATAATCCCCTAAATTCCAATGTAGGATTCGATTCAGAAAACACACAGTTACTAATTCAAAGTGTTTCATCTAGAAGACTCGTACTATCCTCTTATAATTATCATACTTATTCAAATGAAGTAGTAATTTCCAACTCATCCATTTTATTCCTTTTAGATATTTGCTATTTCTTCAGATAGGATTTCATTTCCTATTTTCATGGAATTTAAACAAGTTTTATCACAATTTAGAGGCATAATGATTGAGGTTTTTTTTTTGTATCACAATATCTCCTTTTGGTATAACATTAAATTTCAATTACATCCTCCATACTTCTTTCATTGACAACTTCTGTTTTGTATGGTATTAGTGATAGAAATAATATTCCAGGTGGGATTTAACATATACACTTCATATTATCATTTCGATTCTGCTCTTTTCTTGAATAAGTTTTTCTTTTTTTTTTTATAACACCAACAGTCATATTTATCAAACACCATAATTAATTGATTGAAGGAAATGCTAATACAATTTATGATTTCCATATTTTCTTTAAAGTAACTTTTAGTCTTCGGCAAACACTGTACTATTTTCAGATCCACTATAACAATGTCGGTCATTTTGAGAATCACGATGATGATTAATTTTGGGAAGAAAGAACACATACCTGATATAAAAAGTTTAAGCACGCATTATATTTTCACAATAATATACGATTTGTTTCAATATTTTGGATCAGAGATTGGAGTCAGTACCAATGATAATACTTCATTATTATTTAAATTGTAGATTGTAGATTCTTATTCAAGCACACCCAAGAGAAAATGAAAAAGAAGAAGCCCCCTCTTAGAAAATGTCCGAGTGTTATCATCTTGATTTGTCCATCAATCTCTGATTCATACCTTCTGTCAATTAAATCTTTATATCCTAATTTTAATTGGCTATTCCCTATTATTTTAGAATTAAGTGTCTACATTCAGACATACATCACGTGGTTCTTAAGGAATGTTTTCCCGCTTGGAACGAAAATCGCTTGAGAGAGCCAATAAAAAAATTTTTTTAATAATGATAATAAAAAAATTACATAGCAGATTAATTTTAAACTCAAGATTTTGAATGACGACTTTATGCTATAGAGATATAGATTCAAAATTTAGATCAAATTATTGCTCTCTCAAGAGACTTTCGAATAATACCTCACATGCCTCATTAAGATCGATGGTTAATTTTATAATCAAAATCTTTCATACCTTTCCACCGTGCACACTCACATACACGCGATTCTGCTCAATCAATTCTAACATTTTTGCTTAACCCTTAATTTAACATGCAATTTTTTTTTTTAATGGATATTTTATAGCTAATCCTTACTTCCCAAACAGATCCGTTTTTCTCCCAATTAATTTTTTTTTTACTAATCAATGAGTCTATCGATTCTGTAAAATATTTATCTCTTCCCTTATCTATTCTACTCATTAATAACTACCCCTCAAATATACTCACTAAATAATTACATACTCATTTTGACTGCTTAAGACTCTTTATATTCCTTTTACATTTACATTGATGAATAATTACTTTCATTTCGAGCATTTACGACTGAGATTACATTGCATATTAAACAACTGTTAAAGTTTATCTAAACTTTAATATTTACTTAAAATTACTATTATCTAAACATTTTTATCAGGAATTTAATGTATTACATGAGGAAAATTTTTAGCTAAACTACTAATAGCAATATAAGTTTCAAACTTAGTAAACTTTGGTGAAAACCAACAGTTACATTATATATCACTACCATCTAATATTCCACCAATAATTCAAGCATGTACAATATATGACTCTGGAATATGATGAAGATAAATCCTCCAGAAAACATATGTTAAATGTAAACAGTGAAAACCACAGGATGTTTTAATGATAATAATCATACTAGTTAAATTTATAATACACATAAAAGGACTGAAAAATAATTTTGATAAAAGTATGCAAAATTTAAGAAATAAACATTTGTAAGAAAAACTGAATAATTTGTTTTAGATAAAGTAAACTGGGTACATATTTAAATGGAATAAATATATGTATTGAAAAGTATAGAAAGAAAATATTTAATAAATTTTATATCAGCTGATAAAATAACAACAAAAAAAATGACAGTACCTGAACAAGGCATAATAAATCTACTAAAAATGAGTGCAATTGCAGTCTTCTAGGGATTATAAATGTTCACTGGATCTTTGTTTTACCAGCATCCAATGAACATTTATAATCTCTAAAAGAAAGTTTATCAAGATCTATGGATTAAGAAAAATGTTAGCTTCAGTAAGAAATCATTTAACTTGTAATATTATTAAAATTATAAAAATATTTGTCCCATAAGTCAATAACTTAAAATACTACATAACAAATTTATATAATAAAGACAGAGTAAATACACTAAATAGAATAAAATATTGCAAGAAAGAAAGCATTATAAATCCAGAATAATCCTAACTCGATGATTACAGTGATGGATTTTATGTCAAAAAAATTACAAAATTTGTCATTTTGAAATCTCAGATGATAATAAGACAGAATCTGTCTAGGTAGGTATCCTTATTAATTGCAGTAGCAAATTCTAGTGATAAATGTTACAGAAATATCAATAACTAATAACTAATGAGAGAACAAAACATGGAGAGGGGGAAGAACAGGACACTAACAATGTTACACAATTATGCAAAAGATTAAAATCTTCCAGAAAAAAAAGATTGCCAAACAGAAAAGTAAAAAATAGTATATAATGATTAAATACACGTGGTCATATTTATATTTTGCAGAATGATTTATACAATAAACACAAAACTCATTTTCAATTATATGTATATATATATTACTTAAATCTATTGTATTCAATATATGTAAAGTAAATAAAATGTCCATTAATTAAAAGCAAAATTGTAATTATAATTAAAATAATAATTTTAACGGTTTACAAACTATTATAAACAATTCTTAAATCCGCAGAAGTACTTTCGGTTAATTTCTTAAACCTGCCTCAACTGCCATTAAATTAGAAAAAAACAAAAGCGGAAGCAAACATCATCAATTCAAATTCCACGAATCTCATATTTTAATGTTAGCAGCTTGTCGATTTATTAAATGCATTTTATTCCTGTCTATAAAAATTGCCTCTTTAATTTTTCTTTTATTATGGTTTCTCTCTTCATGAAGAATTTTCACATTTTCAAAATCAAATTTACATTTATATTTACACGTTTTTTCGTGATCAAAGAAAACTGAAGGAGATATTAAATCACCATTATTTTTATTTTTTAGACGCTTGTATAACAATTCATGCTCCTTCAATCTCTTCTCAATACTGCACCTAGATTCAGCTATATATGACAGCATATAATCACAAAAAATTTGATATATGACATTACTTTTCTGCTTGACAGGTATGACATCCTTAGAATTATTAACTAATTTATTAATATTGTTTGGAACGTAGAATGAAACATTAAACACATTCTTATATAAATCCTTAAAAAATTTCACTTGTGGATTTGAAATAAATGGAATAGATATCCATTGTTTACTATTAATCTTCATTTCCTATAAATTATTATAACTTTTTTTGGTACTTGTAATTTTTGACCCATGTGGTTACCAGAGGCGCTGGTCTGGGTCAACCACAGAAATACTTAGAGTAGGGGCCCCAAATGCAGCAATGCAAATTCCAGCCGATAGGTGGTGCTGTTCACAATACGTAAGCACAGGAACATTCCACCAGCTGGCTGCTGCCGCTTGGTGGCGCTGATTGCAATGCATAAGCCCATTTAGCTTACATCATCTGCTATGAGCAGATACCAAGAACCTAGGGGCGCTGATTGCCGTAAACACATCTAGCTTATGTGTCATCTGCTAACAGCAACTACCAAGATTCTAGCCCACTACATGGCACTGTTTCTCCACATTACACACGGAAAAACTACGTACTAATAGAGTTTATGTACATACTACTTAAAATATGGATGGCGTATAATATACAGGTGTGATTAATTAAGAAGCTACAACTATTTAAATATACTTTCAAACTTCATAGAGTCATATGCTATTTCACAGTTTTATAAATGGATGTATTTTTAAATTATTTTTTTTTTAAAAATCGATCTTTTTTTTTTTTAATTATTTACTCTAAAAGTGTTTTTTTCTTTTTAAATTAAAAAAAAAACGTAATTTTTATGACAATCGTTTTTTTTTTTTTTTTTAAAGCTAATTTTTTTTCCTTCTTTCAAAACTGTATTATTTTAAAAGATGATTGTTAGTAAAAAATTTTTTTTTACACTTTCAAACAATATTATCCAATAACTTTTAAAGTAATACAAATTATATTTCGGTTTATACATCTTTCAATTATTATTTCACAAACGTGTTATTTTAAAAAGCTGTTACGAGCAGCAAACAATAATTCGAAGATTTAATTACTGGAGTTTGTAAAAGTAATGTTACATATTATAAGAGCTTAACAATGACTTAATTTGTTTCATAATTAAGCTTTTACAAGTTTTGTTAATTTTGATATAGGATATATCTAGATGAACGTCTAAACATTATGAAAGAATTTTGAAAAAAGTAAAGGCAATACTTTTTTAGTAGATACTTTCCAAGCTCAGTATTTATCAATGAAAGCTGAAATCTAATTAGAATTTTTGCAATAGGTCACTTTATTTACTTTTATGATAGAACCATCAAAATGAGAGTCATGTGATGCTGGATGCAGTTAAGAAATGATTAATTACTTGTTCAGTAATTGAAGGTTATTGGTTTATCATGAGATAAGTACATTATCTACAAAAGCTAATGAATACATATTTATTTTTAATAATGGTAGAAAAAGTTTAATTAAATTTGCATATTAAAGTAAAACAAGATCATCATCATCAACTATTATCAATCCACTGCAGGATGAACATCTCTCCAAGTTTCTCCACATCATCCCTGCACACTTTCTTATTTCATATATCCATCTCACATGTGGTAACTTCCTGGGACTTGTACAATCTCTCGGAATCCAGTTTAAGATTTCAATTGTCCATCTATTATCATCTCTTCTAGCAATATGTCCAGCCCAACTCTTAATCTTTTAATTTTTTCAATGAAATCAGTTACACCTTATTGTTCTCTTAGCGATATATTGCGTTTTCTATCTCTTCTTGTTACTCCCAACATGCATCTCTCCATACTTCTTTGAGTGGTCTGTAGTCTGTATTGCTCTGTTATTAAGTGTCCAAGTCTCAGATCCATAAGTAAGAACAGGTAAAACACATTTATTAAAAATCTTCCTTTTACAAATACATAGGTATATTTCCTTTTAGTATCAACTTATTTCTACCAAAAGCACTCCAACCAAGTTTAATTCTATGATTAATTTCATCCATTATGTTTCCATCTGTATTAATAATCTGACCAAGGCGTTTGTAACTGTTAACTTCTCTAACTCATCATAAAAAATCTTTATTTTCATATTTTGAGAAAATCCATTAAACATTACTTAGATCATTTTAACATTTATCTTTAGTCCTACTTTCATCTGATAACTACTGCAACATTTCCTGTAGACCTAAAGCATTATTACCAAAAACAACTAAATGATTTAAATAATCACCGTTTACTTTCACTCCTTTAGCTTCCCATTTTAATCCACAAAATACTTTGCAGCACTGCTGTAAAAAGTTTTGGAGATATGGAGTCACCCTGTCTTACACTCTTCTCAATGTTGACTTTCCCAGTATCATTATCTAATCTAATTGTTGCTGTTGCAATTTATAAATATTCTTTAAAATATGACAATATCTTGGATCTAGACCTGAATGATATCTCTGGAATTGTCATTATGATGTATTATAGCATTTTCCGGAAGATTTAAACAATTATTAACTTATGGGGTTGTGATCAAACAGAAGGCAAACTTAAAGGAGATAATAAATATACCTGAATTTATTTACTGGTTAGAATCTCTACAGATTTTCTAATATAATGTTTGTGAGTAATTAGGTGGTTTAATGAATCTATAAATGAATTTCTAAATAGATAAATTTTAATATCTATCACCCAACAGAGACACTTAAATATTTACCAATTTCACAATATCAACTAATAAACTGTAACTTACTTTGATTAATCATTAAGATGTGATTTAATGCAAGAAATTGTCTACACTCAGGAGGTTACAAATTTATTGCCATCCTATTAATTCAAAGGAAACCCTTTGATTCCTCTTGGAGGCCTTAAAGGAACTGAGCAAGGCTAATTCTTAATGTCCACTCCATACGTTCTTGTCATTACAGTTGTTATTACTATGTGATTATTCATATAGTATATAAACATGGATGGGCTGCTCACCAACATGCATTAGCCAGCGTGACGAGGTTATTGGATTTTTACCTCTGAGTTTAAGATCAAGAAACACCATGGACTTTCTTCTCAGTTGCCTGATAAGGCAGAATGAATGCTTGTGTAAATGATAAATATTTTTCCAATATATATATACAATTATGACAGACAAAATAAATCATGGCCCTTATTCCCAGGAGACTGTAAAGTCACCAAACCGAGGCAGCAATTTGGTGGCCGAAGGCAGAGGGTGCTAAGAATCCCCTGATTGTGGACACAGGCTGCCATTTGATGACGACTTTTTTTATTTAGGTACTTTTAACTGCAGATCACTTTCAAGTGAAGGAAGATTGCAAGAGTTAGAACTAAAACTGTCTTATATTAAATGGGACATTATTGGGCTTTGTGAATTTAGAAGAAAAGGTGAAGAAACAATTGTTTTAAATAGCGAACATGTACTCTACTATAAAGGCATAAATATTGGAAATACAAATGGAGTAGGATTCATTATAAATAGAAAGTGGAAGAACAACATTGTGGAGATTGATAGTGCATCGGACAGAGTGTCAAGATTAGTTATACAACTTAATAGCAGATACCAAATGCAGATAATTCAAATTTATGCCCCAACAAGTTCTCAAAGTGATGAAATAGTAGAAGATTTTTATATGGATGCACAAAAGGCTTTTGATCAGAGTAAACACCATTTTAAAATTGTTATGGGAGACTTTAACGCTAGAATTGGTAAACAAATGAAAGATGAAAGTGCTGTAGGTAATTTTGGTTATGGTAATAGAAATGAGAGAGGACATAGACTTGTGGAGTTTGCAGGAAAAGGAAAACTTTATATTATGAATTATTATCTTGAGAAAAATGTTAAAAGGAAATGGACATGGAAGCATCCAAATGAAGGTACAGCAGAATTGGATTATATTTTGACTAATAGAAAATACATATTTCAAGATTGTAATGTTCTTAATAAATTTAACAGAGTAAGTGATCATCGATTAGTAAGATGTGAAATACATGTTAATGCAAAATTAGAGAGACAAAAATTATTAAGAATAACAATATTTACAGTTGATATTCCTAATTTTCAGAAACATTCTAATGAATTTAAATTAGAACTTACAAATAGGTTTCAAGTATTAGTAGATTTTGAACATGATTCAGATTTGAATGAAATTAATATGAAAACAACTGATACACTTTTAAAAACTGCAACAAAAATAGCTGGTAGAAAAAAGCAGCACTTGACCAATAAAATTTCTACTGAGACTAGAGAATTTATGAAAAAAAGAAGGAATATGAAGATATACAAAAATGATGCATTAAAAAGAATTGAATATCTCGAATTTTGTAAAATGATGCGGAAAAGAGTTGAAAATAATATAAGGAAGTATAACTGTGAACTAGCAAGGAAAGCAGTAGAAGAGAATGAAAGTCTCAAGAGTGTAAAACAACATTTTGATATTGGTAGGAAATTTATATCTGCAATAAGAAAAAAAGCTGGAATTATTACTAAAAAGAGAGATGACATCATGAAATGGATAGAAGACTTTAATCAAGAATTATATAGTAATAGAGAACAAATACCTCCTATATCTATTATATCTTCTGAATTGCCCAGAATTTTAAATGAAGAAGTGAGACATGCAATTAAATATATGAAGAAAGAAAAGACTCCAGGCAATGGTAGAATTATAATTGATATATTAAAAGAAGCAGGTGAAAAAATAGAATTTTTTTTAGCAACGTTATATACCAAATGTCTAAATGATAAAAATGTGCCAGATGATTGGAAGAATGCAGTATTAATATTTAAAAAAGGTGATAAAGAAGATATTAGAAATTACAGATCTATCAGCCTTTTATCAGTTACATACAAAATTTTTACCAAGATAATTACAACTCGTCTACAGAGAACATTGGATTTCCACCAACCAAAAGAGCAAGCTGGATTTAAAAGTGGTTTTCGTACAGGAGATCATATCCAGGGATTGAGAGAAGTTATAGAAAGGACGTAAAAAATATTTTCATTGCTATATATTTTTATTTTTGTTACTTGATGTTAAAAATATAACACTAATATGACAGATGTTTCTATAATTTGGAGTTTGAATTTAAAAACATATATAAATTCCACTTTTATACACATAACTATATTAATTCTTCTAATTGCAGGTAGAAATTTATGTGAATGCCTAGTTCACATTAATTAAAATTTATGAATGGTAAAGCCAACTCACTTCACTCTTATGCTTTAGCACAGCCATCATAAAAGTTGCCTATTTCTAGTCTAAAATGAAGTTATATATTAAATGAACTTTTCTGCACAACTGTAAATATTATTTCAAAATAACTTAAAACATGCAAAAAGGATTCAAATTTTCAATAATTAATCCAAATTTATATTGTGAATGTCTTCTCTCTTTTAAAATAAAAAGTTAGACCCTAAAAAATATACTAAAAATTTGAACATTATGGCTGTTTTAAATTATTTGGCTTATTATGATATGTTTTACATAACACTGTGGACCATATGACCAGCTGGTGTTATCAAAATTATATATCTAATCAGAAAGCAAAAGCTGTCTTAATGATTTGAAAAAATCAAGAATATGCTTAGAATGAATCAGAGTAATATATTAAAAATTGGGAAATTGATCTGCATCAGATGAAAAAGTCATTCCTGATGCTATTATCCAAAATCTAGCAAAAAAATGTAATAAAAAAAAGATATATTTGACAAACGATAATTATAATTCATAAAGATATCTGATGACTTTAGTAATACATATTAATATTAATAAGCCAATAAGCTGATACACATGCATTTTGCAGATGTCACTATATAAATGAATACTCCCACTTTTTCAAACCCAAGATAAAGTCTTTAAGAAAATATAGAATGAATCCACCTATATTTTCGACCCAACCTTATATAAAAAAATAAATGTCTTGTTTAATACATATTAACAAAAATAACAATAATTGAATAGCATTTCTTAAAAAAGCTACTAGCATAACTGCAATGTTGTTTTCTCTATAGGTAAATATAAAGTAATAGTTAAAAAAAAAAATTCATGTTATGGAAAATATAACAATAATAATAATAATTCTGATATAATAAACTTACCAATAAAAATTCCAATGAAGATAATAATATTTCAATAATAAAAATCATAATGATGATGATTTAAACTTTTTTACTTTGCACAACAGTTTTATCAACAACAAAAACCTCTTACTGTTGCAGACAAAAATATTTAATATGTATTAATTTTATTTCATACAACGGTTACTTTAAATCTTAAAACATTTCCACATTTTATTCACTTAGATAAAAAAAATTTAAGTTAGTTCAAAATATTATGCATAAATTTATTTAAAAAATTACTTCCATTCTAAAGATTTAATATTATGCAATACATATATATAAGAATGGCTTTGTTGCATATGTGATCACCATCTCATGATTTAGAATTCGAATTGGAGTCAAATAAAACTTGGAAATTTGTTTCATATTATAAATAGGCCCAAATTTTTTCTGGTCAGTAAATACCTATCTAACCATTCATAAACAGAGGGTAAAACAAGACTAAAAAAGTACAAATCCATACTATTCTGTAGTTCACAAGCCTGATAATATATCTATGTACTCATAGCTAATAATATTAATAACTTACTTATTTCCCACATCTTCTCCTGAAATTTTATAACCATCAACTACAGTAAAAGCTCCTATACCTTTAAAAAAAGATATAATTGATTTAATATTTTTATTTTAAAATTTTCATTTTATATATATTTATTAATAGAATATAAAGCAATAATAAAAAAAAATTAATGTTATTGGAAAATATAACAATAATAATAAAAATTTTGATACCACAAACTTACCAATAAAAATTCCAATGAAGATAATATTTTAATAATAAAAATCATAATGATAATGGCTTAAAATTTTTCCTTTGCGAGACAGAATTTTATCAACAAAAAAAAAAACTCTTAAGGTTGAGACAAAAATATTTAATATGTATTAATTATATTTCCCAATAAAATTACTGATACTAAATGATATAATTCATTTCCACAAATTATCTGAATCCATAAAGGATCAAGAATCAATGATTTCAGAATAAGTGTGCAACCTGTATAAATATATTATTTATATAAGTTTATATTAAAACATACAATAGTTTGAAAATTAATAAATGCAATAATAATAATAATAATCTGACATATTTCATAAATGGTAAACAAATTCAAATATGAAATTTCATGGAGAATAAACAAATAATTAGAAGATAGATTAAAACAAAAAAAAAATTAATTACAAAAAAATGTACAAAATATTAAAAAATTTTATTACTAGAGATAAGACAAAATGGTATATTGGTTAAAAATACAAAATCAGTCATAAAATTTTCAAGTAGAAGTTTATATACTAATCTCAACTGTAAATGATTCTTGTGTTTTTTCTTCTAGAATCTAATGAGGAATTTAACTGATCATAGAGAGTTCAGAAAGTCCGAATTTTGGATTTAATTCTTTGTTAAGTTTTAAATCAATATGTATATGTCTGGTGTTATCTCCTATAAATCTTTTATGAGACTGTTTTTAAAATACATTATTTATGACTTCATTTATGCTCTCTGCAAATATAGAATCCTCCTACACACAAATGTTATCTTGGAACATGAATTGGGTAACTGGATTTTATAAGAATAATTTTGAACAACCATATATGGTCATGAAAGACTTTTAGTCCTAATGCATTGATGCATATTAAATCTGCTGAATATAATGAATTTGTTTATAGAACATGCAAATGAAATGTGTCAAAATTGGAAATATTTTTAAAATCTAGTCTACTTCTGTCCAGCTCGTATATATTAAATATTTTCAATTGTTTTGCTAGAATGTAATTTAAAATTAAATTCATGAACCTGTTCTCATCTGAATGACTGACTTTTTCTATTGAAGGATGTCTGCATAAATTTATATAGCATCGGTAAATATTTCTGCATTCTATTTCTTGCTAATAAATATAGAACCTTAAAAAATCCATTTGCAGCAACAAAAGATGAAGTGTGTCAATCAAATACAATGTTTCAAAACCATGATATTCTGAATGCAGTAGTCTAACAAACAAAAATTTGTTATTAAAAGATGGATCTATCAAAAATTCTGGTACAATCAGCAGATTCTATCCAAGAGCTGTTTAGGTTTTAAAAAATAATAAGATAATTTCTTTTCTAATTTGAAATTTTTGAATTGTCAGAATGATGTCATAATTTGCAGAAAAAATGGATTTGTTTTCTTTCATTAATGTATTTTAAAAAAATGCCATGTTGCAGTTAGATGGAATTAATTTTTTTTCCTGTTCACTTTCTGAAAGTCATTTTTATTTTGGAAAAAATCTTATCAAACCGGATATTGTAAAAGAATTATTGATTTTTATAAATACATTTTTTTTTCTTTTCTAATTTCAATTTGAAGGATCATGCCAATGTTAGGTATTTAAGATTGATTAACATTCTCATCAATCACTTGAGAAATAATTTATTTATCACTTTCAGAGCAAATGTTATTTTAAAAAGAAACAAACAATCTCTTCTTACGCATTTCAAATAACTTTTTTTTCTCATCTATCAGAAATTTTTGAAGAATTAATAGTAATGTCTTTAATAGGGAAGGATTTTTTTTTTATCAATCTTGGATTACTTGACCTTTCAACTGATCACTATTTAGTGCATATATTAAAGACTAAAAAATAAATAAAAACCCAATCTTATATAAGCAAAGTCAGAACACAATTATTGAAATGAATTACAATTATATAGAAATACAACATCTTCTGAAATATCAAATATCTTTTAAATGAAAAAAGAGAGATGCAATTAAATCTATCAAAAGCAGAAAATTTCCAGAAAACAATGGATTTATTATTGAATCTTAAAAAAAATAGGCAAAGAAATAGAGAAATTGTTGGCAAATACTAAATGATAAAGATATACCAAATCATTACAAAAGTACAGAAATGATATTAATATTTAAGAAAGAGGAAAAAAGAAGACATAAATTATAGACATATCAGTCTTCTATCAGTTCTAAACAAGATTTTTATAAGACCATTACAACTCACCTGCAGAGAACTATGGGCTCAAACCAATCAAAAAAAAAAAAAAGAGTTTAAAAGTGTTTTATATAATAGTTCACATTAAAATATTATAAAAAGTTATAGAAAAGACCAATGACTATGAGTTGCCATTACGCTCTGGACTTGTAGATTATAAAAAGGCATTTGATTCTATAAGATTTTTTGTAGTGGTTAAAACTTAAGAAATCAATACATAGATCTGTGATATTATTGAAGACTGAAAAATATTTATCAAAATGCAATAGGAGTGATTAGATTACATGATGATAACTAAGTAGATTAATAATGATAAAAATATGTAACAGAATGATTCCATATATCAAAAACTTTTCATAGCAGTATATGGATTAAAATATAAAACTAAATGAATAAAAATAAAAAGATCTTATATATGTCATGTAGATTTTGAAAGTAATGTGATTTTTTTTGAAATAATGCTTCAGAATTTCAGGAAATGTTATAAGAATTATCAGAGGACAACAAGAAACATTATTAAAAATATATACTAAAAAAGGTTAAAGTAAGGTTTAATGGTTTTTACATATAAATTAAATAAATATTAATGATAATGAATTAGTAAAAGTTGACAACTGCAAATATCTAAATCAGACTATTAATGTAGATGAAAACATACTGAATAAAACTAATTGTAGAATTAAAAGTGGATAAAGTGCTTTTAGTAAAAATAATTTAATATCGAAAAAAAATATGACTATATGTTTGAAAAGAACGATATTTAATAGATTTGTTTTACAAATTCTTATATACAGAACTGATACTTGAACACGACAAAAAAAAAAAGCTACGTAGAGATTTCAAACAAACTATGAAGAACTGTATGTTGGAAGTAATAAGTTGGGATCAAAACTGAAATATAGAACTGGAAGAATAAATTGTTAAAATTGATATCAGAAGAAATTAAAAAAGCTGCAATGGAGCCAAATTGGATTGACAAAATGGATACCAAGAGATTTAAAAAACATTGGAAGAAAATAATGTGTGAGATAGGAGAATGAAATGAGGAAGTAGTATGTTGGTATGATGTTGAGGAAAGAAGCTATAAATAAGCTGAAACTGAACAATTCTTGGAGAGCTCCTCATCCTGCAATGGATTAATAATGATTGAAAATAATTTATATATATATAAACCATGATGGTTGAAGATGACATATATAAATATAAACATACTCAAATATATAAATATAATTTTAATCATACATACAACATATTTTAATAATAATAAAAATACCTGGTAAAACAAGGCTCTTAAGAATTTCAGTTCCAGTAGCTGTTGCATTAATTAAACATACTTGTGAAGCTTCTAAAGCAGTCTGACCATGATCACCCCATAATCTATAATATATACACATATATGCATGAAATAAGCAAAAGCTAGTATACATGAATTATATAATATGAACAAAGATTAGAGTCAAAAACATGGCAACATTAACACATTTAACATTAATTAAATATTTGTAAGAAGTACAATAATATTAATTAGGGCTAATTGTTCATACAACCCATTGGTGGACCACTATCTACATACTAAAATAGACAAGAATAAGCTAATCAATATTTCATATTTTTCATTAAAAATTCAAAAATATAAAAATAATATTTTTGAAAATATGAAAATAATATAATTTATTTAAAAAACAAATCTGAAAATATCTTTAGTGAACAAACAATAATTGAAAATGTAATGAAATATTGTCAATAAGTGTGATAAAAGAAAATTACATAAATTAAATAAGCGATGATAATAAATATTATTAAATTTCTTCCAAAATGTTTGCAATCATAACATTTATTAAAAATTATTTGTTTTTCAAATATTGTTTGCTTGTTGAATGAATTAATTTCAGGTTTTTGTTTTTTTTTCCTTTCATTTAAGCCATGAATACTAAATAAAATTTCTCACCTAAAGTTTGCATTGATCACGTTTATATCCATTTTAGGTTTTCAAATATTTTATTTTCCTGTTTTTTTTAAATTTAAATTCATTTAAATCATTTCCCATGACCGGTAATAAAATTTTTCATTTATTATTTTGTTTTTCAATCGTTTGTGCACTAAAGGCACGGATTTTCAGATTTATTTTTGAAATAGTTTATTATTTTTATGCTTCTAATCAAGTATAATTTTCATGTTTTTGACTTTTTTTATAGAAAAAAATAAAACATAACAATTAGCCATTCCTATTATAACGATCGAAATGAAAGTGAAGATCGAATCTAACCGCAAAAACAATATCTGCAACTACCAGGGCGCCATCTAGGCATTTGAGCCTAGAAAAATTTATAAAGTAGGCAGATACGCGCTGTTAAGATTCCACTTTATTTAAATATTCCGATCGTTAGCCCAAGTCACTAGCTCAGCGGAGACGCAGAGATAAAAATCTATAAATTTTAATTTATATCTTAAATATAAATAAATAAAAGCCACTGCCAGAAATTAACACATAAAAAATATTTATTTACGCACATATAAAATCATTCTAAATTCGAGGAATAGGCTTAACATTTTTTTAGATTTTTAGATTACTCTTTAACTGTACATTTACATAAATTTCAATGAGTTTAATATTTTATTTAGATGGTCAAGTATGAATAGACTACATAGATTTGCATTGGAAAATAAAACATTCTATCCCTATTTAACCTTAGGCTAAAATTCGCAGTCAAACTGGCATCAATCCATCTGATACATTTATGTATTCAATGTAGCATGAAAATACAACAGCACAAATATACTATACTGTCAGGAATG
Organism: Epiperipatus broadwayi; assembly: GCA_028023455.1. Taxonomy (NCBI): domain Eukaryota; kingdom Metazoa; phylum Onychophora; class Udeonychophora; order Euonychophora; family Peripatidae; genus Epiperipatus; species Epiperipatus broadwayi. Next base: position 5,685,028 of record JAQFVV010000080.1, on the reverse strand, counting down.
GAAATCTGAACAGTATAGTTAGAGAAAACATTGACTCTTGTCCAATACAGGAATATGACGTCTGTATAGCAAGAAGAACAATAAAATAAAAACTCCATAGGAAGGGACCGCGATCCTTTTTGCCGACTTACAATCCCATCCATAGGCAAAGGGTTGGTGCGGTGTATTCAGGCGATTCTGCACTTAGCGAAACTTATACTACATCTACTAATTACACAAATATATCCAATCCATTGACCCAATTCAACAACAACACAAATAACCTAAGATTACCCTCCCCTAATATAACTTTACAAATCTATAAAGCCATTCACGCCTGACTTAAATTTAACATTTAAATACGTTCGCACAAATGCATTTTATAAAATTTGTTTTAAAATGTTGAGTACAGATCAGCTGCACAGATTCCACGGTCAAAAACATTCCAAATTAAACACAACCGATCAAAATACAAAATCATCGATAAACGTCACTTGCATAGGGAATATACAAATCCCATTAGCATTCATCGTAAGATGCTTGCAGTGATATCGTTGACATATATTCTAATCGAATGTGAAAACCACAACATTATCAACCGCTAACGAATCTATGCAATGTCTATACCCAACCTTAAATTTCATCAATTAAAATTTAAACAATAAACAATTTATACAATAAGAAAAAAAAAATGGAAATGATTTTTATCAATCGAAAAACATATAAAATTAAACATTATTAATTTAATTTAAAAACTTACAAAAGTCAGATAAGAGTCCGTTTTAACATTTAAGTTGGCTTGTTTATTAATTTGTAAAACTTGACGAAAGTTCGTAATTGATTTTAATAATTGTTCATTTCATATAGCTTATGGTAGAAGAGTCCAGGTTTCTGCTTTTAATTCCCGCGACGCCTCCATTGGAAGATAATGTTCTGGAGATGGCAATAGCTGGTTCAAGGTATCACAGTCTTTTCATTTTTCCTTTTTAAATAGAGAGTGTGGTATGTGCGTTCTACCCCCTCTCAAACACACAACGCTGGAACTGCCCGAAAAAACTGTATTTCCCTTTTTATATTAATCCACACGGATTCAATCAACAAAACGTCACTAATCCATCACTTTCGTTAGGGTCCGAGCCAAGGCTTAGTGCTTCCATTGGTCAAGCTAAAATCTCTTTATTCTCTTATCTAATTTACTCTCTGACTTTTTAATTAGACAACAATCATTTCCATTTACAGATTACAGGAATTAATTAACCTGTTTTTATTTTTACTTACGTTATTTCTTTTTTTTAAACTATTTTTATATTTAAATCTTTTTTTTTTTAAAAAAAAAAATACATTCAAATACCTTTTTTTATTTATTAAAAAAAGTATTTTTAAAGTTTAGCATCTGTGCGAATATATACGTTTAACAAACATTTTAATTTTAGCGTTTAGTTTTTTTTTCTTTTTAATACACTTATTTTTATATGCGAACTTTTAAGCTTTTATTTTAAATAAATGTAACGACATATTTATATATCGTTACACTATCTACTTTGTTATTACAAAAGCAATCATTAATCTGGTATTCTTGGTTTCCAAGGCTATTTGGATTTGTAATTTTGTATAATTAAGAATAATTCAACAATACAATTATACCCTCTCCTATCAATTCCATTATAAATCTTAATGTATTTAAAGCCATATGTTTTATAAAATTTAATTAATTATTTTATATACTTTTACAAAATTAAAATAATAAATTTACTGGTTGTTTCAATTTTTTTTTTCTTTTCCCTGAAATCTGTTTTAAAAAATCAATATTACAAACTTCAAGTCAGCTCATTTAGAGACAAGATTATCTGCATCCATTTATCTCTGTAGTTAAAATAAAAATTGTAAACTTGTTTTATAGGAAAAATAAAACTAAGAAAATGCTAGATGTGTTTTTTTTTTCAATTAATTTTAAAATTGTGTTACTGTTCTATATATATTTAAATGTGTATATTGAAAATTAAATAAACTCTAAATCATGCTAAAATAAAAATTGAACAGTCCTTTGATAATTTTAGATGTCTGGCAAAAGTTGCCAAATTATTGAAAGCAGTATTAACAATATTCTTCTTGCAAAATAATTAATAAAAATAAAACAGAAATTAATTTTATCATTTTATAAGCAGATCTTTAAAAATTAAAATAAACGCAAAAAAAAAAACAACAATTTATCTCAAAAAATAAGCCATAAGTCATCATTAGAAACATAAATAGATAAGACCATTCTTATATCAGAAAGATATAGAAAGTTAAAGACATGTTTTGTGATGATTATATAATCTAAACTGTGAATCACAAATATATCCATATTCTTTATCTACTATAGTTGCTCTTCTGTAGCAAACTTTTCTTTCTTAATATGTTGAGTATCAGATTTAACTGTAATTCTTCAATATATTTTATTTTCAACCATATTCTCCTAATGAAGTACCTTTTTAGAAAAAAACCTTAAGGGATAATATTTATAATGTAAACAAAGTGCAATTCATCTATGAAAATTATGCAAGTTTATCACACAATATTTTTTTAATAAGTTTATTCATCTGTTTTACATACTAAATTTAACAAATACATGCATTACAATTATAGATTCAATATCATCACATCCAGGAATCTAAAATACATAATTATCTTATGCTCTTTTTCAAAATGTCCCAGAGTCTCTACAAATGAGTTTTGCAAAAATAGATCTAAGAAAAAGTAATTAAGTTGAAATAATTGCATCACCACAATGAAAAACTGATTCATATTCTTAATTGAAACAATAGCCATCCTAGATTAAAACCAATTTTCTTTTCAAATATCTAGATTTTTCACAATCACCAGTAAAAAACTTCCTCTAATATTATCATATATTATTTATATAATATAAGCAATTATCTGCAGACAACCAGATGTTTTCAAATATAGGCATAAACTTTACTGATAACTAAATCAAATGCTTTAATGAAGCCAATGGAAGTAATATACAAATCATAGTCCTGGATTTGCCTAGAACAAATAACTCATCTAAAAAACGTATTAAAAGAATTTTTGCTTTAAATTTATGTATAGATGTTAAATTCATTGTTCAATGACATATTCATTCAGTTGACACTAAAATAATATGACTAAGTAATAAGCTCTAATCATCTACAGTAGTATTTTTGTTAATTTTTATCATTCTTTTAATAATTTATTTAAACATAACTTTAAAGATAAACCATAAATTTTGATTGTTGTGGTGAATAATAATATTTCAAGAATAATTACTACAGAGCATTTCATTCCCTACATTTTTATAAATAGAACAAGACATACATTTCAAAAGATCAATATATTTCTAAACAATTCCAGTAATTTTGAAGCCAACATCTCATCATCATCTTTTAATACTTAGGAGCTATAACAATAATTTTTATTATTCATTCATTAGTCTAGAGATTACCCACTTAATGAATAATATCTCTGTAGTGTAATTTTCACTGTATCACTCTCACCCAAGTTAGGGATTGGTTTTATCCACTTTTAATATCTTATGGAGGGATGTAATCATAAGCTATATGATCAAAGATATGAGATGTATAATCAGATGCACTTTTTGTGCTGAACCAGCACTCATCATTTGGCCCAGATATCAATCTCTTATACATATCTTTATCATTGTTCAGTATATATAGATAGCCAATTACTATAATTTAAATAAGTGTCAAACTTACTGCCCTCACAACTTTGACATTAACTACTTGATGGAAATATATTAATAATTTTCACTATACCATTCTCATGAAAGGTAGGGATTGGTTTCTATCTATTTTTAACACCTTGGGAAGAGGTGTAATCATAAATATATAATCAAAGATGTATGAAAAAGATATATAATCCTCTAAGATGCACATTTTGTGCTGAACCAGCACTCATCAGTTTGCCCAGATATGTGCATCTTGGAGATTATACATCTTTTCCAAGTCTTAGGCCATATGTTTATGATTACATCCCTTCACAAGGTGTTAAAAGTGGATAGAAATCAATCCCTATCTTCCAGGAGGTGGCATAGTAAAATTACACTACAGAGATATTATTTATTAGGAGCTACAGTCTTCAGTTTGTATAGTTACCAAAATTATTTAAGTTCTTCACACTACTTCTGTCCAAATGCAAATGAATCAGTCAAGTCATCTGAATTCTATCTTTATTCAAAAAATGATCAAAATATTTCCTCTACCTATTATAATATTGTCACACTCTTATAAAAGAATAAAACCTATTGATTTATAAAACTATGATATTGTTTTTCAGTTCCATGTCATTTTTAAAATTTTAAAAATATCATGTATCACAAAATGAATATATGACTGTTTTTTTGTTATAAACCTTTTAATTCATTAAGATTATGCCTTAAAATCCTTATATTGCTTATAAAGCTACACCTTCATTTTATTACTATCAGTAACCATAAATATCAGAATAATAGTAATAATCAGCATAAATATTATTAGTACTTTAGATAATATAAACTTTTTTTTATTAGCAAGCTAGATAATTATTTATATTTACATCAATACATAATTGTAAAAAATGTATCTATATGCCACTGTCCAATATATACAACTGCATATTCCTCAAAAGCTTCCAAAAAAATAAAAAAAAAACTTCCATAATCAAGAATATTAAAAAAAAAAATTGCAACATTTAATGCCTCAAAGGTCTTCATGTGCTCTGTGCAAGATTATAATTTTGGGCCCCTTAATTTTTTTGTTGGTAGGAATAATAATAATTAAATATATATAGCAATTATTTATTATGACATTAACTGTTTATACTTCTTCTATACAGAATTATATATATACTAAAAATATATGTATAAAATCATTCACATGTATTTATAAATGAAAATAATTATTTTAAAAGTATTTTTGTGGCTTTCATTTCAGCAAATTTGCTGATTATAGATAAAATAAAAAATTAAATCGATAAATATTAAAAAAATTTAATTCATCAAATATTCTGCAAATTAAGATCTTAAACAATATAATGGCATAAATATGTTCCTATAGTCATAATTATTTGATTTCATATTTTTACTTTATTATGATAAGTTTTTGGGTTCCTTATAAAATACATTTCACAATCACTGGCAAATTTTCATAAACTAAAATTTTCAGAACCATGTTATTTAAATTTTATATATGGCACATTTGTACATATCAATATATATTAAAACTATTAATGCCTGAGGCTTAGGTAAATAATGTAAATTCATGATAGCAATCAACACTTAAACAATGCCAGTATCAAAAACAATCTCAATTTGTTGACAAGGCAATCTCCTTTAAACAATAAAGGTGGCAATTCATCTTTACATGAGAATCTAATATGTTTATATAGACACTAAAGATTGAAACTTGACTACAGAAAGTGAAATTATTAATTCAAAGAAACTTAAATAAACCTCATTAAAAAGGTAAATATAACCTATCTAAAAGCAGAATAACAAATAGTCAATTATAACTTCCAAATTGCAATATTAACATATTAAGACCATATATAAAGGTGGATTTCCACTTTTATTGTTTAAAGGAAGTTGCTTTGACAACAAATTGAGATTAATATATATGCTATACTGATCTTGTAATAGCTCAATGATATCATGTTGAGTACTGAGGGTACTCTCAAACTCGAACACAACATAGAATTTTGAAAAGAGTGGCCATCTTATCTTTAATTATCTTATGTTTGAGAGCATCCTCAGTACTGAACATGATATCATTGAGCTATTAGAAATCATTAGCACATATATAAATCATACTGTTTAAGTGTTGCCTGCTTTCATGTCATCATCATTATCATCAAACATTATCAATCCACTGCAGGATGAAGGTCTCTCCAAGTTTAATCCATCTTCTCCAATCTTTAGCTTCTCTTCTCCACATCACCCCTGCACACTTTCTTATTTCATCCATCCATATAACATTTGGTCTCTTTCTGGGTCTTTTACAATCTCTTGGAATCCAGTTTAAGATTTCAAGTGTCCATTTATTATCATCTCTTCTAGCAATATGTCCAGCCTAACTCCACTTCAATCTTTTAATTTTTTCAATGAGGTCAGTAACACCTGTTTGTTCTCTTACCCATACATTGCATTTTCGATCTCTCCCAACATGCATCTCTCTATACTTCTTTGAGTGATCTGGAGTCTCTATATTGCTCTTCTATTAAGTGTCCAAGTCTCAGATCCATAAGTAAAAACTGGTAAAACACATTAAAAACCTTCCTTTTCAAACACATAGGCATATTTCCTTTTAGTATCAAGTTATTTCTACCAAAAGCACTCCAACCAAGTTTAATTCTATTAATTTCATCCATTATTTTTCCATCTGTATTAATAATCTGACCAAGGTATTTGTAACTGTTAACTTCTTCTAATTCATCATAATCAATCTTTATTTTCATATTTTGAGCAAATCGATTAAACATTACTTTAGTCTTTTTAACATTTATCTTTAGTCCTACTTTCATCTGATAACTCCTGCAACATTTCCTGCGGCTCTGAAGCATTATTTGCAAAAACAACTATATCATTTGCAAAATCTAAATGACTTAAATAATCTCCATTTACTTTGACTCCTTTAGTTTCCCATTTTAATCCACAAAATACTTCTTGCAATACTGCTGTAAAAAGTTTTGGAGATATAGAGTCATCTTGTCTTACACCTTTCTCAATGTTGACTTCCCCAGTATCATTATGTAATCTAATTGTTGCTGTTGCATTTTTATAAATATTCTTTAAAATATGACAATATCCTGGATCTATACCTTGATGATCCAATGCTTTCATGTATTTATTTATATACATTACAGCCAACATATTGATAGCATGCTTCATATAACCTCATTTACTTAAATTATGAGATAGTGATCATTTTTGTTGTTACACTTTCTCAAACTATAATCACTTTAGCAATGTTTAATTCTTAATATAATCTAAATTCAAACCAAAATAATATGAAGTGATCCATTTTCTGCCTGAATCTAAAAATCACATTTTATGTCAATGTTCTATTCTTATGGATTCATTTGTGGTGTAAATTTTAAGTGAATTAAATTGAAGTAGATATATATATTTTCATTTAATTGTGTTTGAAATAGCCTTTCAAGAAATGTAAATTCTCTCAATTTCAGCCACTTAATTTATCAAAAATGGAACCCAATTGTTGGATTATAATAAAATTATTAATAAATTTGCTATATCAAAAACTTGGAAAAATTTATTATGAATAGTATGGGTTGGGTAATTTATTTATTAAATCAGTATATATAATCACATATTTAAATTCCTTTTTTTATTGCTATATTTTTTTGTTACTGATATTAAAAATATAAATAATGCTTTATATTTATTTATTTCCATGTAGATATCATTCCAAAAACTACCTAAGGAAGCAATACATGAAGAAAAATATAAGAGTGATTAATAGAAAATTTAGAGTTATAAATAATCAATTGTTTTTAACATTTTTAGATGCAGGTCAAATATTCTTTCTACCTAGGACTCCCTAAAAATATGTCATTGTTCCCAATCACAAATGTATTTAATTTAATTTATTCATATTGTGTAATGCTGGAAATCAATGTTTTCCAGCCAATACAAAAAAATGAGATAAACCAATGTACAAATTTCCAAATATTTATTGAACCTATTTCATTTAATAATTTCACCCAATATTTAAGTTCGCCACCTGTTAAAGCTAATAACACTAAAAAAATGACTAGATATATGATAAAATGCCATGACTCATATTTGATAAATCTGTCATTTCCAATCCAATACTATTTAGAGACAGCAAATTCCTGTTCAAGTTCAAATGTGCCTGACTGCATTCAAAAAATAATGTGAAATATGAGTTATTGTCAAAAAGCAGTTACAGATTAGTGACTATTGTTCTAAGCCAAGAAATATCACATGATCAGTAAAATGATTATTCTCAAGTTTATTTCAGTAATTATAGTCAATTCCTCTATCAAAATGTAAACAATATCAGTAAAAAGTATTACTGAATTAGCCTGTTTATGGCATTGATCGTTGATTTGTTATTATTTAATTAGTCAATCACATTGTTTTGAATCAAACTTCGGAAGTGTGTTCAAAAATAGGAATCCATTATTGAGGGTAAATTTAGAGGAGTCTCCAATATTCCTTCCTTCAGACTAAAGTTATTTTTGCATTATAAAATCCTTGAGATCGTTTGATTTTGTGAACTCTTCATTGCTGCAGAGTATTTTATTCCCATAATAATACTATAATTGGTCTATTTGTCTGAGATGATATTGTTCATCAAGGATTAGAAATGATTTGCAGGCGCTTTGCATCTATAAGCTAACTTCCATAGACCATTATAATCAATATGAATTTTTGTCCAGATTATCAGGATCAGGCTAATGATTGGTTTTATTCTTTAATGACCTCTTTATTATCTTATAGTGCCAGAAATGGTATACTTTAAGTTTAATGTATTTCACAAGTCTGATCTTGGGTGATTGCTATACAAATCTTAGTATTTGAGACCACCCAGCAAAAGAAAACATACTATTCTAGTCTCGAGACAATACATTCATTTTCAACTGTAAGGTCTATTCAATGTGTTCAGTAATCAGAATGTAATTTTTTTTGGTGTTTTACTTGATCAACACAAATGTATTTCACCATATTAATAGATTCTTGATTGTTTAATTCTAATTTTATATCTTTTTTTCATTTGTAGATAGATTGGTGGTTCTATATATTGACCCAATTTACTAACAGGCTCATCTGGGTAATCTCTTTTTTAAATTTATTATTTCTGAAATCTAATTCACATTGCCCATTGTACAGTTATAGAGAAACTAGTCACGTCCTAATAAAATGTTCTTTTATAAATATGACAAGAAGAAAATATATTATTTTTTAAGTATTATAATCTTTATTCGTCTTTTCAAGGAAGTGAATAAAATTATTTTGATAGCATGTTATTTAATTACTGCTGGCTTGCAATACAGGATTACTTTTTTTTAATGAAATCTGCAGTATTTTTTGACAATGGTTGCTGTTGATCCAGAATCCATCCATTAACATTGGAATATTATTTATTGTGATTCAGATCTTAAGACCTATATCTGTGTCACTTAATTCTTTAACATTATTTATATTTGCTAATCAGGAGAAATTTGGGAATAAACTCTCAATTTTTTTTAAGATCTGTTTGTTGTTTTGGTTTTGTTAATCAAGAGATTTTTAAGTGTGCAACATGACTGCAATAACTGCAAATTATATAGCTATACTGATATTGACTGAGTCTGTTATAACAAGTTTCTCTATGACTTTGCAAGTTTAAGATATTTAAACTGAAGATCCTATCCTTTTCCTTTTGATGAGATGAGCTAATTCAGATTTCTGGATAATCAATATAATATTAAATCTGATTTCTTTAATGTAGCCATATTAATTATGACTTCCGCTAGTGATGATGAAAGACTGTAGAATCTAAGGCAGTGCTAGAATATGAAAATAGATCCTTAGACTGTCATCCTTAATCCTGCAGACAAAACAGTCTCTTGGTGCAGTGCCTAGGAAGTTTTTGAAATCATAGATCACAGCTACATTCCTGATTCTATAGCAAAATTCCTAGCCTCTTTTTCCTTCCCTCTGAATCCAGTAATTCAAGTTGTATTTTTATGATATGCTTAGAAGTTTAGAACAGAAATGTCATTAACAGAGAGATTGCTTATTCTCAATATAACTTAAAGGAAATCTAACTTGAGAACTGAAATGATTGCAAAATCTCTTATAGCAGCACACATACTTACAAATGTTGCTAATCCTATCTCGGAATTTTTACTTTTGTTTGTCTTAAAAAAAAAAAAAAAATCAATCTATGTATATTGGTTACTTTTCCAGATTGACACAATTGAACTCTTACAAAAAACCAATCTATGTTTTTTTTCCTTCTTCTATGGGTTTGAAATAAAATAGCTGCCTTTAAAAAATGCTTGTTCTGTTTTTTTTTTTGATTAAGTGGCATCAATATATTGTTGAATGCTCAACTCAGTTGACTATTATATTGACAAATTTTTGATTGTGACAAGGATCTAATTAACCCATGTAAATAGATGCTGTCAAAATTGTGTTAATTCTTTTTAATGTATGTTAGTACCACAATTAATGTTTACCTACAAATACTAAAAATTGAAATAAACTAATGTAAAAATTTTAAATATATATTAAAGCTATTTCCATTAATAATTTCACATAATATTTATGTAAGTTTGCTACTTACAAGAACTGGTAAGATTGTTTTAGTTTATTGTCTAGAAACAAACATGCTAGTTTAAAGAATGCTGTAACTCATGCTCAGTAAACTTAACACTACATCATCATGAAAGATCTGACTACTTATTGCTAACAACTTTCTACATATTTGACCACATTCAGTAATGTGCAATATGAATTGCTGTTCAGAAAGAAATTCCAAGAACCACTAAACAACTTTTCAGTTGGAAAACTAATAAAATTTTAATGGATTTCAGCATTTATAGATAATTCCCATATCAAAAATACACATTGTATTCACTAATCAAGTTATCTGTTGAATGATTTACAATATAAATTCATAAAATTAAAACGTTTACACCAATACAAAATTCTAGTAAAATAATTTAGTAATTTCAAATATTATGATTTGTAACTTCAAAATTAAAAACATGTGAACGTATTTTTATTATTTAATAAAGCTTACTTACCTACTTGTTTTCACAATAACACCTAAACATGAAATTAATTAATTTGTCAAAGTATTGGGCTTACAATAATTCAAAATGCTACATACGAGTAAGATTAATAATTGATAGAAACTAAGTTTGGTTGATGTTGTCGAAGCACTGAATGCTTACTTTAGTATTAAACACATTAATGCTCATTACTATGCAACATAACTCTAAACATATAATGAATATTAAAGAAGTTACATTTTAAATCCTGTCTTCAATTAAATAACTTATACATACGTAATCTGCATTCTTTAAATCTCATGTCATTCTAACATAATTATTTTTGCTCAATTGCAATGTATATGTGCTACTATAACTATTGGCTAAAAAATTTATTCTCTTATCGATTTAACTAGTAATTTTTTATTTTGTACTGATCTATTAATTTGCAATAAACAGCAACGATAAAAGTTGATCACATTCGTGAAGGTTAGAAGCTAACAATGTCATTAAAAAAAATAAAACAATAGTAAACTAATCGGAATTCGCATCTTCAATATTAAAAATTTTATTATACATAAAGCATATTATTTTACAATACCTAAGTTGCCGATCATATTTTTTATTTTTATCCAATTCAGGCGATTTCGGACTATTAGCATTAGAAACCGCCGCCATTACTAAAAGCAAATTTAAAGTAGTATTCATTTTTTATCTAAGTAAACAAATATATTTAAAGAAATAAAATAAATGTAAATTAATTAGTTGTATTAACTCTAATCTATAAGATTTATTCCAAGTTTGTTTTTTTTTTTAAAAAAATACTATAAATTTTTAAAAATAATAAAACACTTTTACGCTAAAGCAGAGACATCTATTGGCTCTTGACATGTTGTCACATAATATTTGTTTTTAAAACATTGGCTGTTTGTAATATATTTGTATTGAAAGTTTTCGGATCATTGCAATACAGTATTAATTTTTTTATTGATTAAGTAGTTAAAACTATGTAAAAATAAATTAGTTTACATTAGTCTGAATGCTGCGGCTGTTACAAGTAAAGTGAAAGTTGATTGTAAACAGCATATTGATTATAAGTACCAATGCTGCGGCTGTTACAAATAAAGTGAAAGGTGATTGCAAACAACCTATTGTTTATTTAAATGAGAAAATGAATGAATTAGAAGAAATTCATTTATTTCGTCGGTCTCATGTGAATCAGGTTTTCAATAGATCCACTAGTGTGGATAGCGGCGAAGGCACCGTATTGGTTATTGACAATCGGATAGATAGCCGAAGCACACGCTCGTATCTTCACGATTACCATAGGAAAAAATTGCAAACAATAACTGATTTTGATGGTAAATATTTGATTGTCATTTTAAATTCTTTGTATTTATTTTTCTAATATTACTTGTGCTACAAATGGGGAAGAACCCTGACATGTTTGAACTTGTTTAAATTTAGAAAATATCCAAACATTTAAAACTACAGTTGCAAAATTAAACGTGTTTTGTGTTTATATATATTATATTTACATTCACAGTTGTATATAAATATGAATTTTATTGTGTAATTAAAATATAAATTGGAAAAAAGTTATTAATCTGTTAATTTAGAATTTTACAAATTATATTTTTGTTTAAGCAACTCTCATTACTCATTTAATTATTATTTATAAAATTACTTTACATAGACAATTGAATTTAAAATTATTCTCTTCTGATTAAGCGGCTGCGTAGAGTCCCGGGATACGAAGGGTCCCCGAGATCTTAAAATGTCTTTTCATTAGGATTCGAACAAAATTATGTTTTTTTTTGTATACAATCTACCCTCCTAAAATGCGGTATTATTTAAGCTTTTGAAGGTAATTTATTTGAGTTTTGGCGGGATTCTAACTTTTAACTGGACATCAGGGGTTAAAACTAATATAGCTTAAATAGACCCAAATTAAGTAAAATATATATATTTTTAATTACACAAAAAATTTGACCCCTCCCAAAATAATTTGATTTAAATTTAAATACTCTGCTTTTGAAAAAATTATCGTAAATAAATTTTGTGGTTTTCCTGAAGCTGATTTATCTCCCGAAAGTTTTTTCTAAATTATATTTTGATTGGAGACATGTAAAAATGAATTTTTTTTATTAACATCTTAACATTATTATTAAAAAAATATTTTTAGTAGGCATTGTTTGCAAGGCTAAAAGCTTTTAAACTATTTTACAAAAAAAAAAAAAAACACTTTTTTTCTTCACAGCAAAAAAATGAAGAGACATCAAAGTGGGGCAGAAAAGCAAAAAAAGTTTTAAAAACACCTGGAAATTGCTTAAAGCCAAAGAAATTAATTGCAGAAATTTTTAAAAGTTAATACAGAGACAAAGTTGCCATCAACATCTATGTCAGATAATTCTGAATTGCCCATGTTCTAAACTTATAAAGAAGAGAAAGAACAAAAAATTGAGAATCAATAGGTTAAAATTGCTACTGAAAAAAGGGATTGCAAAAACACAGAAGATAGAGATAGTCCAGAAAGACACTTCGATATAAACATCGAAGTAATAAATGATATAGCTTTATGGCCAACAATATTAACAGATACTATTATTGATCATATTCTTAATAACAAACCAAAAAATATCAGGAATATAGAGAATATAAAATCAGTGTATAAAGACAGAGATGAAGTGTATTACAGAGGACTTTCTTATGATTATTTCTACAGAAAAAAATCAAATGGAATTATAAAAAAGAGAAATTGGCTGATATTTTCAGAAAAAAGCAAAAATGTTTACTGCTACCCTTGCAAACTCTTTTCAACAATAAAGTCTAAATTAATAACTGATTTACAAAATTGGAGCTCAGTAACTGTTATTTTATCAGACCACGAAGTCTCAAAAGAACACGTGCGTTATGTATAAAAGATTAACAAAATCCAATAGAATTGATATTCAACTATTACAGGAAAAAGAAGAATGTTACTGGAGAGAAGTGTTAAAAAGAATTGTATCAACAATAAAATTGTTGAGTCGCTTAGGATTAGGGTTGACGGGTCACGATGAAAGCAAAGATCCCAATAGGAAAAGGAAATTATTTAACCTGCTTGGAATATCTAATCGTATATGATGTTTTTGAAGTTATAGCTACGAAAATATGCCAACCAAGGACAAGGAAATGTAAACTATTTATCTTGTATTATTTGTGATGAATTTGCAGTCTTATTGGAAATCAAGTAAGAGCGGAAATAATTGAAGAAATCAAATTTGTGTCTTATAGTATAATTGTTAATTCCACTCCCGATGTTTCGCATGTCAATCAAGTAACTTTTGTGATAAGATATTTCATTCTGTTGTAATATAATGGAAAGATTTGTGGAATTCATTCCTATAGATAAACACGTCTTCATATTTGGAACAAGAAGTTTTGCAAACTTTAATAAAATTAGGAGTGAATATAAAAAACTGTTGGGGACAATCATTTGATAATGTTTCTAATATGTCAGGGAAGTTCTCAGGTTTTCGAGCACGTATTAAAAAACATAGCCCAATTGTGGTTTTTATTCTATGTGCTAATCATTTCTTAAATTTAATTGGAAATTTCGCTGCAGAAAGTTGTAGTGCTGTATTTGAGTATTTTATGTTTGTGCAGAATTTATTCACATTTTTTTCTGCGTCAACCCATCTAGAAATGTGTAAACATTCCATCACAGTGAAAAGAGTTTCTAATACAAGATAATGAGCAAGAACAGATATTGTATTAACTATAAAATGTGGTTTCACTCATGGGTGCTTGTCTTATAGATAAAGACGGGTTCGATGGTGCCGTTTTCACGCTAAAACTATAAAATATGAACATTCACGGGCCGTTGATTTTAATCATTTTGATGTGTTTTTTTGTAATGCGAAAATAAAAACAAAACAAAATCGTATTTTTTAAATATTTTTTATTAACGTATACAAATTAAATGATAATAATAAATGTAAAATAAAATAAAAAAATTACAATTTGATTCGTGTTTTTTATTTTGCTTTATTAGAAAAATCAATTTTCTATCGGATATTTTTTTACTGGGGTTACGGCTTTACCACTATTTTTACTTCAAATAGAATGACAACAAAAAGTAAAAGTTGTTAGGGTTAGTGTTCTGTTGTTTGTAATGCTAAAATAAAAAATATCAAAATCGTATTTTTGTAAATATATTTTTTTAGTAACATCTATAAAATAAATGATAATAAATGTAAACTATATTCAACAAAGTATAACCGTAGTCAGAGAAAAGAAAGAAAGTAAAACTTTTTTAAACAATAACAAACACACACATATATATAAAATGTCTTCTTTACTTATTAACCATGTTTATAATATATGCTTTTTATGAAATTTACAAAAAACCGTGCATAATTGTACTTTTCTTACTGGATATTTTTGTGGGTACTCATCTTGTAGCTAAAGACGCCATTCTATGGCGCGGTTTTCATGCTAAAACACATAAAAATGCTGTTTCTGCGGCCGGCATGTTCAAACCCGCGTTTTCCATAATACAACTTTTTTGTTGTGCTACAGAATGCAGGCCGCTATGTCGTGTCACAGTACAGCATGTATGTCGCTAAGCAGCAATTACATTTTCCGAATTCGCACAGTTTATAAAATAATTACGGCTTGATGAGAGAGTTTGTATTTGAATTGTATTGAAATGTTTTCATTGGATTTTTTTTTATTTTAAACTATTAAAATGTTCAGATTTTTTAAAACAATAATTATAAGACTTTTTACAACGTACTGTATTGAACTTTTATTTCGGTAAATGTTAAATATCTATGTTTTTATTGAGTTGCAATTATGTAACGTGTCAAGTAACGTACTGTTAGTAACATTCCACGAGACAAAGAAGATTCTACCGTCTGTATATTTTTGAAGTAAAAAAGAGCGGTACGAAAAAAATATCCAGTAAGAAAAGTCCAAATATACAGGTTTTTTTGTAAATTTAATAAAAAGAAAATATTATAAACATGTTTAATAAGTAAAGAAGACATTTGTATGTGTTTGTTGTTGTTTAAAAAAGTTTGAGTTTCTTTCTTCTGTCCGAGTACGCTTACGATTTTGAATTTTTTTATTTTAGCATTATAAACAAACAGAACACTAACCCTAAATCTAACCGTAACAACTTTTACTTTTATTACGAATATTATTTTTTAGTTAAACAACAACAAAAAAAGTCGTAACACATGTAAAAAAATATACGATAGAAAATTGATAAAAAAAAGCCATAACACAATTTAAAAAGTATACGATATAAAAAACACGAATCAAATTGTAATTTGTTGATTTTATTTTACATTTATTATTTTCATTTAAATTGTATACGTTAATAAAAAATGATATTTAAAAAAGACGATTTTGTTTTGTTTTTATTTTCGCATTACAAAAAAGCACAGAAAAATTATTAAAATCAACGGCCCATGAATGTTTATATTTTATAGTTTTAGCGTGAAAACGGCGCCATCCAACGGCATCTTTAGCTATAATACAAGCACCATTTTTGTGTTACCGCTCTTTTTTACTTCAAAAATATACACACGGTAGAATCTTGTTTGTCTCGTGGAATGTTACGAACAGTATGTTACTTGACACATTACCTAATTCCAACTCACTTTACACATATATCTTGTCAACATTTTCCCAATTAAAACTTCAATACAGTACGGTGTAAAAAGTCTGATAATTATTACTTTACAAAATCTGAACATTTTAATACTTTAAAATAAAAAAAATCCAATGAAAACAACATTTCTATCCAATTCAAATACACACACCCTCTCACCAAGCCGTAACTATTTTATAAACTGTGAATTCGGAAAATGTATTTGCTGTGACGCGACATAGCGGTCTGCAATCTGTAGCACAACAAAAAAGTTGTATTATAGAAAATGTGGGTTCGAACGTGTCGGCCGCGGAAACTGCATTTTTATGTGTTTTAGCATGAAAATGGCGCCATCGAGCGGCGTCTTTAGATATAAGATGAGAACCCACTCATGTTAGGCTTTAACTGAAATTTATAATTCAGAAGAAAAAAAAAAGTTACCATAGTGGAGGTGAATTCACTTTTGAAGAAAATAGACAAATATGAAACCGTCCTAATGATAGTGATTTGGAATACTATTTTACAAAGAATAAATGTTAATACTAAATCAGACTTGTGTGAACTATTGAAAGGATCTATTCTACTGAAGTCAATAGAAAATTTTATCAATAATTTCAGAGAAGAATTTGAAAAAGATGTAACTGATTTGTCAGGGCTATCATTTAATGTGGAAGATGGACAAACTCACAGACAATAAAAAAGAAAAATGTTTTTGGATGAAAACAAAAAAGTTGGACATGAATTTACAAAAAAAGAAAATTTCATAATCAATTCATTTTATATCGTATGTGATAACACCAAGGCAGAACTATCTTGAAGAACTCAGATGTATGAAATTATTTTATTGTAGAGTCTTTTCAAATATTTTTTGATTGGAATTTATCAATAGAAGAAAAAAAGAACATGATTGACATTGGTGTTTGTAATTTTTTGACCATTTTTTAATATTTTTAAAAGAAAACGAGGATACCATAAAAACCACACCAGACATCTATCAAGATGCCAAAGAAATGTCTTGCACATTTCTAAATGTTGAAATATTATTGAAAATTTTTTCAACAATTCCCTTATCAATTGCGTCAGTAGAAAGATCGTATTCTGTTTTAAAGCATGCAAAAAAAATCATTTAAGGAGTTCTATGGGAGAAGAAAGATTAAATCATATGGCCATTCTGTATATAGAGCAGGAAATTTTAAGCCTAATTGTCACGGCAAAAATAATTGACAAATTTGCAAGAAGTAAAGCAAGACAGAAATCCATGTAAAAATATGTTTTTTAATAAATTCATTTAATGTGTTACGGTATAAAATTTTTGATTCCTTTTCTTTTTTGTTAATAACTTAATGAGAGTTTTTTTGAAAATTTTTTTTTCTAATTTGAGTTTGAGGATTCCAAAATTTTTACAACTTGGGGTCCCCATTTGGATTGATCCACCTCTGCTGATCATGATTACCAAATCGCAAAATATGATAATTTTTTATTTTAAAAAAATGTTAATAAAGGACAAACAAGAAGAGACTGAAATGAAGCTCGCCTGAATATATTAAAAGAGATAATAGATGGATAATTGAAATTTTAAATTAGATCCCAAATGATTGGAAAAAAAATCTAGAAAGAAACTATGTGAGGATGGATGAAATAAGTAATGATGTTGGTGTGATGTGAAGAGATGTTACAGATTGAGAAACTGGATTAAACTCTGAATAAATTTTCATCCTATA
Source organism: Epiperipatus broadwayi (assembly GCA_028023455.1). Lineage (NCBI taxonomy): Eukaryota > Metazoa > Onychophora > Udeonychophora > Euonychophora > Peripatidae > Epiperipatus > Epiperipatus broadwayi. The sequence goes on along the minus strand of JAQFVV010000080.1, from coordinate 5,666,926 downwards.
GTGGATTGATAATTGTTGAAAATGATAATTATGTCATATTATAAACATTTTAATTATTAGATATATATAATTATTTTACTGTTCTCTAACTTTATAACAAAGCAAACAGAAATTGCTTTATTTTCTAAATGCAATTTTTTTGAAAGACAATTTATGCATATTGTTGCCTTACAAAATCAATTTGTTCAAAGGTGGGAGAATGGAGAAGTAAAAATGAATAACTTCAATATCCCATATTGTTCTTTTATTATATTTTCTTGTAAACAAAAAAACAGTTTTGAAAAACCAAGAAAACAGTTATTTCCAGAAATATCAGAAGTAAGAGAGCTCACATCAGTTATGATAGAATTGGACTATATTTTAATTAACAGAAAGTATGTATGGCTTATATTTTGACCAATAGAAAATTTCTATTTCAAGACTAATATATTTTTAATAGATTAAACACAGGAAGTAATCATCAATTAGTAAGATGATTATAGATGAAAATTAAGAAAGTTAATATTAATAATTGATATTCCTAACCTTCAGAAATAATCAAATGAATTTAAATTAGAACTTGAAAATTGTTTTAAAATATTAACAAATTTTGAAGATAGTTCAGACTTGAGTGAAATCAATAAGAAGATAACTGATATACTATTAAAAACTGCAAGAAAGGTATACAAAAAAGCAATTATTTACCAATAAATTTTCTGCTGAGACAAGTCAATGTATGAAGAAAAAAAGAAATTGTGAAAATTTTTAAAAATGATCCATTAAGAATTAGAATTTCATAAAATGATACAAAAAAGAATTAATAACAACATAAAATATAATTATGAATCAGCAAGGAAAGCTATAAAAGGAATAAAAGTCTCAAAAGTGTTATTTCTGAAATAAATAGAAAAGTTAGAACTATTATTAAAATTAAAGATGATGTCATGAATTTAGTAGAAGTGTTTTATATAATTAAGAACAACACAAAATAAAACTCCTTTGAATTTATTACATCTGAATTGCTGAGCATTTTAAATGAAGAAGTAAGATATGGGATTGAATCTATGACGAGGGAAAATGTTTTAGGAAATGATGAAATTATTGATATCTTAAAAAAAGTAGATGAAGAAATAGGAAAATTGTTAGTAAAGTTATATACAAAATGTCTAAATGATAAAAATGTACCAGATGATAGAAAGAATGTATTAGTAATATTGATATTTAAGTATGGTGATAAAGAAGATATAAGAAATTACAGACCATTCAGTCTTCTATTGCAATAACCAAATTTACTCATAGCACTTTCACTGCTTTACAGTATTTAATTTTTTTGACGATTACAATTAAAATTTTCTTTACCACTCTTTTGCCTTTGATTTTTGAAAACAGATTTGTTTTATATCTTGTGATTCTCAAGACTGCATTATGCCAATAATTTTTCTTTAAAAAAAAAAAAGATAAAGTATTAGGGTTTTTTTTTTTTGTTAGTGATATTTCCTTAATTTATTCTATTGTTTTTTTAAATTTGATTAAATATAGATACACACAAGAAACATTTATGATTTTAACTATTATTAATTAGAGATAAAACTGCAGAAAGCACACATGGAACATATGTATAATTTTAACTATTATTATTTAGAGATAAAACTGCAGATAGCACACTGGCCTGGATATTGTTTTCTTGATTATGTAGAAGAATGTAGAAAGGCCTTTGTCATGCAGAGGTCTATTTAAAATAGTTTTTATAATTTTTATACTCAAATACACTTTTTTTTTTTTGTCTTAGGCACAGATCCGCATAAAAGATTTCTTCTACTACCTACTGAAAGTACTTCTAGTCATCTACTTCTTATAACACTAATCGAGCAGTTATGTTCATTTTTAGAAAAAGATGATGAGAGAAAAAAAGTATTGTTTACAAGTATGTAAAAATTTGAGAGCTTAAAAATCATTATGCATTTTATAATAATTTACATAATGCACACATTCAGATATACAATACTTATATTTATATGAGATTAAAAATTGTGTAAAATAAAAATTATATTTTCATTTTACATACTAATATATTGTATTTTTATAGCAAATGTTTTATGAATAATTATTCTAAAATATAGACTTGTCCTCTGATGTCATTTAAAATGTGATTGGAGTGAGTAATCTATTCTTTGGTACAAATTGCTGGCTGCAAAATTAAAAGTTTGCCATCTCTACTTAAAAGAATATTTAAATATTTCTCTAATAACTTCCAGTAATTTTTATTACATCATTTAATTTAATATTAAAAATGGCTGGATAACAATAATAGGTTTCAAATTAGTTCTTAATTAAGGAAGATAGAAAAATAAATCTCATTCTAACTAATAGAATAGAACTTTTGAATTCTAATTATTTTGATCTTTCAAGCAATCGATCAGAATGAGAATTTTATAATGTAAAGTGAATGAAATATTGTTTCTGTGTGTGAATGATATGCCATTGATGATAATATGTTAATTTTACTTTCAACATGATCGAATACTATCTTATTTTTTATACAAGAGATATGAAAACTGATTAGGTGATTTTCTTCCCAGATGGTAGATTAAAACAGAGGACCATTTGAATGAATTACTTAAAATTCCAGCTCTGTCTCCTGTAAAAAAAAAAAAATTCTTTGAGGTCATCCAAAATTAGTTATATATAAATACAGCCTACAAACTATTGACTATTTAAAGGGGAAAATCTATTTATCTTATCAAGATATCAAATCAAATACATAGTATAGTTTGTAACATTGAATCATTTTATGCATGCATTAAGAAAACATTAATTTGAGAATTTTCTTTCATTTTTTTTTTAAAGTTTATTGAATCTTAGGTAGTGTATTAGCTCATTGAAGAAAAAAATTTAGCTTGGACAGTTATCAACCTGAGAATATGAATCAAGTAAATATCTTTGTATTTATATACATATAAAAGTGGAATTAATTTCTATAGAGAATGGAAGATTTTTAGGAAATGAGAAAATCATATTTTAAAAGAAACCCATGAAGAAATAGAAACTGTTGGCAAAACTAATGACAAATATTTAAAAAAGTGGAAATGTATCAGATGATTGGAAGAATGAAATAATGATATGTAAGAAGCAAAAAAAAAAACACATTAGGAATTCCAGTCTATAGAGAAATTTTGTTATAAAGTGGTTATAGCACATTAAATACAACCAAGTAATATTAGAGTAAATTAAAGAAAGGAACATTGGGCATAAATTATCATTAATCTATAAGTTATGAAAGGCATTTAAAGGATTTCTTTCGTGATTTATGCTTATGGGAACATCATATTTTAGAGCCCTAATATAAATTCTGAAGAATATTTATCAAAATGCAATTGTTATTATTACACAACATGAAGAAGAAGTACAATACTATGATTCCATTTCTCATTTAGATATTGCAATGTTATTGTTTTTAGAAATAACACTGTTAAACTACAAGAAATGCTATAAGAAATAGAAGAAAGCAATAAACTTAACTAAAAATAGATATTAAAAAGATTAATGTGTTTTAGCCTTTAAAAAAGTATGAGAAAAAAATGGATAATTAATTAGAAGTTAACAATTATAAATATTTTAGTATATGAAATTTAATGAATGAAAGTAAATATGGAATTTAACTTCAAGGAGAATACTTTCCCTAAAACTATTTTAATTTAAATTAATTTAATTATCTTAATTTAACTTATGTACATGAAAAAATACTTTATTTTGGAAGCCTTTTTCATTGTTAAAGAAAAAAGTATTCACATCTTCCCATTGATAGATGACTCAATATTGGCAAAATTGTTGTTAATATGATTCTTTCAAAAAGTTTTTAGGGATACTGTCATATTTGTAAAATACGTACATGGAAATTCAATAATAAAATTTTCTTGCTCCAGAAAAAATAAGGGAAATATATTGGAGAAATATATTTCTTTAAATCACTAACTGATAATGGTTTAATTAATAATTAAATTTGCATAGAATGTAACTATGAACAATATTTATGTAATTTGGGATAAGAAAATTGCATTTGGTATAATGCCAAAAAATATTTGCTGATTACATATATTTCTTTGATACAATAGAAGTTGAAACTATTAATTAAAAATGCAAAGAGGAAAAAGTCTGATAACAGTCAAGCATAAACTCTGGATTGCTACAGGCAAAACTGTTATAGTGCAATGTTCTTATTCCTGTGAATTTACCAAGTGAACTGTTGGTAAGAGATTTTAATGGACAGTAGCTATAAGAAGCTTAAGTGATGGTGCAGCGCTCTAGTGTGGAGTCAATGTGATCATGAGTAGCAGCTGAATGAAGCCAAAGAACTCCATTAGTTCGAGAAGTGGAGCCAAAGGGAGTTGGAAACTGAGGCGAAAGAAAACCTTCCAGAAAGCAACAAGCTGTTATGTTCGACATGGGAATTGAACCATAAGTGAACTATATATTGTAACAGTCAGAATCGTCTATCTCGCTAACACACTGCAGAATTCAAACCCCAGACACGAAACTGAAAATTCTAGGAGGGGTTGCCTTCTAGATAGACTAAGTTCGAATCTAAAGTCCAAATTTCACAACGCCATCTACGTGATAACGCCTCTGATGCCACTACAAGTATAACCTTTGACCGGTGCCTGGTGGTCAGGGAGAAACAAAAGACTCTATACTAAAAGAAGTTTGGGTGGCTAATTAACGTCTATGGATTTACAAAAGAAATGCAGAAAATATATATATAGACCGAGACAGTGATAGGAATCAATAAAATAAGATATCAAATTTAGTTTAAATAATTTCACAAAATTTATTCATAAAATATATATATAACGCCACTGTCTGCTCATATCAGACAGGGACGCGTATTAAATAATTGTGGGCATTTTATTTCGATAAATGGCAAAAAGGTTTTTAAAACAAAGTGATATATTCTATTCCTCGGGCTAATAGCATTACGATAATGTGCTTGACGAGATAGGAATATGTGTGAGGTGCTTTGAGCAGTTATACAAGTTTAAGAAAATATTTGAAATTAAGTGTTCTAAAATATTTATTGATTTCGAGAATAGCACGGACTAAAGCTTACTAAGCAACAACGTGGGAATGGGATCAAAGCATTTATTTGAGAATAATAATAATAGATTTGTATTGGGAGGTCAGTATTGCTGATAATGAATTTATTAAAGTTGGAGGGTGTGACACGTTTAAGTCACGGATGCTTTGTAAAATAAATATAAAATAAAACAATATCGAATATCCGGAATGATTACGGAGGGCGTCTCGCCGCTAACCCGTAGGAAAGTATTTTGATGAACAGCCGAAACTTAACGACTGTGTGACGATTGTGTTTAATTCCCAGGGGTGTCATTTGGGACACCCTCTGCCTGGAAACTTGCAATAAGCGAACAGAACGGACTTTGCCGTGTAAAGAATCCTTGGAAAAATAAAACAAAGCGGTCTCAACAACCAATTCATTTACCAGCAATACGAGACTAGTGTATATAAAAACATACTAAATGGGTTTTACTCGGATTAAGAGAAATGCCCAATCAAATTCCCCGAAATTCATTTAAAAGGGTCCGCACATTCTCGACGTCAATGATGAACTTCATAATTAAAGTAGAACACGGTAATTAAAATAGGAAAATGCATGCTTGCGGGTTTAAAAAGTAAGTATAGATTTATATACGCAATCATGCATTAAGGGACACATTTAACCATTGACTTCACACATACTCTTATATTAGATTAAAATCAATAACATGTAGATTTTAAACTATGTGATTATATTATATTAAAGAAAAGAATCGCCCTCGAACGAGTGATTTGCAAGATAATAAAATTGGAAAATTATAAATTTAAAACATGCCTTAATAGCGGCGTCTTACTTTCAATAAAGGGAATAGTTCACTCGGTCAAAGACGGTTCTGACACATTATCATAATAAAATAAAAGAAAGCTTTATAAATAGAAAATATTATCCCAAGGATAGAGCAAAATGTTGAGTATATTTAAACACATTACAGAAATACAGAAGGAAGTTATGTGAAATATAAGGAAAACAATTTTAAATAGCTATAGCATGTTAGTTAGGAATCACAAGAGCTCTTGGGTTAATTTAGGTTACCTCTGGAGACGCATTTGCAGGTAGATGTTCGGCAGGTTTTGTAATTCAGCAGCAAAATCTGGAATGTTCATATTTTTGGCAGCGGCAGCAGCAGTTCCGGGGTCCGTATGTGATAACTTCCGATGGTATACGGCAGCATATGACCATCTCGGAGAGAAATAGCCTTCTTGCACTCTACTCGGTCATGTCAAGATTTACAAATTACGCATAGAACTCAGAATGACTTCTCTTAGCAACATTAGCATAAAACTTAAAACTGGAGAACAAAAGAAAAACCTCCTTTTTATAATAGACGTTAACAATAGAACTGCCCTGGAGCATTACAAAAATATATCGGACTTATCAGCTGTAATTAAATCATCCGAATGTCTAAAGGAATTCAACATTAATTAATTTCTTTTGTTACTTTCCCTGTCGACATTCGAATTACAAACTAGATTTAATTAAAAATTACTTTTATTAATTAAAGAAAACCTTAAGTGGACATCTGCTGTTTTTAGATAAACTTATAGAACATTAACTAATTAAACTATTGTCCCTGATTTATTTAACAGAAATATTTGGAATAACTTTTATTAAATTAAGAAAATGATTTTGCTTTTTAAATTGCAATATTTGAATCTATTTACTAAATGAATATTTACTAAATGAATTTTATTTTAAATCAAAATATATTACGACAGTAATATATTTGTAAATAGATCCAAACAAAATAACTTTAACAATTTATAATTTTGATATGTTTTAAAATGGATATCATAGTGTGTGCGCAATTACGACTTATATAACTTACTTTTTAATAAATGTAAATTATGTGAACAAATACATAATTCATAATATTTTATTTTATTTGGGAATAAGTTATATATATAATACGAGCATTGTGCTCGTGGTTTAAAATTAGGCGGGATTTTCGGTATATAAGTGTATTGCAGACACACTACGATAGATTGGGGTTCAAACTAAGGTATGAGGGTAGGAAGTAGGTGAGAAAAGGTGAAACGAAGATCTGCAAAGCAGACCTTACTGTTTCAATATACTGTGTTGGAGGGTATTAAGAACTATTCATTACTAATAACTTTTCATCATTATTCCAATCTGTGTCTAGATTTATTATTTATTGATTTATTTGTTGGTATTCTGGATCCCTACATTCAAATATACAACAGATACATAGAAGTTAATGAATAGTGAAGGATGTGTTGAAAGAAAGTTGGACAATAACAGAAAGTTGTTAAGAGATGTAAGGGAAGTTGTACTTATAAATTTATAAAGGTGTGATCACTAGATAGAAATTCATGGCTAAAAAATCTGTTAAGATATAAGACCATCCTTTTAATAAAGAAATAATGATAATGAAATTAAATAGATTCAGAATGTATAGTAACAATAAATAGATATTTGTTGGTGCTGCCAATATTTACTTCTGAGTCAACATAAGATTCACATTAATATAATTTTAAAAAACAGTCAAACTTTACAATATTCATTGATTACTTTTGAGAAAAAAAAAGTTGTAAGAAAAATGTATTCAACCTATTCATTTAGCATACTGAATGTTTACTATAGTAAATAAAGGGATTTGAAATTAGGAATTTCAGTCTATATTCATCCTCCACTCCATCTCAAATAACTAAAACACATGACCACACACATGTGAAAAAGATAAATGATCCCCAATAAACATTTTGTGCAGAGCCAGCAGTTAGGCCAGATCATAATCTCCCACACACATATATAATCAGTGCTCAACTTATATTAAGATAGCAATTCCTTAAACTTTAATGGACAGACTTCAATCTTCTCACTCTTCCAAAATTTCGACCATCCATTTTATTGAAAAACCAAAGATGGAATGTTCAAAGCCCTTGATGGATTTGATATTGTAGTCATACCTATGTAGACATTATGTCAATCTAACCTCTCATATTATCAGAGCATTATATATCCATTTATATTAATAGGAAAGGGATGGGCTGGACTTATACTATGATGTAGCCTATTTCCAAGGCAATATGTGATTAACCTATTCATTTAGAATACTGAATGTTTACTATAGTAAATAGAGGGATTTGAACTTAGGATTTCCTGTCTAAATTCATACTCCACCCCATCTTCAACAACCGATATACATTACCACACATTTGAAAAAAATAAATGGAGGACGAATATAGACTGAAAATCCTAAGTTCAAATCCCTCTATTTACTATAGTAAACATTCAGTATACTGAATGAATAAATTATAAACATACTGTCTTGGAAGTAAGTTACATCATAATATAAGTTCAACCCTTTCCTCTTCTATTAATATAAATGGATATGTAATGGTCTGATAATATGACGGATTAGATTGACGTTATGTCTACATGGGATATGATTACAATATCAAATCTATCAAGGGCTTTGAGCATTTCATCATTGGTTTTTCACTGAAATGGATGGTTGAACTGTTAGAATGGTGAGAAGATTGAAGCATGTCTATTAAAGTTTAAGGAATTGCTATCTTAATAAAAGCCGAGGACTGACTGTATATAGATGTGGGAGATTATGATCTGGCCCAATTGATGAATGCTGGTTCTGCACAAAATATTGGGGATCATTTATCTTTTTCACATGTGTGTGGTCATATGTATCGGTTGCTGAAATGAAATGGAGGATGAATTTAGACTGAAAATCATAAGTTTAAATCCCATAAGAAACATGTTAAAATATACATATAGTAATATATAGCATATATAATATAATTAAAAAACAATTTCTATAATTATCATCACATGATTTTTTTTTATCTAACTGGAGCCATAATACTGCAACTACACAGCTGAGTAATTAGTGGATACTAGATGATATAACACTATAAGATCTATATTTCCAGACCAGTTTCTGGCTCATTAATAACATCAAACAGCCACCCTTTATCCCTTTATACTACTATTCAAGCTAATAGCTTGAATTTTAAAAATTTGGGTTCAAAAGATTTTTAGACTTTATGAATTTAAGGCTATTAGTTTCATAAATATAAAGAGTAAATGGCAGTTACTAAATGCTTAAGCGCCTTAGTTCTAGCTTTGAATCCTAAATTGATAAAAGCAAGTCGGAAACTGATCTACAATTGTAGATGTAGTTCTATACTATGTGGTGTCCTTTGATTATACAAGCATGTAATAGATGGCTCTAGAATAGTTGTAAAAAGAATATAGATTTTTTTGAACATAATTTTAACTTATTGTTTTATGTGCCACAAAAAAAAAATGAGAGTTGAGCTTTATGGTTCTGTAAAACAATTATTTCTTGATATTTGTAATTATTTTGTTAATTTAAAAAATGTATATATTCAGCCTAAAATAATATTTTTTTTTTTTTTTTTTTAGTACTTTGTCGTCATTTATCACACTTAAAGGTAAGTAGGATGTGTATATATATGTGTAATTGAAAAAAAAAAAATACATTCAGATTTATTTTAACTTTTTTTTTTTTTATACAGATTATTTCTCCTTCATACTGTTTGGATGAATTTATTCCTCTTAGAAAAAAATATGGAAGACATTTTTCCAATTTAGTAGAAGTTATTAAAAACTCACTTCCTAATATGGTAAGAATTTATTAAAATACTGAAAATATTTTTAGATGAATGAATAGTGAACAACTTTCTCAGGAAAAGTTATTTAATTCTTTTATCAGTAAAAAAATAAAGAATGAACTGCAAAGTTATATTTAATATGTTTATATATATTATGACCTAGTAGATAGTATTAGGATTAAAATCTGAATCAGATAAAACAAATTTCAAACTTCAAGCTGTTTAGATTTTTTTTCAGATAGGTATATTGATCTTCAAATAGTGGATAGTAAGACCTTCTTAACTGATCCTCTTTATAGATTGTTGAAAGATTTTTACATTATAATGGACTATTAAAAATTGCTTTACTTTTTTATATATAAATAACACAAAAAAAGTTGGACATAGTAAGATGTATTTTCATACTTTTTAAAGTCATCACGAGAGTTTTCCATATTTTCTTGCCATAATCATGCCTCATATTTAAAGAAAATAAAACACTAGCGACGAGTATGGTTCAAAAATACTGAAAAATCATATGATGATTTTTGAAAGTATATCTTATTGCTTCTAGCATTTCTCGAATTTATTTCTACATTTATTAGAAAATTATGAATCAAATTTATATGTACAGTGGTGTCCCCTTATCTGCTATTTCCATGTCCATAGTTTCAGTTACTCATGATTCAAAAAAATATTGAATAAAAAAAAATTTTTTTAATTAATAGCTATATTATGAATTAAAATATCACAAGCAAATAGTAACAATAAACATTAATTTTATTACCATGGTTTTTGTATATATTTCTGTATATATGTAAATACTTTCTATTTACTGTATATTCTTATTTTATATAGGTACAAAAATTTTTATACAATAGTAATTAGTATAATAAATCAACTCTTTCCTATTGACTAACCTTATTGCTTTTGAGTTTCTGGTTTAAAATTTAAAAGTCTTTCAAAAAAAAATTATTATTTTTTATCCCAGTGAGTTCTTAGCATCCACTTAGCAGTTAGACTAATTACAGCATTGCTCATGAATTAAATAATAGCATTGAATTAAAATTGGGAAAAATGTAACAGGCAGGTTATTAAAATTAGTTTATTAATTTATAGTATTTATTGACCTTCTTTTCTTTTTAAAAAAGTTTATTTTTAAAAGTATGTTATACTAATATATTTGTTGAAAGCATCTTTATTATGAATGTGCACTATCATTCAGAAAATTCATTGTCCCACAAAGAATTGGAATCATATATTATGAATATTGATGGAAACAGCTAATGATTACACATTATATTTCATAAAGTTTAATATATGTGTGATAAGTAATGTAATATATTTTAAATGCTGAAGATTCTATAAATGTAGGATTTCAATTTATATTTGTATCTCTATAAATTTCAGAATGGGTAAATCATTAGTAAAATATTAATAACCTCAAGAACATATAAAATTTGTAAATGATAGAAAATTTTAAAAATAAAGTTTTTTTATTGGATTTGTATTGTAGAGATGGGGTGGAAAGTACAGTTTGGATTATTAGGAATACAAATGAAAAATTCTCAATATAGTGCACATTTTAGGATTGAGATATCATTTTACTCATGTTTGTTTATCTAAATTCATTGGAATTTTTAAAAATGTATGAATATTAAGAGTACAGCTGAGCCAAGGAAATATGAAAAGGTAAATACTAGATATTGTAGTATTCTGTGAGTCAAGAAGGATAAATGATGGAGGAAAAAATAGACATAAAAATGTTATTCTGGAGGTAGTAATAAACATAACTGTTTTGAATTCAATAATTCTTGTGTTATTGTTAGTTATATTGAAACCATATAAATAGTAACTTGTTACTAAAATCCAAGAGAGAGGAATCATATAATAAAAATTGAAAAAGAATGCAAAATAATTGTATAATGATAGATTAAAATATTATAAAGTTATAGGAAATTATAAATTATGGGTGAGAAATAATCAAGATAAAAAATTGTAATATTTAGTAAAGAAAATAGCTTGATAATTTAAAAATTACAAGAGGATTTACATATAGAAATATTCTTATAATGCTTTTGTTCAAAATAGATCTGTAACAATATAAAACATGCATGAACACATCCTGAACTGATATAGATACAGATAAAATTTAATAATGATATAGCCGAGTTTATTTTTAAAAAGAAAAGGGGTATGCATAAGAAGCATTGAAAAATTGGAAGGGATTATTAGGGGGAGGGGGGATTAGATATGTTGTTAAGAAAGTAAGCATTCGTAGAAAATGACTGATTTATAAACCAAATTTGAATGAAAGATGTAAATTATTCAGGAAAATTTTAAAAGATGCTGCAACAAAAAAGTGATAAAATAAGTAAGACAGCAAAACTATATTAGGTTAGAAGGAAACAGAAATTTGAATTCTATAAAGATTTTAACAATATATAGAATGCTTAATAGTGAATTGAGATATGAAACATATAAAACTAGGAATATATAGTAATAGATTATAAAAGATGATATTTATTAGAATAAAAAGCATGTGAAAAGCAGAGTCATAGGAAAGAAATAGTAATTGAAGATAGAAATGTTAATTTATTAATTAAGAATATGGATACATGAAAAAAATGGAAGCTCATTCTCTCTGACTATGGTACTCTATTTATGTAAGGGGAATGGCATAGATGAACCCAGCGACAAGGAATTAAGCATATATTCACATCAATCTGGAACCTCAATCAAACCCTTGCAAAAGAGTTATGCAGGAATTAGGGCATTTATTTTGTATGTATCTCAGCACAAATCATAGGAGCTGGGTCAAGTACACATAGCAGATCGTGAATTATATAAATTGTTCATAAATGAGCTGACTGGTTTTGCGCCTCTGCGTTTGTATTTCGGGCGGCATATTCCTATACTAATTAAAACACTTCTACCAGAGATGGAAGAAACCATTGATAAAGAAGCTGATCATGCCTGGGCTCCCAAACCCTACGTAGGATGAGCCAAAGAATGAATAGAAAATCAATAGGAAATCCCTACAAGTTCAAATTAGGAGACCGGGTTATAGTCAGGATGCCCCATATGAGCGATTCAGGCAAATTTATATGCCAGAAGTTTTGCAATTTATATGAAGGTTCCTTTTTCATCATTTGCCATCAGGGAAATAATGCTTTTTGGGTAGATACTGGGCAAGAAATCAGAAGCCTGTACCATATAAAAAGGAAATAGGATAAAATGAGCTAAAAAGAGAGGAAAGAAATTTTTTTATTTTTTTTAATATAATTTTGAGCCATTTAAACACGTAGATCATGTTTGAAGGCTCCCAAACAGGAAGGGGGGGTATAACAAGTGCCGGGATTAAACCCTGTTCCAAGATAAAAAGGAATTTAAATAGCCACACATATGTAGGTATATTTTAAGTATATATTTAATTGAATGAATGACCAAAGCAGTCTTAAGGAAGGTCTTGTGCTCAATTTGTTTTGATGGAGTATATGCATGTATATATTCAAAAAAATATAGCATGTAAAAGAATTTTCTATAAAAATATTTAATGTATATAATTTTTATCGTATCTAATTTTGTTTTAATAATATGATAAAATATGTAGAATGAAACAGCTTTTGTTTTTGTCTATGGAATGCTTTTAATGTAAATTTTGTTTGTTTGAAGTTATTTTTTTAAATATTTTAACGAAACTTTGAATCGAATAAAACTTGCTAAAGGCTTTTCTTTTGTGAGAGAAAAACTGAAAACAAAGGAAACGGATCTAAACTTGTAATGTCCTGGGCTAATGAGATTGCACACGATAAGATTTAAAATGTAGAACTTTTGGAAGAATGATGGGAAATAAGGCTTAAGAACAAAAAGAAGCTTCTAGAAAAATAAAAAGAGATATATATATATAGCCAAATCAGAATAAATATGGGATCTTCTAAATTTTTATTTTTGCATTGATCATAATTTTATGCTGTTATTGTGATTGCTGTCAATTTTGCTGACCTGTGATACTACAAAAAGGTATATATATATGCCAGCTGACATAAGTATGTTGGGATGAAACCATAGACGTGCTGGGTTTTCATTCTCACTGCTCCATGAAGGAAATCAAAGCTTTCCCATGATTCCATAATTGTTTGAATTCCAGGAATCTGCATCCATAATTATCACCTTTGCCACATCAAACATTTGGATTCACTATCATTCCATCAGAAGTTAAAAGCAAAGACTTTCTTTACGGACAATCTTCATGGTTACCACATTATAGTAAGTTTGCTTTATTTGAGAATATTTGCAATCTAATTTTCCCAGAAATCCAAAGGTAACAATATATTTTATTTCAAATGTATACGTGTGCACATTATTAATTTCATTGTATAACCTGTAATTATCTCTAATAAATCATATTGATAACTGTAAAGATAAAATTTTTAATATATGTAATCAATAAGAATTTAATCTGTCAAAATATATATTTATGCTTATATTTCAATTAAACAATTGAGCACTATTCATTTTTTTTTTGTTACTTTTTAGTTACTCATTTAGTTAAAATGTTTGTATGTTTGCTTTATCAAACAAGTTACTGTGTATTGCCCCAAAATAACAGTCTCTGTCAGTCTAAGAACTAACTGTCTAACTGAGCTAGCTAGTGGCCAAGAATTAAGTAATGTATTATTATTGTTCCCCTTAAATCCCTTCAATATAATTCTTATGCAAGCATAGGATTGGTGCATGGAGTTGGAAACCGTTGTCCATAAATATATTGCTTGGGGAAATATTAATTAGTGATTATTAGAAACTAAGGCCGAGTATTCCCATACCTAGATAATTATTTTGTCCTTTTTTATTATTATTGGGAGATTTAGTTTTAAATAACTTGTCTCCAGGCTATGGCTGTTACAAAGTTCATTTTGGAAAATTGAATGTTTCATTTATGTATTGATCACTAATATCATTTATATAAGCGGATTTTAATAAAGATAGCGTAAGTTCAACCCAGTAAAAATGGAGAGGGATCATAACCCGATACAATTTAGAATAAAAGAATTTGAAAGAATTATTTGATCTATGTAATGTTATGAGACTGGTCACTGGATTTTCTTTGAATCCATTTTGATTCTGATAGAGACAAGTCTTTTATAATAATGGTTAAAGACTTGTAGAACATATAGCTTAATCTCACATGTAACTAATGTTGATAATCTAAATGAAATATATTATTAATGGATTAGATAAGTTTCTTTCCAAAGAATACCTTCAGTTTAGAAACTAGAAAAATAAAGATGCATAAGAATTGTTGAGATATATATATAAAGATGTGAAAATAATATTTTTTTTATTGATCTGGAATGGCATTTAATAGAGTAAATTGGATTACCTTCTTTAACATTTGAGAACGAATATTATAAATTTGAGAAAAGTTTATTAGGAAATCTATATATGAATAAAAAGATATTTATAAGATTAAATGATTAAACAGACAAAACTCTCCATACAGTAGTGCCACCCTGTGCCAACTAGAGTAATCAATGGATGCCAGAAGGCTTGTGCATAAAATCCCCATCTAGTGCCTACTCATCAATATCCCCAGACTAGTTTCTGGCTTGTGACTTTCGTCAGTGAGGAGCCTTGGATCTGAGAGCACTGCACCTAGATCTTAGGATCTAATGCAACCCTCCAGCAGCCACCTTTTATCGCTACTTAACTATAAAACCATGACAACCAATCCTGCCTAATAGGATAGTGGTGGCTATGGTTGTTAAAGAGCCAAAGACACCAAAATATATGGGTGCTGAACTGATTTTAGACCCATATGACTATATAAGCTATTGAGCTTAGATTGAAAATATTGTTGTGTTTTCAATTTCATTCTCATGGTTTTGTAGTTAAGTAGAGATAAAAGGTGGCTGCTGGAGGGTTGCATTAGATCCTAAGATCTAGGTGCAGTGCTCTCACATCCAAGGCTCCTCACTGACAAAGGCCACAAGCCAGAAACTAGTCTGGGGATATTGGATGAGTAGGCACTAGATGGAGATTTTATGCACAAGCCTTCTGGCATCCATTGTTTACTCTGATTGGCACAGGGTGGCACTACTGTATAGAGGGTTTGCCTGTTTAATAACAGTTACGTGCTAGCATAAGAGATGGTGATCGTGTGATATTTAGTGGTTTAAGATTAAATGATCTTACATTGAACACAACATAATTTTTTTCAGCTTATTTTCAATATCTGCATTAGAAACAATAATTCATTCTATTTATTTTATTCCAAGGCTATCTATTGTCAATTGAGTAATTGAAGAATACTAGATAAAAAGCTGCCTAGAAATTTCCACACCTGTTTCTGGTTTGCTCTTAATTAAATGAATTTTTTTAACTTTTGAGATAAAGATAGATCAGGGAAGTTATGTACTTTTTAAATTGAATATGTAGATGAGTTTTGAAATAAAATATTATTTGGTAATGATGACTTAAAGGCAGACTATATTATTTTATCAAATTTGCTGATAGAGAAAATGAACTTAACAAAATATTATATAAAATAGAATTTGTAGAAAGTTTGGACATAATAAATTCATAGGTAATGAGATGAAAAGATTAAAAGCAAGCGTTGCATAGAAAGTTATATTATGAGTAAATTATGATGTAAAAGTTAGTGGGAATGCTGTGATTGGTATAGCCTTTTAATAAGTATGTTAAATTATTTTGTAATCTATTTGTTTAGAATTTAGCTTTACATGGACTAGAGAGTTTGGAAATTTTTAAGATATATCAAAAGATGATTCTCTACTTACATTAAATATATGCATTAGCAGTAGTTAGCCATAGATAAAAGCAATACTTTCACGCAAAAAGCATTGCATACATACACATGAATATTAAGTTTGTAATTACAATAATAGACAGGGTATGAGCACAGACTTTCACATGACCCATCACTGTCCACACTATCTCATAACATTGATACACCTGAACACACATATGTCGAAAAGATAAATAATCACCAATATACGTATTTCATGCTAAGCCAGCAATCATCAGTTGGTCCAGATTACCATCTCTACACATATATGCTACAAGTGCTCAGATATATATTAAGATAGCAAATCTTCCCACTTTAATGGACAGGCTTCAATCTACTCCACACTCCAACTCTTCAACTGTCCATCCAATTGAAAATCTGATGATGGAATGCTCTGAGGCCGAGATTATTGTCACACCCATGTTGACCTAAGGTCAATCTGACCCCTCATGTACAGGACATAATCCATTAAATACATATACAAGGGATAGGCAGACATCTCTAATATGTAACAGCTGAAATACACAGGCTTATATATACCTGTGTCTATATATGTAATAGACAGGGTATGAGCACAGACTTTCACATGACCCACCACTGTCCACACTATCTCATAACACTGATACACCTGAACACACATATGTCGAAAAGATAAGAGTTGGAGTGTGGAGTAGATTGAAGCCTGTCCATTAAAGTGGGAAGATTTGCTATCTTAATATATATCTGAGCACTTGTGGCATATATGTGTAGAGATGGTAATCTGGACCAACTGATGATTGCTGGTTTAGCATGAAATACGTATATTGGTGATTATTTATCTTTTCGACATATGTGTGTTCAGGGGTATCAGTGTTATGAGATAGTTTGGACAGTGGTGGGTCATGTGAAAGTCTGTGATCATACCCTGTCTATTACATATATAGACACAGGTATATATAAGCCTGTGTATTTCAGCTGTTACATATTAGAGATGTCTGCCTATCCCTTGTATATGTATTTAATGGATTATGTCCTGTACATGAGGGGTCAGATTGACCTTAGGTCAACATGGGTGAGACAATAATCTCGGCCTCAGGGTAGCCTTTGAGCATTCCATCATCAGATTTTCAATTGGATGGACAGTTTAGAGTTGGAGTGTGGAGTAGATTGAAGCCTGTCCATTAAAGTGGGAAGATTTGCTATCTTAATATATATCTGAGCACTTGTAGCATATATGTGTAGAGATGGTAATCTGGACCAACTGATGATTGCTGGTTTAGCATGAAATATGTATATTGGTGATTATTTATCTTTTCGACATATGTGTTTTCAGGTGTATCAGTGTTATGAGATAGTGTAGAAAGTGGTGGGTCATGTGAAAGTCTGTGCTCATACCCTGTCTATTACGTATATAGACACAGGTATATATAAGCCTGTGTATTTCAGCAATTACAATAATACGAATAATATACCTTCGTTTGACCTGATGTTTGATTTTATTTTGAACTTTGAAATCGAAAACAGAATTTTTTTTTTTTTTAAAAAAAATTAAGTAGTCCTTTTCTTTTCTTCTTAGTATTTTAATTCTGACAATGTTGGTGATATTTTGGCATATGGATAATATAGATAATTGGGATAGCTCTAAGTTCTGTTACAAATTGCTCAAGTTACAGGTGACTCAGTAGCGCAGTAGGTAGCGCGTCAGTCTCATAATTTACACAAATTGCATATTGCTAAGGAAAACACTTAATTTTGGCATGTCAAATACCTGGTTATTTTTGAATAATCAATATCAGTATTAACTAGAATTTTATTTTTAAATTTTGTAAAAAAAGTTAAAAAAAAAAAAAGGTATTCATTTTTAAATCCAATTTAGCTGTTGTGAATTAATTAGTTGTTGATTTCTATTGAGCATGATGATTCTTAGATAATAGTTGCCCTGGTGAAACCAGTGAAGCAAAAAATGATTTAACGGTCAAGGTGACTTTTTTTGTACAAAAGTTTTTTGTATTCTGATATCTTTTTGTTCATCAACTAATAATTCCATAAGGAATGAATAAAGATGAATAATGATGCCAAGTTACAAAGTAAACAAACTGTGACAACTTTATTAATAATTTTTATTAGTCATTCATTAGACTATATTTATCATAGTAATTTACTATTTATATATATTGAACAATGATAAAGATAAGTGTAAGAGATTGTGGTCTGGACCAACTGATGAGTGCTGGTTCAGCATGAAATGTGCATCTTGGATCATAGTTCTTTTTCACGTCTTTGGTCATATGTTTATGATTACATCCACAAGTTGTTAAAAGTGGATAGAAACCATTCCCTACTTTTCATGAGAGTGGTTTACTAAAAATTACACTGCAGTAATATTATTCATTATGGCAACTTTAGAGTGAAACTTTAAAATAAACTTTGATACACGTTTTTTATTCTATAGCTGTTACTTTTAGATACTTTTAGAATATACATATATTTCAAATAAAAATAGTTATTTAAAAGCTTTTAAAATATATATGAGATTTTTAAAATAAACTACATTATATTACATTTAAATAAAATTTAATGCATTTGAAATAAGGCAAACATTCTTTTCCCCTTTTTATTTATATAATACTATTGTTCTTTAAAAAACAATTTACATAAAAATAAAGTTAAACCTTTAAGAAAATAAAATAATAATGTGCTTACATTAAACTTGTTATTTCACTACATTTAAAATTTCAATGCAAATGTGTTTATTTAATGAATGTTCACAAGTACATATTATCTCATTTATACCTGTATATGTATAAAATATATTTTAGTAAAAATGTATATTTATAATAAAATCAAAACAAAACTTTAGTACAACGTTAATATTCTTAGATTTTAGTTTAGCGTGATAAAAATATTGATACATCATTTCAAAATTAAAAGTTGTTAACATGATGAAATTATTTCTTCCCGTGGGATATACAATATTCAAGAAATTCTTAATTTTTTAAGCTGAACAATTTTTTTTTTATTTATTTATATGAGTATAGACCACTGATCTGGTCTTACAATATATATATATATATACACACACGTACAATTTCCAATAATTGTATTAGGATGTAACACTTCAGTTTGTATTGTAAATTTTTTACTAATATTTTATTTTTTATTACATATCTTTTGGAACTTTCGATAACGGTGAAACATTACAACAAAAAAAATAAAGGTGCACTATTTAAATGCAAGATATAACCAAATTATATGCACCAATAAATTTGCAAAAAAATATGTTAAAAATAAAAAAACTAAATTGGCAAAAAATAATTAATTTTTTGCTTGTTTATTTAAAAGTTTAAAAAATATCATAATTCCTAAATTGGTAGTAATGGATTTTTGCTCAAATTTTCTGTTGTCTATTATAACCTGAAGTTGTTAATTATTCTTAGTAATGCTAACTTTATCTCCAATAATTTGTATGATGTGTGTGCATTAAATTATTTTTTATTAAACAAAAACATATATAAAAATAACTATAAATTTAATATTAAAAAAATCACAATGTATATATTTATTTAGTATTATTAAATAGAAACTAAATAAAAAAATAAATTTATAGGTTTTTTTTTTTTTTGAACAAAAATAAATGAATTATTTTTATTCAATATTTCATTAAAAATTTTCAATATGAAATACAATATATTTTTATTATTATGTTTTAAAATTTTTTGTATTATTTATAACATTTATTTAAATAAACACAAAAACTTATAAGTAAAGTTTAAAAGATAAGTTATAAATAAATATAATAATAAGCTGAACGTTTTCGAGGATCCATGCCTCATAATCATAGCTGTCTTAAAAATATATAATAAAATATATTCAAAGATATTTAAATTACCATGTGTTATATGGCCCATTTCTTCGATATATCAAAGTAAGTGTCTTTTCTAATTATAGCATTAATAATTCCATTAATGTAGAATGCTTCTTTTATTTTTCTCTTATGATCATTTGATCTGTGCATATAATTACAGGATTAGCTGGTGTAAAATTATATCCAGATTTCATGGCATGCTCCAAAAATAAAGAAGATGTATTGTTGTTCTTCTGTTTATATCTTTGCATATATTTTTAAGAAAGCTATGATTATGAGGCATAGATTTTCGAAAACGTTCAGCTTATTATTATATTTATTTATAACTTCTCTTTTAAACTTTACTTACAAGTTTTTGTGTTTATTTATATGTAACGGGAAGTAAACTATTTTATAACATTTATTTAATTAATATATACTTATTATACCAAAACTATGAACCACTCGCAAATCATTTTTTTTAGAGGCACATATGTATATAGTGTAGAAATAAATAATTTTATTTACATATTAAAAAATGACTCGGATAGTATCCAGTTAATGTAAATGAACTATTCAATGACTTTTTATATATAGTGAATTTTATATTTGTAGGATTTTCTCATCAGGTGCAAAGTTACCGTTAGCTATGGTGTAAAATGTGAAAATATTTTTGAAAAATGAACATAAGCACTACATTATATCACAATAGATTGTTCTTTCAAAAGATATACACAAGGATGAAAGCTGTGTTGACTAAGACCCCACGTTTTTTAAATTCTTTGCATTTTATATATATTAAAAATTGATTTTTATAGAGACTGAATATGTAGATATCCTTTTTATTTCTAATTAATCTCTAGACAAAAAAAATCTATTCTTGGTAATGAAACAAAATAATTTAGCCTTAAGACTGTCAATAATAATTGATGGGTTTCTACAATACCTCTAGTTAATTCTATGAAAATAATCCCACACTTTATTTTGTTTACATCATAATAAATCCATGAAAATATTTAATAAAACAAATTTATAAAAATAAAATTAATACATACAATTATTTCAGTATATAGATAATCCAAATTCATATTGAAAATATTTTAATTTATAATTCTTATTCATCTATTTTAACTCTGACCGTGTGTTTGATTAAACTTACATAATTGATCAATAATTTTATTGATATATCTTCTAAGCTTGAAAGTATTTTTTTTTATTGTTGTAATCCAGCTATAATGTCAGTTTAAAATGATTTAAAGGTAATTTAGTAATAAAAAATTCATTTCAACATTTTATAAACATTTTTTTTTTCTGTTTAATTTTTCAGCTTTATTTTGTCAGATCTTTTTGTTTAAATGTAAACACTTGTAAAGTATATTAATTTTTTTAAGACATCCATTTTTAAAAATGATTTTTCTCATTATATCTTCTATCATAATGGAAAATTTTAAAAACTTTTTAAGATTTAATTAAATCTTTAAAAACTTACAATATTCTGAAAGAACTAAATTACTGTATAAATTATTTCATTAACATTCTTATGTAAATTTCCAGTGGCATGACAAGAAGCATTGGAAAGTAATGGTAAGTATTAAAGGAATAAGTCTATCTTAATATGGCTTTTAAAAATTTTGAAATTTTTTTATTTATTAAATTATTTTAACAAAATGATTTTCATAGAAACAATTCCAGCAACAACAACAGATGATATGCTCAAGTAATGTATGAAAATAGAGCAATATTTAAAAATAATAATAATAATAAACAGCTAATTAAAACTGGTGAGATTAGTGAAGAAAACAAGAGTAATGTAAGATTGTTGAATATTGTACAAAATGTCAATAATAATGTTTTTGAAACAAAACTATAATTAGTAAATTACAATGAAAAAAAAAAAACATATTTAAAAAACAATTATTTAATGGGCAGACTATCTGCTTTTGTTTAATTGTTTTTTTTTAAAATGTAATAAAGGATTCAAATCTAAGGAAATATTATATTTCAAAAACAAATCATTTTATAATAAATAAAAAAATAATATAAAAGAAGAAGAATTAAAGATATCGGGAATTTTTAATGAATAATATTTTTGTAGTATAATTTTCACTAATAAAAATTATTAATTTAGGGAATTCTTGATTAATTTTTTTTTTTTTTAAGAAATAAGAGAAAGTAAGTATAGATAAAAACAATTTAATGATTATTCTCTGAAATACTGATCATGTAAAGTATAACTATTAGTTTTAAGTACAATTCATATGTTGCATAATGTGAACGTTTGCCTATGTTAATGTACAATATATATATATCATATAAAGAAAAAAAAATTATATTAAATGTAATCATTAGATTTTTTTAATCAATAATTTTCTCTAATAATTAATTTGTTCTAAAAAGGAAAATTAAATTAACATTTATTTATTTATGACAAATTTCACTACTTCAGTTCTCTTAAAATGTTAAGATTTTTATTAAAAGATTGCAGACAAACAAAACAAAAACTTTTTCAAAAATGAGAAAAGATCGGAGAGAGAGGAAATGAGATAATTTTTTCTAAAGAAAAAAGGTAAAAAAAAAACAAAAAAACAGTCACTTTATTTTTGAATTATAGGCATTAAAGAGAGAGGAAATATTGTTATCAAAAAATAAAAATGTCATTTCAAATTAAAAAAAAGTATCTGCAGAAAAATATTGTGTAGAAATCTTGATATATCAGTGACACATACTTAAAAAAAAGACCAAAAAATGATGAATGAGTATTTTTATGTTTCTGAATTTGGAACTAAAGACTTTAGACAATGTATGCAGAAAAATGTTATATATATATATCTGATGGATGAAGAGTTTACTATATAGTTAAGATTGCTTTTTTAAACAGCTTTATCTAATCATTAAAAAAATTGACTATTTATTTGCTTAGGATAAATTTTAATTTCAATTGATCTTTGAAAATGTAGTTTTTGCCATTCTATTTTCAGAAAGTCAAAGGCTTAGACTTTTTTTTTTTTAAAAAAAAAAATTTCGTTAAAGAATAAATAGCAGAACAAACTTGGGGTGAAGTTAATTGTTTTTAAATCTCTGGAGATTGCTAAAAAAAAAATTATTTTAAAAGATATATTTGTTTAGTATATTCATATTTAAAAAATATATATTGTTTAGTATATTCATCTTAAATATATATATATTTATGTTCCTGATTTTTTCTAAAATAATTTTTAAAAAAAATAATAATAATTGTATATATATGATGTATAAAGAAATTGATACTCTAATTGCAAAATTTCCATCTGAGATATATCATTTAAAAACATTTATTCATTAAAACATAATTCTTTTATCATTTTGAAATTAAAAAATTTATTTTTACATTTCATTTGTTTTACAACTAATAGTGTTCTTTTATAGCTATCATAAGTAAATGTCCTCTTTTTGAAGTCATTTGTTTTTGCCTGATTTTAGATTGCATTTTTTGAAAAAATTTAAAACTAAAATATTGTATTTTTACAAAAAAAAAAGTCCATTCTCGATTACTAGTGTTAAATGAAAACAATAAACATAGGGAAATCCTGGGCAAGACAGTAGATGATTAGTAGCACTCACACTGAAATGCCATGATAAACACTTGGCAAGTTTTGAGATATTTATTTTAACAAAAGAATAAAAGTAAAACTTATTTCTGAATTATAAGAATTAAAAAAGAGAAATATGATTGTTACGTTTTTGATAAATTAATAAAAATGTTTGAAATTAGAAAAAAATCAAACTATACATGCAGAAAATAGAATTATTATTTTTCAGCATGAATATAAAAAAAAAAGTTTGGAAAACAGTGGATTCTTATTTCTATAATATATGTTTTTATAGTTCTGATTTGAAAACCAAGGAAAAAAGATGGATACAGGAAAATAATACATATGTGAAGATTTAAACTTTTTTTTATTATATCTCAAAAGGAAATATGAAAATATAGAATATTGATAAAATATTATGCATGAATTCTAAGCCAAAGAAAAAATAAATTTATCATTCAATTATTATAATTTAAAAATAATAATATTGTCTTTAAGGGGGATTAACAAAAATATCAACATCAATTTGAGTATTAATTTATTTTTGAATTACATTCTCAAGCTTTATTATATTTTCAATTTAGAACATTAAGAAAAAAGTATCTCAAATGGTCTCATCAAATTACAAATAATAATTAACAGAATACATTATTATGAAGAAATTTGTCATCTCAGTATCGTCAATAAATTATGATTTATTATTTAATCCATGAATATTTAAAGAGCATAAGGTTTTAATAGTACAGAATTTTGGTCAGCTGCAAATTGTAAATATACTGTGAATTACATAAATTTCAAAGAAGTAAAAACAATAAAAAATTGATAGAAATTGTTACAGAATTGCAGTACTTTTACAACTGATTGTGTCATTGTAATTACCTGTTATAGATTCAGAAATGTTTTATTTTCAAAAACAGTATTTTTAAGTAAAATGTAGAGTACATTTATTTTCATATTGTTTTATTTAATGAATAGTAAGTTTTTTAAGAATTTTTCCAATCTAGATCTATTAAACAAAAACAACTGAGTAAGCAAATTATCAATACATGTAACAGTATAAAAATAATATTTTTTTTCATTAAATAAGAAAAGTATTAATATTTACTTTAGACTGTTTTTACATGTATGCACTTTTTTTTTACACATCATTTTGCAAAATCCATATATGATTTGATTGTAATTAGTCAAAGAGTAATTAAAATGTATAATTGTGTAACTTGTTTTCAGTTTATACTTAATGAGTTAGAGCAGTAATTAATGTTTGCAAATATAAGGAGAAAGAAATTTTATAAATGAGTTCAATATTACTTGTATGTTAAATTTAAGTATTAATGTGAAAGCATTTTGAAGTTTTTTGGAGGGTTGAAACTTATGTATGTAAAAATGAGATATTTTATGTCTTTTTAGAATTCATGTTGTCTTTAGTAATTAATAAAATCTATTTGTTTACAAAATTGTGAATAGTTAATTATTGATATTGACTTATGTATATATATATATACATATATTATGCAGGATAAAATGATAATACCAATTCAAAGGCTAGATGCTGGTATATTAAATCGGTATGTATATCTATTTATTTATTTTTTTACTATTGCTTACATATAATAGGAATGACAATAATATTTGTAAATGTAACAATAATTATAAATTATTTGCTTTTAGTATAAGATTGAGTTCTTTTTCGAATATGTCTGAATGGGAGTCACGTTATAGTGAAGAATTTCAAGAAATAGAAAAAATTGGTAAAGGTGGCTTTGGATTAGTTTATAAGGTATTTTTATAGTATGTGCAAAATATTAAAGAGAATTAATAAACATTCTTTAAAATTAAAAATGTTTTAATGTAGATGTACATATATTTTAGGTACGCAATAAGCTAGACAATTGTTATTACGCTGTCAAAATAATTCATGTTAAAAATACTACTCCAGAAGCATATTTTAAAGTAAGTTAAAATTCTTTAGATCAAAATAATACATAAGTAACTTTTATTTTGGTAAAAATGTGGCAGAACTTGATTTGAAAATTGTGATAGAAAGAGTCAAAATTCAAAACGGCAATTTAACTGAATCTTTGTATAAATACTATTGAGTGTCATTTTATATATAATTTATTTACTATTTTATGTAAAACAATATATTTCTTTTGTTTTATACATATTTTTTTGATTTTTAAATAAGATTTACATTTGTATTGCAAATATATGAAAATATTTATATGGTAAGATTTTTATTTCTTTCTGTTAAATATCACATAACATGATTATTTTTAAATTCACCATTTTCAGCCATATACTACAGGATAAAGATTTCTATAATTTTAATCTCTTTTTTTCCAATCCATAGCCTTTCTTCTTCACCTTACACTAAAAAATTTTCTTATTTCAGCTATCCATCTGATATGTGGTTTCTTTCTTGATCTTTTACCATGAATTGGGATTCATTTTAAAACTTTAACTGCCCATTTGTTATCATCTCTTTTAGCAATAAATCCAGGCTAACTCCATTTTAGTATGTTAATTTTTTCAATTATGTTAATGAAATCTGTATATTCTCCCGCTCAAATGTTTCACTTTTGATTTTTTAATTTTTAATATTACTCTTTTTATACTTTTATTATAATCTGAATTCTCTGCATTGCTATTAAATGGCCAAACCTTGAATCCATAAGTAAGAACTGGTAAAACATTCATTAAAAACTTTTTCAAATGCACAAATATATTCAATTCTATGATTAATTTCTTCTATTATGTGTATGTCTATTAATAATCTAACAAAAATATTTGAAGTTGATAACTTTTAATTGATGATTATCAATCTTTATTATTTTCTTGAAAAAAAAAAAATCCATTAAACATTAATCTTTTTTAGTATTTATTTTTAATGCTACTTTTTGTCTGGTAATCCTTGCTACATTTCCTGTAACTCTGAAGCATTATATGCAAAAAACTAACTAAATTATCTGCAAAGGTTAGATTATTTAAGTAATCTTGATGTATTATATGTCCTAAACTTCCCATTTTAATTCAGAAAATGATTCTTGTAAAACTATTATAAATTATTTTTATTAATTTTTTCTTACTGAAAATAAAAAAAAACAATCCTAAAAAGCCTCCATTGTGTAGAACTTATTTTTTTGATTCATAGTAGACCAGAAATCTTTATTTAGGTATACTTTAATTATCATGGTCTGTTTTATCAGTGACTACTATCATTTTATAAGCAAAGATTTTAGTTTAATATAGCAGTAACCTCAAGAATTAAATATCCCTAAATTGATTCTCATTTGAATAAAAAAAAATCAGTTTGATAAATTGAATGATACTGTTATGTTTGAACATCTCACCATATACTTTTATATTAAAAGTTTTTCTTTGATTGGTTTAAAAATAAAATATATTTTTTGCATTTATTCCATATATATGTTTTTTTATATAGAAAACTTTTGCCTTAATAGACTGCTATTTTAAATCAGAAATCCATCAGATTATTGCAGCATTGCTATCTTTGGTTAATGCATAAATTTTAAAATTAGATTAAAATTCCTTTACTCATTTTGCTGATAACTCAGATTTTCTTTTCTTTTTAGAAAACAATTATGTTAATTTACTTGGAAAATTACTTTTAAAATGTTTTTATGTGAGACGATGTTGGCATCTGTATATATTTGCTTTGATCTGGTTTCTTTAAAAATTTACCAAATATTCAAGCACTCATGAATCATATTTTGTTTATTTAAAATTATTTTACCTAAATTTTTTGTTTTAAAGAAACATCACTTTTTATGATTGCTATATTTGTTTTTTTTTTCTTCGTACTTCTCTCTTAATTATTTATTTATTTATTTGGAATATAAGTTTTTTAACAAGATTTTTTATCATTTTTCTTTAAAAACTTCCAAAGATTTTTTATTTTTTGTTCATTGTTTTGTGTCATATTCATAAAGTGGTATATTCTAAAGCAAAATAAATATATCCAGTTTATTTTACCAAGTTTTAAATTTATAGATTTACAATAGACACTATTAAATTTATTGTTTTTTTTAAATTTTTTTATTCTGATTTTTAATAATTAGGAATTAATATTTTATGTAAATAGAAATTCATACTAATTAAAGCTTGGTTTCACTAAATAAAATATATATTAATTTATGTAGTGTTCTAATTCAGATAACCAATTTTTATCTATTTATGAACTCTGTATTCATAGACAACAATTAAATAAATATGATTTCTGAAAAATATAATTAATATGGAAGTTGCTGCTAATCTATTAAAATATTTCATTAAGTTTAATCTTAATCTGGCTTATTTTCAAAATGAATTGGGTTGTTTTTTTCCAAAAGTGAATTCTAAAATTTGAATTGGTTGATTAGAACTCTTCTAGAAGCTATTATTACCAAATGAAATTGCCATATCTTACATGAAATTTTATGCAGTTTTAACTTATAGATACATCAATCCTGATATTTATGCTATTATGTAATTATCTAGTTACATATTATATAAATAACTAGTGATTTTATCTTGATTAATTTTTCTTATATGAATTAGTGATTTAATTTTTGTTATAAATTATTTTATTTTTTCAGATTTTGAAAGAAGTCCAAGTTTTTGCTAGTTTAAAACATCCACACGTAGTAGGATATAATTCAGCTTGGGTGGAAAATCATTTTATTAGTATGTAAAGTATATATATTTTTCTAATAAAATAATCAGTGATTTAATTTTTTTAATAACTCAAAAATTTTAAAGCTAAATGTAATATTTTTGTTGATCTAATTGATTTCATACATTTATTATTATTTAACTGCAGTTTACAATGAGCTTAAATTTATTTGCATTTAACATTTTAAAATCTTATTAGCTCATATCATTATATAAAAGATATAAAATGTATAGATGACTGGCCAATATCCAAGGAAAAGATAATAGAAAATACTCCAAAAGTTTAAAATAATATACTTCACATTATGTCATTTCATTTGTTAGAATTCTTTATTTCAATAAAAATAAATTTATCAGAAATTATTTAAACTTTTGAATTTGGTTTTAAACATTTTTGAAAATATTTCAAAATGTTTTTAGAGTTAAGTTCATTCTCTGATATTTATATAAATGCTTCGGTCTAATTTTTAAAAAAATGTTGTTCAGAAATTGGTAAGATATTGAACCGAGTGGGAGTAGATCAAATAAAATATATATATATAGAATAAAATGTCTTTTTACTTCCTAATAAAAAACAACATTGTTGACTTCTTTCATGTATAAAATATGACAAATTGTTTATTATGAATTCGATTTACTCCAACTACAATTTATGTATTGTATCACACTGGTCCCTCAGGCAGAGAAGCACAATACCAAAGGTATCTGTAGCCAGACAGGTTATACAAGGTATAACCACCTGCAGCCATATTTCCAGGTTACAGGACTTCTCGACTGCTGAATTCAAACCCTGTCATTCAAAGTACTTTATTTGTTTTGAAGTAAACTTCAGGCGACAGTTAATTACAAGAAGTAACTAACATACTCTGGATGACAGCTACTAACTCAGCGCCTGAATATTCCAACTAGCTCAATTGAAAAATAATATATTAAACGCTTTAATTAGTGGTATTAGTAAAAGAATTGACCAACAAAATACTAATTTCCAAAAAAGAATTTATTTTAAACTCTAAATTACTTAAGACCCAATTTATCATCTCTTCCCTACATAAAACAATAATTACATATTATATATCAGGCACACATATTATTAAATAACATAAGCATTAAAACCTTATATATCATGCACACACATTTTATCATAAGCTATTTGTTTGTATGATTTACTGCACATAAATAGTTATTTTATGCTAGTTAAGATTTCAGTTCTGTTGACTATGGATATTTCAAAGATTACAGTGGCTATAATAATAAATTACTGAATCGAGAGGAATGAGAATAAAGAATAATTAATATTACCTATAGATTTTTAGATTCGTGATCCTGGATAGATGGCTGCTTCTTTCTCCTGTGTGTTGCATGTTGTACCAATCGGTTGGAATTTGGATAGCTGACGAATGTGGTTTCTTGCTGCATTTCAGTCCGGCGGACAAATGTTCGAATGGCTCAGATTGTTATATGTTCATTGTGGCTAGTTAGAGACCTTCAGATATTCTAGGTCAGTCAAAGATTGGAGTACAGCAGCATACTTTGACTTCTAATTAGCAATGCATGTTTTCTTGGAGTTCACAAAAAATAAGTTTTATTTTACAGACTGGAATAAAACTGCTAAAAGATCTGATCTGCTCTGCTGATGAGTTTCTTTTTTTAAAGTCTATTTATATATGGTCTTTTTATTGTTCAGCTTGATTAATACTTAAATTAAATAAATTTATTAATTAAATTCCGATTATTCGTTCACATTTTTCATTAAATTAATTTACTTAGGTATAAGATCTAAACTTTTAATTATTCTCATTGTTTATTTGTAGCCATCTTTGAATTTAACTTAACTTTTTATGTTACAAACTTCACATTCCGTTTTTCTTTTTTTTTTTAAATTTAACTTCTTTTTATACGCACACATATACATATTTTAATGTACTTTTAAAATCCACACACGCATCCCTCACTCTTAAATAAATGATAACAGAGCGATTTTTAGTTTTCATGTAATAGATCTTTTTTTAATTTTAAAACTTTACTTAGTTAAATCTCTCCCCCCTTTTAATTCTTTTCCTATTTTTTTTTTTTTTAAAAAACTTAGTACACTTGTAAGAGTAATTACACAACTTTTTTTTTTTCCTCATTTTCCTTTCGGCAATATATGCCAGGTTTTACAACAAAATTAAACAAGACTTCTTTTAAATTTTTAATCTTAAAATTTTATTGTAAAATTTGTAATGCTTAAATAGCAGTACAATATATATTATTAACCATGTTAAAAAAGATAAGGTGGTCTTTCTAGAATAATGAAATAAATATGGATGTTTACATTAGTAAGTTATTTTATAGAGAGGCTTTCTTTTTGAATTGGTAAAAGTTTATCAGTCTATTCTAAGGTGGATCATTTTTAATTTTATTGAAATCAACTTCAGGTGTAGGTGGTTGTAGAATGCAGATAAGTTTCTTAGTGCTAATAGAGATTAGGATCATTTAAAAAAAAAAAAAACAGGTTATTGTAAAAGTTCTTAATAAAGTTGACAGAATAGCAGACATTAGTTTTATATTTTATTTTCATTGTCAATTCAATAATTTTTGTATAATTACCATCGAAGCCTACTAATCATCTGTTCCTAGCCTAAATTGAGTACTTGCATGGGAAGAATTGGTTAGAGCCATAAAATATAGGGCATTAATTCCTGAAAAGAGATTTTTAGAAATATTTTGCTATAATAAAAATGATAATTAGCATTGGAAAATGAGAATATTTATTATATAAAAAGTATATTATGTTGTGACAAAGGTCCAAATAATCCTTAAGAAGATCATTTATATTCTTGTAAACATTATACAGGGAGGTTTACAGATGCCATGGACAAAATGAGTATAAGTTTTAAAAAATCAGTGTTAGTTGATGGTGTTTTAATGATTTCCTAATTAACTTTTGGGAATTTAAAACTACATTACAGATCAGTAAGAAGAACATAGTAAAACTGTTAGTGTCATTCACCTGCTATGCACATAACCTCAGGTAGAACTTGGAAATTTTGTTGAGGATTTCACAAGCAAAGATAACTGGTCAATAATCAATTTATGTAACTATTTATTATTGATCTGTAAGTTGAGTATTTAACATTGTTTAGCTAAAGAATAATTTGATTTGGTCAGATTAAATGTCATATGTATTCATTATTCCATAAAAATTTGATTGTAATAAGCTGCCTTCACCATTGTTGAGGGAAGTGTCATAAAGCTCTCTGTTTATCTTTTACAATAAGATAATAAAAATAATATATCTTTTTAAAATATTTATGGATTAACTACTTATAATTTGCTCTAATTGCTAGGTATAATTGAACTGCAGAACATGTGGGTGAAATGGATCAAATGGGCATCTTTGTCCAGATTACTCTCTTTATGAAAAGATTATGGATACTTGTAGTGACTCCAAAACTTTATGCCTGCATTTTCAATACTATTGATAATTTCGATTTGATTATAAGAAAGCATAATACTGTTAAAATAGTGTTTTTGCTGTTCTCAAAAAAGTGAACAAAAAAGGCATTCAAGGTCAAAAACTTGGACTAGATATTTCTGAGCAAATTATTTCATCCAATATAGACGATAGTATAAAACTATAAAATAAAACAAGAGGGACTCCAGAGCTTCAGTCAAAGTTAATATAAATGATAAAAAGCATTGTAAAGCTATCTAATAATATTAAACAGATATATCTTGAGCACAGAATAGAAACAATTAATTATTATTTTATTCATTACAAAATCATTTGCTTAAGAAATCAAATTAATTCGATTTAAAGGATTGCTCCATTGCTATTGCTAGCAGAAAGTAGGTTACTGGGTGCATTATAGCATTTTGCTTAAGATAATTTAATCCAATAATGATTTTGAATGGCTTGAGTTATTTCTGTGAATATATTTAAGAAGTATATTTCTAGGACAAAGTTGGCTTATTGTGTAACAGCCATATATATTAAATAAACTTTGTATGCAGAAGTAATTTGAATGTAGAAATGTTGCACTGTATACCTGTTGTTGTTTATGTATGTTTTATTTAAACTTATGAGTCAAACAATCACATTGATAGTTGATTTTTATATTAATACAGTGTTGAATCTTGAATATACTTATCCTTATTTATTCTGGATAACATGTTTTTGAATGGAACACTTAGTGCATTTAACTTATTTAAAAATGGCACATGTTAAAAAGAAAGTTAAAAGATGTTCTGCTGACATTTTCCCCCTGTTCCAGAAACTATAATATAAGCAATGAATAAAATCAACTGTTTTTAAATAATAGGCACCCAGAAATCCACAATCAATTTGTAAGTAGTTGGTTACTTTTTGATAGAATGCACAATTCTCATTGTTCTTCATTTGTGTTTTTTTTTTTACTCTTATTTAGATATTTTTATCAATAAATCCTTAGATTTTGAACCCAAACATCATCCTTCTTATCTAAATGGGTCTATATTAGATCATGTGTATTTTTGTGAGCTTGGATTTAGATTAACTGCAGATAGCTTTGACTCCTTAACAAATAGACAGTAAAACTAAGTATCTACTATAATATGGAGAGGAAATAATTTGTTGCATTACATTTTAGATAAATGGCTTTGTCTAATATACTTCAAGTTACATAACTTTGATCTTATTAGTTTTTCAATTAATTTTTTTTTCATTTGTGATACTATTTCTCTTTTCACTTTATGTTTTACAAAAACAGCTTTATGTATATATTTTTATTTCATTTTAGGAGAAAATAGTGATTCTGCATCTAATTCTTCTACGGATGCTTCAAGTGATAACATTGATAATTTGCAAG
This sequence comes from Epiperipatus broadwayi, assembly GCA_028023455.1. Taxonomy (NCBI): domain Eukaryota; kingdom Metazoa; phylum Onychophora; class Udeonychophora; order Euonychophora; family Peripatidae; genus Epiperipatus; species Epiperipatus broadwayi. Next base: position 5,633,542 of record JAQFVV010000080.1, on the reverse strand, counting down.
AATCAGAAAGGTATTAAGTTTACAAATTGTAGTTATATTATTAAATATATTAAAAAACTGTGTGTGTGTATATATATATGTACACTTACACTTTTTTTTTTTTTTTTAATATAGCAGTGGGAATATAATCTTTGAATCAGTTCCAGCAGTTGAGCATGTCAGTTCTGTTAAAAGTTCTAATATTTCTGTTAAAAGTTCTAATATAAAAAAAGACAATGTTAGAGACACTGCTAGTAATCAAGAAATTGTTGGATATTTAAAATCTTCAAGAAAGCCATCATTCAGCAAAAGTGAAGGCTATTTACCAAAAATTGGGATGGAATTGTCAAAGCAATCCATAGGAGAGATAAGAAAATTTAGAAATTTCCACTATGAAAATAATCAACATGCAGAATGCAAAGACTGTAATCCACTTCATTCACCTCTTCTTCCAGTAAATATTCTTATTAATAATTTTTTAATATAATAAATATTAAATTTTATATTCTTTTATTGTAATTGGGTTGATAAGTAGATATGTATGTATAGAAGAATCTTAATAATTAATAACAATAGGTATATTACTAACAATTCTTATTGACAATTATTTCTAAATTTGGATTTGTATGTTGTGAAACAACTATCTGTTTGTATGTTCAAGAAAATTTTGTAAATAATTTTCTAGGTTCAGTAACATTTCCAAATGAATAAGAGCTGATGTTTTTTATGTAAAAGAATCATGCCAATATAAACTTTTATTTAACAGCAACAATTCACTTGACATCATTCTTCTTGGGAACTTTTCATATGATTATGCTTAATTGATTGAAACTAATTTTTTGGCTATTGACTTCTTCAGTAGGTAGCACAACATTGTTCTATAACCTTTAACACCCATATTTTATTTCTAATATGTTGTTCAATATAATAATTTGATTTTTAAACACTATAGTTTTTGAACCCAAGCATCTGTCTGTATATATTAAAATAGAAATAATAAAAAGGAAAGAAAATATTGGTGAAGTACACTGAGGAAAACTGGTTTTTCAAACTGTCTTTAACATTTTTGGAGTTTTTCAAAAGATATTCTATTTTAAATGGTTAATTAAGATTTAAATTACTTGAAATCAATAAAAAATAGTTCACCAAAATTTAATTTTAATAAATTACATTTATTACTTGAATGAGCAGTACTCTTTACCATTATTTCTTCTTTTTTATTATTTACATTGCAATATACATATATAGATAGGGGTGCTTGAGTTCAAAAACTATAAATACAATATTATAATCAGTTTACAGTTTAACTAGAGGAATATTGTTTTGGAAGAAAATACTTAATTTTAAAAATAATTATTAGGATTTAATTAAATGTGTCTAAAAGGTTTTTCACATTTGCTCATATGACAGTGCTAATTCATTTGCTTAAAATACTACTAATTATATAGACAATAATTTTTATTCAATTTTCATTTTCTCATCTTTTAATTTATGCAATTTTAAAATTAGCGTATGCTTCTATTTCAAATAAACAAATCATGCTAAGAATATTTAATCACAAGCTTATAAAGCTCATAAAAAATGCTATAACCCCAGCATTTTAAATGATATGAGCAATTAATAAACTTAACTTCAATATTTAATACAAGTTATTTTTCATCTACTTTTTTTTTTCAAATTTATTCATCTTATATTACATTGATTATTTATTAATCTGTTCTATTTTCCACTGACATTTATGCACTGATTCACCCATTTTATTTCGTACTTAATTTATTTTTTAATATTCTATATTTATTCACTATTTTATTTCAAATGCATTTTTCATATTGGGTATTCATTTATTCATTTCATTATGCTATTCCATCCTGAACATGTAAAATTATACAATGCTACCTCTATTACTTTAAATAATAATAATAATAATTTTTTTTTAAGGAAAGAAAAGTAATAAATTTACAATTGAGAAAATACAGACTTAATCTATCATAGAGACCATGAATTTTTTTTATAATCTTAATAAAAATTAAGTGCATAAACATTGAAACGGTAAGATGCGCATTCGAATCTTAAGTTTCACCTTTTCTATCGTCTCTCACCCACCACTCTATCCTACCCAAATTTAAACTTTTTTTGTATCAAATTGTATCTGTAGCAATATTAAAAATGTGTAAATATATGTAAAATCCACCGTAAACACACACACATTGCGATGACAAAATTTAAAGCAATAAATAAAAATAAATGATGTAATTTGTATTTCTCTTTTAGTTATATAAAAATATATAATTTTAACAATTTATTTTAAATTATAAAGTTCGTTATTTATTGCTGTGTTTAAATTTCATATTTAATAATAATTTTAGAAATCTGATTGTAATTTAAGTAAAAGTAAAATTAATTGTATATTCCCTTTTGTATTTAAAATTTTGAAAGTAATGGTCGGTGAGAGATAATAGATTAATTAAAAGAAAAATTCCCTAAAATCTTTAATTACAAAATGTAAATGTAAAAATAAACTTGAACAATAGAAATGCAGCTTTCTATATAAATTAAACTTACAAGAATGTATTGATTCTCCTCGGGGCAAATGAGTGGATCCAAAAATAAAATTGAACAAAAGTGAAAAGATAAGATCAAAGAAAGGAGGACATTTTGAATTTTCTCAGAACTTTTAGTAAGACTTAGCTGTGCTCTCGATCAGTTGAGAGTCTCCAAAATCTTAAATTAATTTACCTACCACAGTATGTTAGAGTAGAAAGTGCCCGGACTATTCTCCCCCCGGAGATGGTCGATCGTATGCCGAACCTTCACATATGCCCTCCACAAAGTCAACCAAGAAGATCTGCTGCCCAAACAATTACAAAGCTGCTGCTGCTGTTAAAACAAATGAATAATCTAAATGCTGGAAAGAACTGCTACTTCTGAAATCATGAACAATTTGCTACTGAATACTGAATCTGAAAACTTCATATAAACAGGTACCTGTACCCAAAATCTTCTAGAGTACTCTAAATAATAATCACGCTATAGCTCACTCTCTATATAACTTGTAAAACTCTAAATTGTAAAACTATGAATTTAATTATTAATTTATTATATAAATTTCTTTAATAATCTAGCTTACCTAATTCTATCTTTTCTTGGGTACGTATTTCTAAATTTTACATTTTTATTATCTAATTATAGCATGCTCATAAGATTTCCGACCGGACCTCGCCAAATTTCAATATAGATTTTAATCAAGACGGTTGCCATCTTGTCCTAGCGACCTATTAATATATTTCGTTATATACTTCTGTTGGCTGGTCAGCTCGGAAATCTCCATAATTTTCTAAATGCAAATCCATGATTGCTTGAAACAGTGGATGCGTGTCCTGCAAATCCTCATTAATATTTACTTCTATAAATTACTTAATATTTTCATATAAATCGACATGCATTCAATGCTTCATTTATTGTAATGCAGGGGTCTACTACTTAGCAAATGGCTGACATATTAGTTATTAATACTCACCCAGCTTACCTATTGTTTTATATTTTATTAAATTTTTAAGTAATAATTCCGTAAATCGCATTTCTTTGAGAGTCAAAAACGTTCTTTATTAAATGTTGATGATGTAGGGCCGAGTTATAAAATATATTTAAATCTTAACAGAATAGTCTGTAAATTATACATGTGTTACGTTTTAGAGATGCGATGACCTATTATAAGCCTTGGATACTCCGGATTCTATAGGATTTAAATTAATCCCAGTCATCCTACACAAGCGGACAAATAAATGTTCCCGTAGGGCTTGACGACCGTCACGCAGTCAGGAAGTAATCGTGGCATGAACCACTTGCCCCTGATTATGCTTATGTGACACCTTACCTCTTTGGGCCTACGGCAAATGCCAGCCCATTGTTCTAAACTCATCCACGGCTTTGCAGTTTTAATATACTGCCACCCTCATATCGCCTTTCTAGACGTACCATGTGTTTTTGATTATTAACTTTATTACTCAATATATAACTCCGTCTCTGCATTAGTGACATAACTCACTCTCAAATAAATGTCTGTCCATAGTAATTAATAAATATCTTCTTTAATTAAATAAATATATGTCCGCCATTACGATTATTAATTCTACTTTAGACTCTTGCATTGCAAAGATATAAATCCCGAAGGCATGCTCGTGAAATACTTGCTCGAGAATTTAGGTAGCTAGATTACATCAGCCAAATAAATGTATCTCTTTGTAAAATATAACAGTATCGGAAATACCGCTACTAAGATTTTAAAATATGACAAAATATTATTGGTTAAATGATTTCGTATAAAATATTTTAAATAAATAAATGTATATCTTTGTAAAATATAACAGTATCAGAAATACCGCTACTGAGATTTTAAATATAACAAAATATTATTGGTTAAATGATTTCGTATAAAATATTTTAAATAAATAAATGTATATCTTTGTAAAGTATAACAGTATCGGAAATACCGCTACTGAGATTTTAAATATAATAAAATATTATTAATTAGATGATTTAGTATAAAATGTTTTAAATAAATAATTTCAAACTATACGTCTGCCGTTACATCTTTATTTATTCGATACCCATTCAATATAATATTTCCTCGATTCTGTAAAATATAAATGTTTAATATTAGTGTTATTATTGGCTAACTTGAAAATAAATTCTTGAATCTCTTGCATCTCCATGACCACCGTGCCTAAAGAAATATTTACTAATGTAGCATCAGATGCGTTGTTTCGTAGATTGTATTGTGGAACCGATAAACTGTTCGAACTCAGTACTATGGGTGGCTTCGCTACCTAGATGGTGCTGCAGTTCTGTGTGGTGGTCGAATTCTGCACTATGTTAATGAATCACACGAATCTGACCGTTACAACATATTACATAATTAAATGTGCAAATAAATATTAAAGCTAAGACAGTATTTTTTTTTCAAATTTAACCATAGTTACTGTGGAAATTTTTAAACAGTTCTTCAATGTAGAGATCAATATAAAGCGAATGTCAGTAAAAAATGTTTTCAAGAGTATTGGCAATTGACAATAATATGAAGAAAGATAGTTATTTTAGTTAACCAGACCTAAAAATAAATAATATATTCCTTTTTTTGGTTTAACTTATTTGGTTCTATTTTATTTTTGCCATGGCATTGCATAAAAGACTTTTTTTAAATTCATTTTGGTATAGAAAATTAAATTAAATTCCACTCTTAGCCTTATTCATTTCAATTGAAAACAAATAATATTAAGCTTGAAATTAAATTCTCATTATATTTGTGCATTCTGCCGTTAAAGATTACATTAAATTATTTTTTTATTTTTATATACTTTCATTTCATCTACTTGTTTGAAAGCATATCTAATATCACTGCAAAAACTTTGAACATTAAACAGCAGAAAAAACTATAAATTTCCTTGGACAGTTATTTAATGTATTTGAATATCTAGTTCTTCCAAAGTTGTTTTCTTTCAATTTATCTCTTTTCAGTAAATGTTTTAAACATCTTAATTTTTTTTGAGCAGATTTCAACTTTTAATTAAAATGTTAAGCAATTATATATTTTTTAAAACAGCCCTTGCGATAGCAAAGCTTGCATTATATTTTTTTTTACTTTTATTTGAAAAAAAATGCCAAAGTGCATATAAAGTTAAATTAATTGAACTACTGTTTTATTAATATTATCATTAATATTTCTTAATGAAATTTCACACCACATACACATATACATGATTTCAATATATTGTAATAGTACTGTGCGGATAGAGATAAATACCCTAACCACATTATCATATATATGATATAAAAGTTTTTTTTTTTCACATACAAGATTATTAATTATTGAAATCATTGCTTGATGTCTTAACTAATTTTATCTCACTATATAATATATTTTTAAAACAGTTGCAAAAATAAATATAGATGATGATACTTTAGTATGATTTTTTATTGTCTTAAAAGAATCATATGTAACCATTAAACATCACATGATCACCATTTTTTATGCTTGCTCAAGCTGTTAAAACAGAGGCAAAAACTCTCCATGCAGTAGTCCCACTCATTGCAAGCCAGAGTAATCAATGGATGCACAAGCTAGAAACTAGTCTAGGGATATTGGATGAGTTGGCACTAGATAGGGATTTTATGCATAAACCTTGCATTCATTAATTACTCTGGCTTGCATTGAGTGGCACTACTGTATGGAGAGTTTTTGCCTTTGTTTTAAGAATTATATGTAATCTAATTTTAACATTTTCTTTTCAAGAATTAATCGATTTTAAAGGAAAAGTATTTCATATCAATAAGGATTAAAATGACATTTTGTGTAACTTTTTATTATATATATATACATTTGTGATTTGTTCTTTTATTTCTTTTAAAAAAAAAGAGAAAGAAAAACTTTGCTAACATAATAGTACTACCTTTTACATATATATGTTTCAGTAGGGAAATTAAAAAAAAGTAAATAACATTCATTTATATGTGTATGAAATCTATTTGTATATATGCACATATAATTGATATTTAAAATTAGTTTGTTTATAATAATGATTGCTTGATAAATTTTATAAGGCAAACACCTCTAGCATTGCACATAACAATAGCGATGGATATTACATCATTAAGAAATATATATATAAAGGAAAGTTAATGTCTACTTCCACAGGCAAACTAAAAGGTAAATTGAAACTTAATACCAACTTAAAGTGTAATTAATACTGTACTCTGGAAAATTTATTTTGCTTTCATCAGAAGTTTCAAAATACGCATTTGAATTTAAATAAATATATACACATTATACAAAAACTTAGGGAAAAAGAGTAATAATGTTATTAACTAAATTAAGATATAATATCAATCCTTAAAAGATTGGATAGTTATAGTAGAAAGTCAAATTTTAAACTCGACAATATATATATTGTCTTTTTTTTTTTATGTTGTTAAGACCTTTAATAAATTTATATAGTACTTACATATATTACAATCCCTGAGGATTATACTGCCTCAAAACAGATCAACTAACCATTATTCTCAGGATAAAATTATAACAATAAAATCGGATAAATCCTTTGGAGATTAATATTTAGTGGTTTGTGAAACACTCTTGGATAAAAATATATTAGTGATCTAATGGGAATGAATTTTTCAACAATATGTTTGGATTATTATTGTTGTGCAAATATTGGATAATCTAACAAATTATGGAATTTAAAATGCATCCATATTACGGATATTGAATACCTCATCATCTTTACCTATAGTTCAGTTTCACTTTAAATTTTATTGTATGTTTATTTGGAGGGGCATTTAATGTATGTATGTTTATTGAAGAATAAATGTTTAGATATATATACAATTAGAGGGATATCATAATAATTATTCAAAATTGTAATTAATCATTAATTTAATTTTGTTTGAATTATCTTTTTAGATTTTTTTTTTAGTAATTCTAAATCATAATAAGTTGTGAGTGTTTCTAAATTTTATGTGCTTGATAAATAAATGTAAATATAGATTTTTTTTTTTTTCTGGTTATGAAAATTAAATCTGTTATTTAACACCACCATAAGTATTAACGTTTACGTAATTATTGCATATTGAATTTATTCCTTGGTATCTCATTAACTTCATTTATTATTATCTGATTTAAATAAATTATTATTCTTATTATTTACTAAAATAGAAGTCCTGAATTAATCAAGGAATAATAATTATTTTTATATTAAAAGGGATATAGATAAATAAACTTCAACTAAGATGCAGTTCAAACATTATCATTCTAAACATCATTACTTGTTAAATTTTTATCACATCCATAAGAGTTAGCATTCTTTATTATTACCTATCTATTTTAAGATTGTAGTGGTGTAGATTAGGGACTTGAAGTAAGTGTATAAAGTCTTTTCATTTAATTTATTTTAATCGTTTATAAAGTTGGATTTAATTAATATTTAGTAGAGTCTCTGTCTCTTGGGCATCACATCTCTGGCTGTCCCATTTATACCATTACAATACACACCAAAGGATTTAAAGTGTGATATAAAATCATCATCATAAGAACATCCCTCTTTTACTGAGTATAGAAAAATGAGCAAAATATCAGCATTAAAAGCCATTATAAATAATTAAAAGTAATAATATGAATAATAGGTTTAGCAATCACCAGAAATAGTCATCCAGAATGACTGACTGGATTTAACTTTTCTAAACCTAGTGGATGCCATGTTGAATTTTAAGCAATTAGACTGAGATAAAATTTGTACAATAACTTCAGGATTAATGCTACAAATGTGAAGTGTTATATATTGTCAAAAAGAGAAAATATTAAGGAATGTCATATAGCTGAGAAAATATAGTCATCCCCTTTAAGAAAAATTTTAACACTTTTATAAATGCTTATTTTTTTTTTATAGGTTCACAAATTCTAAATTTTGAGAGTTAAATTTTAATCTGATACTTTTCTAGACAGCTTAATCACATTGCTTATGAATTTTTTTTTTAAAAAAAAAGATATGTAACATGACTTAGTTTAGATAATTTTTTTATTGTAAAACACTAGAAAGAAGACATGCTGGAGAGATTTATTTTTGATAGCTGACTCAGATCTTATCCTTCCATGCAGTTATCTGTTGAAAATAGTGTTTTTTTGGAAAAAAAAAAATTTAGTAGTAAGCATTCGATATCAGATATTATGCAAACAGAACATTATTTAATTATAATTTATCAAAAAATAAAATTAATTTTAAAATAATTGCAAAAAAAAAACAAAACAACAACATTACTATATTATATAAAGGAGTAAAGAAAAAAAGTAACAAGATGAAAGACTAAAAAGTTTTTTTGCATATAGTAATAACTAAAGAAGAAAAAAATTTTTTTTCCCAATTTAGTGCAATATAAAATATTAATGAGAATAATCACAATACTCATGCTCCTTATTACATGTCCTACTTTTCATTTGCCTTATGGAAATGCCTATAGCTTACTGGGTAGGTGACTTGTGATTATAACTTTAAAAAAAATTATATTTGTTTAACCCCCCCCCCCCCCAATAGATTGCAAAAATAAAAGTAGAAAAATTATCTCTAGATTGCAAAAAATGAAATATAATTGCTTTTGTACATGTACATGACAAATATATGACACAGGTACATACAGAATAGATGTGAGATACTGCTTGCAACAACAGATATGACTGTAAAATAAATTTTATTTTTTATTATAATCATTATTTACAAAAAAAGTATAATATATATATTTACAGCTCGAAAGAAAATACTATCTCTGAAATTTCAAATTGACAATTTGTTAGGTTCTAAGCCCCAAGAATTATATATCATGTTTCCTTGAAAATAAGACCGGGTTTTATATTAACTTTTGCTCCAAAAGACACCATAGGGCTTATTCAAGTAGAAAAATGTGCATTTATTCAGGTACTTTTTAAATTTGATGTAAACATGTTAGCTATGTCTATTAAGAAAATAATTATTTTTTATTCATAAATAATATGCTTAGCATGCTATCAACTAGTCACGTTCATAGCAAGCTGTAAGATTCTTACCCGGGAGACCTCTACAATTTTTCTCTTGTACTTGCTGGAATAGCTCCTTTTTTGCATTCATTTTATCTGAGGATCAAAGTATTTCATTTAAATTTGCCATTAAATCAAGTGTTAATTGAAGACTTATGAGGCAAGAATAATAACAAAAATGATTGCAATTAAGAATGATTTGTCTATACAGAAGCAACCAAAAAATGCTGGCACAAAAATTCAGAAAATATTTCTGTATTTCACACACATGCACATTAAATATGTCCATTACAACACGGCGTATTGAATTATGAAGGTTCATATTGTACCGTTCAAAACATGTTTATCCATCTAACATGAGCTGGAACTCACGAAATGTACTTCAAACCCAGTCAAGCTAGAGATTTAAGTCAGGGACCAGCCTGGATTCGAACCCACTCTCTAAGCCCCAGATCAAACACCTAATGAATAACATAATAGTGATGGCACATGAGAATTAATTTTAATCCGGGCCACTAGCAAAGCGGAGCAAAACAATGAGACATCTATTAACTATGACTAAACTAAAATATATATCAGTATGGCTGTACATTTGGAAGTGGAGAAAAGAGGAATTCGAACTACTCAAATAAGTTAGACAATAAAATATAGTTTAATATAATGACAAATTGTTTACATACATTATGACTTAATTGTATACATTAGTGTGTGTGTGAATGAGCAAGCGGTAGATGATTACATAGTGTCATTCACGCTATTATTTCTCATATGCTCTTTATTAGCTAAATAATATATATAAATAAACACACATCTTTGGTGGGTCCAATATTAAGATGCCAATCGATTATTAGAAAGAATTACATAATATTGCTATTAACGCTTTGGATTACGGTTCTGAAACATGGTGACTAACATTATTTCGGGGTGCATTCTGAGATTCATTACAGATATAATACAAACTATTTTCATGCCATTACGGTCGTGAAAATAAATAAAATACATTTGAAAACATATTTGATTATATGATTACAATACTTAATGAAAATTCTTTTAATTAGCGCTGGTAAGAAGAACGCTTATTTTCCCCAAGGCATATAGATACTCTTAAATACAGAAATAAGTTACGATGGTGGGATTGTATAAGACTGAAATAAATTTAATTAATAAAAATAGAAGAAGTTGGCATTTATATATATTTTAAGCAGAGCGCAATTTTAATATTATTACAGCACTAAAATTAGATCATAAGCAAAAGAAATAACAATAATACGAAGTTTGGGCGGTACTGACATAATGGCCAAAAATAACTAAGAGGAAACGGTCATGCTTCTGGACGAGAACGAAGTGGATAGGCATGCCATGGATCATTGCCGATGTGCAGGCCTAGATACGAAGAAAGTGGATAGGCATGGCGTGTGCCAAACTTACGGGAATCACAGCCAGAGGCCCTTTTATACGAAGAAGTGAGTATGCATAGCGTGTGCCAGACTTAAATCACCGCCAGAGGCCTTTTTATACGACATAAATGGATATAACGAGAAATCTATGGGTTCGAACTTGTCGCAACCCCCAGATTAGAAAACCAGAAGCACGTAATATGTATACGAAGATATGCCGAATGTCAGTAATGCAGTACGGACGAATGTCACTAACGACATGAAATATAATTTATTGCTTTAAAATAGATGCCCCTAATTTGAATACCATAATTTATAGATAATGTGCTATGCAGTTATATCTATAGAGAGAGAGATTTCCCTAAATAAAATATACGTTAAGATTTTACTTAGTAAAAGAAAACATTAATATTTACCCCCATCCCTTTTCTACTATTTAAAATAATCCAATCCCACCTTCGTGGTTTTTATAGTAACTGGAATATTTAAGCTTATATTTTAAGAGAAATAAAAAAAAAAACAGTTATATAGAAAATAATTAATGGGTCACTCTTTCAGAATTTAATAAAAATAAAAAAAACATTTTAAAGATTTCAAAGCGTTATTAGCTTAAGTTCTGGATTTACCCCGGGTAGAAAATCCAGAGTTAAACAAATATATTTTTATAATAACCAACATAAATAAAATGTTAATTCGTAAAAACAATCTGATGAGTGTATTAATTAATAATGCATTGTTTTAAATGGACATTAAAAACCTTAATTCATGAAGGTTTACTTAAAAGAAAGAAAAGATTTTGGAAATTCGACTCGTCAGATAGACATATAAAATCATATTAATAACTAAGATAGACATATAAAATCATGTAATAAATAACTAAATAAATGATTGACCGCACCAAAGTTAAGGAAAGTTAAGAGCATATGAGAGAGAATTAAATAAAATAAATTACTTAAGAGCAAATTACATATTAAAACAAAAACAAAGTTAAATACATTAGAAGACATATTGATAGATGAGTTAGGCTAGATTTAGTTTGAGGTGATGGCTTGAAAAGTTACCTGGCAATTTTAAGAGTCCAATTTAAAATATTGCATGTGCACGGCAATTGAAATGAAAGTTCTTCGGTGGCAACAAGCTTCTATTAGCATTCTAAAATTTTCCAGTCGGACTCTTACTTCATTACTACGGGAGCATGATATAACGGTAGCGGAAGATGACCCACAAGGGTCGGGAAAAGCTTTTTACTACATCATTTTTAGATTTCAAAACAGCGTGGTGTCTAGCAGCAATCAGTTCTCTCAACAATAGCTCATCTAATCTGACTAAAAATTCAGCCATTTTGTACTTTTGCCCAGGTGTTTTTGAAGATGCAACAGTAAGATAACTTCCAAAAATAAATTCAAATCTATTTCCAGATTAGAAATAGATTTGACAACATGTTTATAACAAAAGTATCTTTAATCTTAATCCCATTTTATTTTAAGTAAAACTTTAATTAAAATACCTACCCCAGATTAAAACAATAGTGTTTCCAACCCTTTAATTATTTTTAGACAATCAACTGTGGCATCTTTTATATTGGATTTTACAAAATATACAGTTTAAAAGAAAAAATACCTTAAAAAGAAAAAGTTGTACAAATGACATATAATAAAATATTTACAAAAAAATCAATATTTTGTTAGTATTTTGCTTCTATATATTGAAACGATAACTTTCCAAGCCCCTATCGTTTCACCATCTAACCTAATGACACTCATCTGTGCTAAGTTCAAACCTATTTAAATGTTAATAAATTTAAAATTCGCTCATGTCTGTATAAACAGTATTATATATTTACGTGCGAACCAACACTATAATTAGATAGGATTAGTAAAATTATAGCGTACTAAATTTATTTAATATTTCTAAAAATGTTTATTCTATTATTTAAGTTAAGAGTAAATTATTAATTTTGTTGTTTAATATTGTAATTTCGTATGCGGATATATAATCTGTGCTATATAGAAGAAAGACATGATTTAAAATATGTAAAAGCTGTTATCTAAAAATAATATTAAATGTCTTTAAAAATTGTTAAAAGATTTCTTGTTTTAAATATATTTCAGGGAAAAGTTTCTCGAAAATATATTTAAAAGCTATATCAAAATATGTTTGTAAATTATTTTAAATAAATATGTAAAAAGGTTTGCATTTTAAAAAAATGTTAAAAGGTTGTTTTTAAATAGGAAGAGTTTCTATTAAATGTAAGATTAAAAATAAAAGCTGGTCAAGTAATTAAAAAGATTTTTGATTGTAAACAAGTGTCATTAACGACCACACCTGGAATCCGTAAAAAGTAAAACTAGTTCAAAATTTACTAATTAAAATCTCCTTAGATAAGATTAAGTTATTTTAAAATCTAAATTGGACAATTGTTTGCAACGAAAAATCTTAATTATAATAATAGCTTATGGAATGTTTCTAACTAAAGTTATCTAAGATCTGGATTATAAATTGAAAAATATTTAATTAAATTCCTGAGTTTAGTGAGTCTTGAGGCGATAGATTCCGATAAGGAAAAGATATAAATACTCTGTATTTTTAACAAGGAAAGACAGCCATATTGTTAGTGAGAATTGCAGCCAGTCTTCACAATTGTTAATGTTTAACATGTCCAGCTAAAAGCGGGCATCTTGTTGCTGTTACTCCACGGGAGAACGGGGTTTCTCTCGTCGAAATGCCTGAACCACCATCATGCCGCTAGCAGAGATCAGTCTAACAGAATTGGAAAGATGATGCTGCCCAGTCAAACTAAACCAAACCAACAGCCAAGAACTTGCAGTCCAGATAAATAATACCGGTACCGTTTTATTTTTCAAACCGCAGAGCTCTGTTTAAATGTAAATATATCTATATAAGTTAGCTAACTCTCTTTTTAAAATAATTATAAAACTAATATGTACCCAAAACTTAAATCCATTTAGTTAATATTTTAAATATGTCAATTGCTATCAAAATTTAATGTGTTAAAGTTTAAATAATCTGACTTATTTATATTTTCCATTCACTTCAAAGTAAATTATTTAGTTTGAAGTTATATCACTGCAGTTATGTCTATATTTCTTTGCTTATTTTAATTAAATGCTTTTATATTCCATATGCCAATATTTCGAAACAGTGAGCACTAATTTCATGTATATTTTAAGAAGATATTATTTGAAAATCTTCGTGTAATTTGTTTATAGTGTCAACTTTCTGCGCTGTTTCGAAATCCTATTTTTTATTATTTAAATGATTTAATATGTGAAATGTGGCTCTGTTAATCAACCATTTAAAAAAACTTAACTTGCTAAGTTTAGTTAAGAATTAAATTTAGCCTTGATCGTATTGATAAGTGTATTTGACATTTAAATTCTTAAGTCCATAGAAATATACTTTCCCTCCTTAAATATTTATTATCTATAAGTAACTGAATAGATCGAGCATGTCAAAGTACAGATGTAGTAATATTTCCTTTTGTAGCATAGACGTTTATTACCAGGCTACGCAAGAGTTGGTCCCAATTTGATAGAGCTAATATGCTATTAACTCGTATTTCATAGTATGAAATATACTATTCTTTGCTTGGCGGATGTGATATATTATTTTATAAAATTATTCTCATTTTCTGCTATACATAATATACGTATATTAAGATGGAGCCACGGCGTTGCCAGCACATCTTCTCTTATAGGGTAGAGCAGTAGCGAAGCCTGAGCCAAGGCCAGGTTAGCATGTAAGTCCCCCGCCATTCCTGAACACAATGTTCCTTTTCACGCAGCATTGCGATCAGTTACAGGGTACCGGTGTTTGTCGCAAGAACCCTGAAGTTATTTCATCCATCCGCAGAGCGACTTTTCCTATTATTGTTTACCTGTGCCATAGCGCATTGGTAAAATCTTATGCAGCCAACTCTCCCACCTTAACCTAACGCTTTCAGCATTCTGAAATTTTCTCTCGAAAGCCATGTTCGATCGATCATTACTTGAGCAGGTTTATGCGCTCGTTATTAAGTCATATTGTATATTTTAGTAAAGAAATTCATGATCAAAGTTCAATATAATTATTTATGTAACAGCCACCAATATAATAGGATTTGGCTTAAATAGATTTATAGATGTAACGTAGAGATTAAATATGTATTAATTGTAAAGCAACTCATAATATGGGCATATGTTAAACCCATGTATGAAAATTAAATGAAATTATTTATATAAAGCTATTTTGAATTGTATATAAAAAGAGAATGTGTTCTCTTATCCACCCAATGTTTGCGTATATTCGACGCTGAAATGTGTAAAACTTATCAATTTCATGCCAATTGTAAATAAATATATAATTAGTTTAATGTATTTCGTTCTCTGTCTCGTTATTGATCTAATTCAATCCAATTCCAATTATTATTTATAGCCTATATATGTGAAAACTATGCATTAAGTTAAATTAGATTAATGATATATTTTAGTCGATTAAGAACCTCTTTTTTAATTATCAGAGTCTTATTGCTTTTCCGTGACCTATGTCGGCCGTGTGGAAAGAGGTATACTATGTGTAATTTCAAGGTGGTCATTCATAGGGTCTTGAGTCTTGGAATCCTGGCTTACGAGTTGAAGTGTGGTCAGACTTGGGATGTGACAGTCCTAATCTGGTCAGCTTCGGTCTCTTTTGCTTGGGTTCTGAATTCTGTTACGTGAATGTACAAACTTGACTGTTACAATATATATATATATTTGAGCCGCACCTATGTATTTTAATAAAAAGAATTAATAATCATAAAATTAATAATAATAAAAATGTTAATTTAAAAGTTAAAATTTTATAATGTAGGTGCGCATTTCAAATGTGTACATAAAATATACATACACAACAAAAGGAGCGGGATGGAATATAAGGTTTAAACACAGGTTAGTAGATGGAACTATGAAGCTCAATCTTAAGCTAAGATTGACTGCTTCAATATATGACAACCACGTTTGTCCGTTACCAAGTGCACACACTGTAAACACTTTCAACCTCATAATAGCCCTGTTTTGGTATTCTTTTTAAAAACTTTTCTTTAAGAGAAAGCTCAACTTTGATTATTAAAACCCCTTTTATTATTTAAAGTCTTTTAGGATGAAAAAAATGTTTAAGAAACCAAATGATTTTTTATTTTATTTTGAATCTTTAAAAGCTACTATGATGAAACTCTAAAACTAAATTAAGCATTGTAAATCTAAGTATTAAATATAAATAAGTACCTAAAAATACATAAATGAAATTGTAAATTGTCCAATATACTCGCTTATCTTTAAAAGTTATTAAATCATTCATAAAGTCAATAAATTGATTACTTTAAGTCCAAGATGTGAGAAGAAATTGTTTTTCTATACAAGTAGAATTACATTTGTCAATAATGTTAGATGGGAAAATATATAAGTACCATATAATTTTTACTACCCTTTATTTAAAGCAATAATGTCAGTAATATTGTTTATTTATACATTCATTACTTTATAATTCAGTACATCCATTGTGTGTTCAACAGACTACCAACAGCTGTTTATCTGATAGATGATCTTAAGTAAGGCTTATATTATTAGCAGCCTGAAAAATCATGCTAGGGCTTACTTTCTGGTTAGGTCTTATTTTCAGGGAAGTACAGTATGTCATGCACAAAACAGACTGTTATTCTATAATACGAAATTGGACCATTATTTTACAGAACTATAAATTATTTATATAAAAATATGAAAAATATTATATTCGTGCTGGTGTAAAATATTATCTTTGCAGCTTCATGTAAAATTATGATTGATTTAGATTCTAAACCCTTGGAGTTATACATATATACACCAGATTTATAATGTTTGTTTTAAGGGGGGGGGGGGATTATTGTTCTTTTTTTTTTGTGAAGTTGAAAAATTAAAATAGAAAAAAAATAATTAAAATGTTAATAAATACAATTTTTAAGGTACAGAAAAAAAACCACCATTGGAAAGCTGATGGTGTATTACACATGTGCGTAGTCTTTACTGATCTTCTGCTGTCATAATTTAAATTCTATGCTTGATCAAAATTCTAGACTTTGAGAGTTTTTAGCAGTTCTCAGTGAAAAGAACACTACAAAAGAATTGTCTGTGAAAATTGAATTTGTAATTCTGAAGTCAGGAAAAGTCATACTGATTAGTAATGAAAGTTTATAAATACAAGGGTCTTAATTAGTCAATATAATCCATTTATTGTACTTTAATTTATTTCTTTTATATTGGTAATTAAATTATTTTTATTTAGTTTTTTTTCAATACATTTATTGTATAATTTATTTATTTTAGGATAATTACTTTGCATATGTGAGTTAGGCATATTTTATAAGTAAATGCTTTTATGGGTTAGCACTGCCATTTTATATCACAACTTTTATTTCAAATGGTTATGTACAAAAAAAAATTAAATTTAGAGGAAATGCCAATTGTTATCTGGAATTGGGAGAAGAATGGTCAAAATTGGTTCATTCAGCATTTTTTTTTCTTTCATATGAAAAATGGAGCCCATGCCTCTTATTATTTCAATTGAAAGAAATTACTTTTGAATGATAAAGCCTATTTCAAATCTCTAGGGTTGATTTTGAACAGGTGATTAGGAAATATAATTCATTTTTAGATTTAATCATCATCATTATTATCCATTTTCTATATAACTTTTGTGAAAGATATCTACTTACTTACATTTAATGGTAATCTCTTCATTTTAAGAGTACAATATTTTATTTTACATTTCTATTTATTTAAATAAATCATAAAATAAAATGTCTTTATATAACAGCAATAATTGTATATATAATAAAAATAATAATTTATGCCATTTTAAAATATGCTTTTGTTTTTTATTATAATTATTATACAGATAAGAACTGAATGATTCTATAAGCAATTTTTTTTTTTTTTTGCATTTTTTTTACTTACATTTGAACTATTATATCTATTATTATTTATAATTATAAGTAAATACTCTCAGAAGTTTTTCTATCTTTTATTTGCATATTTTCACATTGTATTTGAGTTAATTGATTTTAAAGATTAATTTCTGTATTATAAACATAAATGTTGAATGATGACAATAGCAAAAATAAAATTTAGATGTGTTAGTTGCAACAATCTTTTTGTTATAAAAAAAATTAATTATCACACAATTTATAAATTGCTGATGAATATAGAATTCTAGGATAATAGATTACAATATATATTTCACAATGATTTTAGTAGATAGCACTTTATACTCTGACTCATATAGTCTAAAAATTTTAGTTGATTGTTGTAATATAATTGATTAAACAAAATTTACAACTAGTTGTCATTTTCGTAATATATTAATATCATAATTTTATGTTCTTAGCGCAGTGAAACTTATTTGTATATTCAAATGCAGTTATGCTCAGAAACTTTGAGGATTTGGATAAATAGACAAAACCAAAAAATACAAATGGTACCAGGTAATGTATTTTATTTATTTTAAAGTGATAATAATCAATAAATTGATATTTAATTTTTTTAAAAATTGTAAGATGGTTTGATATTTGATGTTTTAATTGAATTCATATGTTAGTTTAAGCTTAGTCAAGATTATAAATGAATAAATGCTTTGATATTGCCACCAATTTTATCATTAAAATGGATATATTGAACAATATTCTTTTTGGAATACTAAACATTTGTAGACATTAGACAGTTTATATATATTAATTTAAAATGAGTTTGAATTCTTTCACATTTTTTAATTTTTCTTCTGATATTCTCTTTCCAAATTAACTTTGCCTATTAAGATTTGGCTGTTTTGGTAAGTGTTAAACTTTATGATTTCTAGACTGGTTGCTGTCTAAATGCAGCAAAATATTGCCTTTTACATTATATATGCTTTTTTTTTAATATTATAAATTTTGATTTATTATGTTTAATGAAGTATGAAAAGAATAAGAAAGTATCTTTGTAAAGACAGTAAAAAAGGGGGAAGTATTAATAGTTTTTTTTATTGGAAAAAGAAATGTAAAATTTATTAAAATTTAGATATATATGTGTCTTAACTTCATCGTATCAAAGCACCTGTGTAGTTTAGCACAATTGTAAAGTTATGTTTAGTCACATTGTGTTCTGCGTTTTACTTTGGTGCTCAAATGTTAATTACTTTTCAAGTAATTTACAATATTATATATTATGTCAATAGCATTTGTGAGTCAGTCAAGAATTTTTAGTAAATAATCTCTATTTTTATAACTAACAGGACCTGGTAACATTTATAATATGCTTAATGTTAATAATTTCTCAGTGTTAAATTAATATGTCTCTAATTGAAATTCATTCCTTGAACTTGATTTAAAATCATTCTTAATCTCTCCTCAGAAAATAAAGTTCTTGTTTAGGTTTTTTGTATAATTTTCACTATTAATAGTTAATTGACAAAGTTTAGCTTTTTTGATTCTATTTGCTGTTTTTGTGGTTGAGAAGTGAAACATTAATCTATATCTCTAATATGTGTTGTTGTTTTTTTATACAGTGATATAATTTTATCATGAAACTAAATAATATCTTTACATATTTAAAATGTCATTCAATTAGCTTTTGTAATGATAGAATCGAGTACATCTTTCAACATAAAAATCTTATGTCAATATAATTTCAGCTTCATTTAATGTTCTGGTGATTATTGAAGAATAGTGCTAATTTTTGCATGAATTTTAGTCATTTATATGATTGTAATTCATGCACCATTAATAACTAAAATATAAATAATATTTAATGCTTGTTTTAATGTGAATACAACTTCATATAGCCTTCAGTATTTTAAGAAATAATGCTCAGATTTGTTTGATATGTTTTTAATGACCTTTGTTTATATAAATAGTCATTTTCTATTTTAAAAATATTTTTATGCTTGTTTTATGCACTTTTTTGTTTGTTGCCAAGATGATTAATTAAATGCAGTTTTTATTTGTTTACCCATTTTTATATTATAAATAAGGATTAACTCCTCTGAGCATGCGCTTTGATAATCTCTGAGCATTCTCCTGTAAGCATTGACTTTAAAAGCATAAGTGTATGCTTATTCTTAGGGTATTTCTATATAAACCAATCTTTGCTCATCGTGCTTAAATCAGAACTTCAATCTATTGGGTGCCTGAGTTATAAATTATCAACTGAATTTTACAAACCTATTCCATCTACTACAGGAGAGAGATACAATCTCATTTTTAATCACCTGCAATGAAATACAAAGTAAATCTTGAATTTTATTGTAATAAATATTCTACTATTTATATAGCACACATAGGTATGTAATATAAATCAGAACTATGTTTTTAAGATCAATGTTTATGTGAGAGTGCACAGAGATTATTAAAGTGCATGCTCAGAGGATTAGTCCTTAATTATAATATTACACACGTATGTGCTCTATATAAATAACAGAATATTTATTACATTTTTATGTTGTAAATTTTGTACTTATTTTGTTCACATTTTAAAATTTCCTTTTGCTTTTTTTTTTAATTCCCATATTTTATCATTATTACTATTGTTTATTTTAAAGATGGAAACTTTTTTCTTTTATTATATTTTATTTTTTTAGGTTACAATTAAGATCACTTTTTAGTTTTTGTAATTTGCAATGAATATGATTCACTATTATCTTTTATTTATATTTTTACCTTTTATTGTGAAAAAAAAAATACACATATATATTTAAAAAAAATAACTTTTGTAATTAAAATGCCATTTGCACAAACAATATTAAATAATTCTTTACTTATATATAACCATAAAAAATAGAAAATTGTATAACGTTAATATACTAGCAAAAAAATAAAATTTTATTAAAATTCTCTCACGACGTGGCTTCATCTACCAATAAATAGATTTTCTCAAGTGAAATTTAACTAGTTACAAACAGTATAATTTTAATAATTTTTTTTTTTGCTATTATTTTAACATTATATGATTTTGTATTTTATTTGTTATTATGAGTACAGGGTTGAGGCAGTACTGAATTTTCTGTATATGTATACATTTTTGATATTATTTTTTAAGTTTGTGTATAAATTTATATCTATTTAGTGGATGTGTTTTCACTGGTTTCAAGATATGAAAATCTTAGGATTTTTAAACAAGTTCTTGAAGGGGTAGAATATATTCATTCTAAAAACATTATACATCGGGATTTAACAGTAAGTTATTTAAAATTACATATTTTTTATGTATTTAAGTGTGTGTCTGTATATATGTTTCTAATTTCAACAGCATGTAAATAACTTTTATTACTGCATGAATATGTAATGTTTAGGATTATAATCATATCACAGAACATTCTCGTTGTAATACGTTATTGCAGATTAATTCTGAGTAGCATATTAAAACGAGAATGTTCTGTAATATTATGAATATATGTTTACAAATTGTGTCGATGATCTGTTTAGTAAGGCAGTTCGGTTTGTTGCTATATTATAATTTTAGCATTTTTTGTCCTATCCTTTTCTCAAGAAATTTTTTCTCCTTTAAAAAAGGAGTTATAGATGGTATTGATCCTTTAGATTTCCATATTTATATAAATATAGTTTATTATTTATTTTAAAAAGATATTTTTTTTATATATTAATTTAAAACACAATCAGGAATGACGCCAATATATAAATGATTTGGTAAAATGTATAGAATGAAAATACATGATGTGCATTTCATAAAAAACTTTGTACACCATGCTTAGTGTGGACAGTTGATTCCCCAAAACTTATCATAAAGCAAGAATAATCAAATAAAAAGCAAACAGTGTAATGGTGTTTCTATGAGGAAAAATTTGGCTGGTTATTCTAAATAAAAATTATACTATAAACTAAAAATATTGTATTAACAAATACTTTAACATAGTATATATATATAGTAATTAAAACAAATCTAAGTGTATATTATATGATTGTGTAAGCTGTTGTGTTTGTATTATGCTGTTATATCCTTAAAATATGTATGTATGAATAATAATGCAAGTTAAATATATGTTTAAAAAACCACTTAGCTTAAAGTTAAGAGTTGTATTAGTGATCTTGATCCATGTTTTGCCTATAAAATCAACTGTTTTTATATTGAAGTTTTTGCAGAGTTATGAAATTGTCTTATATTGGTGTTCTTATCCAAAGTATTGATGAGATGCTGCATTAATTGTTGAAGATTGTGATGATTTCTTGAGCCATAAGTTGAAGAAATGATATAGTATTTGGTGCTATTAGTTGCTGCATTGATTCCAGTTGAAAATATATGGACCTGTAAACTTTTTTTTAAAAAAAAAATCTGTAATTTTTTTTTAATATAGCCAGGAAAAAAAATGGATCAAGAAAATGAAAGTAAACTGCTGTTAATAATTTTGTGTAATCTTCCATACAATTGTTTCTCATTGCACAGAATAAAAAAAACCCATGTTGAAGTTTTATTTATTTTTTAAATTTGTAATATTGTATTATTAGAATTAAAAAAAGCATTGTTTAATAACAACTTATTTGATTGACCATAAAGAATCTAATCGCAATTAATTTCATAAAAAGTAAAAATTATTACATTAACAAAATAAAAAAGTTTTGCGTTTGCATATTGTAAATCAATATTTAAGAGTTTTACAATATACACTATGCAGATCTAAATAAACAGCACTTTATATCCAGATATACTAACTATGGCATTTTTTGATGGCAGAGATATGGATTATTTAAATAAAAATTGATGGCCTGAATCTTCTTCAATTTATTTATTTTGCATTTTCATCATACAAAATTTATTATTAATTGCATAATGCATGAAATCGTCTTCCCCATTTTTTTTAATCGAAAATACATTTAAGGTTTTTTAATTTGACTGAAATTAGCATTCATAAAGATTTTAATTTATAACTTACTGACTGAATATTTTACTTTAATATTTATAATTTACACAATTTAAAATTAAATATTAATAGTATATGACCAAAATTTATTTTCAGTTTTATGCTGAATGAAATTTCCATTTTATGTCAATACTATATTTTTTACATTTGCGATGATAGCAGTTTTGATTTGACTGAAAAATTTTAATTCATAATTGGTTGACTGAATATTTTAGCAAATACAATAATAATGTACTGTATGTGACTGAAATTTATTTTTAAGTTTATGCTAAATGAATTTTGTATTATTTTTTTCAGTAAAATTGTTTCCATTCACGATAATGTTCCCATTGGCTTGGCTAAGTCTCTGATACAAATTACTATACATATATTCTTATTTGAAATTAAATAAATATGGTACAGTAAATGATATTTTAAATTATATTTAGTAATCATTGATCATGTAAAGTTGATTATTAATTGCATAATCCATGAAATACCCCCCACCCCCAAATAACAATCACAATACCCAAATTTTATAATATGATGATCGCAATTTTTGCCGTAAGTAAAGTATCATTTGTAAGAATTTTATTTTATAAAAATGAGTAAATACAGTTTTGTAAACTATACACATTTTAAAATATAATATTAATACAATTGGTTATTGTACATCATCAAATTATAATTTTGATTATTTATTATCCTGAATAAAACACTATTTTTTTTCTGCTTTTATAATCATTAATGATGAAAATCTTTACTTTGGATACTGATTGTGTTATAAGGACATTGGATGAAAATTAAATAAAATACTGTGCTGTACATTAATTGTATTTTAAGTTTATAATCAAAATATTATTACAGGCCTGTAATATTATGTACTGTATTGTGTACAATGAATAAACTCTATTGAACACTTTTAGCAGGAATATTACTATTTTGTTTTTCTTGCAGATCTGTTGAATCTAATTTTTTATTTGAGCAGATCTAAGTGATTTTATTAATCACTATTCTAAATATGATGAATGTCTTTTTAATTGCGCAGTCACCTATTTATTCTTGTTTTCCAGTTGTGGGGAAAAATATTTCTTTGTCTGGCTGCGCCAATTCTGTTGGCTTTATCACTATATTATAAATACGACAAATGTCTTTAACTGCACTCTTGCATATTTTACTCTATTTTTTTTTTTTGGTTGTGGGGAAAAATATTTATTTTACCTGACTGTGCCAATTCTGTTGTGTTTGAATTGCAGACTCAAACTGACAGTTATAAAAACTATGAACACTCAAAAGTTAATTAGTATAATTTATTAGTAACAAATATAGATACGTATTATGCAATCAATAAATACAGTATCACATCTATAAATTTAGCTAATATTGGACTGGTCATGACTGGACTCACTTCCAGCTGTATGTAATAGCTTACCTCGTGAGTTTTAATCGAGACTCTTCTGGCTGTAATAGACAGCTTGCCTCGCGTCGACCCTAGTCTTTGCAGCTTCCAGTCTTATAGTAGACTTGCCTCACTGCGGTAAATTTATCGCATAATGACTATAATAGAAACGTTCACTGTAGGCAGTGGTTTCAATTGAGAGGGCATTCAGTTGTTTAGATTAGACAGACATTCTCTACTTGCTTAATAAAAGGGCTGACTATTTATTACCAGATCACCAACCTTACTGGCAACCATCGAATTCTGAGAACATCACTGCCCATTGGTCAATACTAACTATTGGCTGTGTTTTACGTATCTGTTTACACATTGGTTAGCGGTCATGAATGCTTAATCCAATCAGATAAGGAAGGAATCTAGGCAAGTCCACTTCTGATGGCAAGATGAGATATGACAGTGTTAGAAAAGAACCTCAATTTATTGAATAATTGATTTATTAGTCAAATTTTTTTCATAAGATGTAGAATTCAGATTTGAAATCTGACTGACTAAATTATTTTTTTTATTAATGTCATTTTAAAAAAAAATCATTGGAGAAAGGCATTTTTCTACATAGAAGAAATTGAAATCAAACAACATCTATATTTTAACAATCTTATACAGTGACGAAGTATTACATTTGAATAATATGAAGTTATCAGAGAATATCCGTAAATGATGTTGGTAGTGTAGTAGTAATTAATTCCAATAGGATTGTCTTTTTAACTTTAATAAATCATTTGACAATTATTTATGTTTCCCTTATGTTTTCATACCGAAATGGAATAACTTAAAAAAAAAAAATTCTTCAATTTATTTTATATTCTTTTATATGTATAGTAAAATCATAATTAAACAAATCCATTTTTTTTTTATCACTAATGAACTAAATGCGTGATTTCTTCTCAATTGAGTATATTTATTCTCATTACAAGTCTATTATTATTCTTATATAAATGTATGACATGAATTATTCTATAAATTGTCTATTTGTTATGATAGAGGTGATATAAACTATGCTTAGTATACATAATAACAATTCTCATAAAACTTGTGAATGTTAAGGGATTATGTGTAATAAGATTTATGGAATTATCATTATTATATCTAAGTTGCTTTATCAAATTTTTTTTTATATTTAAATTTTTATTATTTTCGTTTTTTTTTTTTTTTTTTTTAGCCAACAAATATATTTTTTGATTTTGATGATAAAAAGGTATTGATTGGTGATTTTGGTTTAGCAAGAGAAGATTTATTTGTTGGTTCTGTGGCTGATGCTTCTAAATCATCACACTGTAAGTTTTGAAAACTACAAACACCAATATTGGTGGCTATATGCATTGTTTATATATCAGTGATGAATTCTGATTTAAAAAATTAAATATTTTGAGCTAGAATAATTCCCCTCCCCCATATAGATTTTTAATTTGATCATAGTTGCAGCATATAATAATAATATTCTAAATTTTTAAGTGATTTTGTTTTAAATGCATAAACATGTCCATGTATGGATATAGTGTATATATTCTATTAATTTTAACAACCATGCAAATAAATTCTGCTTATTATATATATAGGATTTAAAATGTATAATAATATTTCTGAAGTAATTATCGTTATATGTATATTTTATAAGAATCATTCACAAATCAGATATTCTAGAAATTATTTAATAAACTTGAGAGTATTATTTTGGACTTATTAAATTAACTTCCAAAAGCTCTACTTATGAAGGATTCTTATAATATATACAAATAAAGATGATTATATTTATATGTAGAGATCAGTTAGTATAACGATAACAGAACTGTGCCTACAACTTAGATTCAAATTCTGGCTGAAATAAAACATGAACATTTTTTCTCCCGGTAGCTGTATCATAGCTAACCCAATGAAGATTCAATATTGATCAAAAAATGGTATCTGGTTATTCTTAATTAGAGGTAAAACAAGGATGAAAAAGTATTTAAACCATCACAACTTAACAGTTAGAAAGCCTATCTTTTTTTTTACTATTCTTTTATGAGAGAATATTGAAGAGACCGACCTTTGCTGTGTTTCCTATCTCTTTAGAGATATTTTTCAATTATTCATCTTTATTGTAGAAAATTTATTAATGTTCAAAGTAGCTCATTTGGACAATTCTATTTATAAATAAAAAAACTCTTTGATGTCTTTTCTCAGCTACTAAGAATAATTTTTTTGATAATAAAAGAATATTGCCTTAACTTATAAATCCATCTTGTATTACTTTTATATCTTTAAATTAAAATTTTCATCATGTTAAATTCTATATGAAATTGAGTATTAGTAAAATTATTGAATCTGGTATTGAATTGGCATTAAAGAAGAAAATCTTAAGCATTTTTTTCAAGATAGTTGCATTTTCTAATTATTAACTTTCAGATATTTATTTAGTGATAATTGAAGGCTTTGTTTTTAAAGAATATTTTTAGTAGCATCTTAAAACATTTAACAATTTTTGGAAAGAGTAATAAATTGACTATGTGATAGAAATTAAAGAAAAATGTCTTAAAAAATCAATGCCAGAATTGTTTGTGATGTAGTTAATCTGTATTTGGATCTCTCTTGAAATCAAGTCACTACTACTTTGAATGGATAATTGGATTATCAAAACATTGAACTTTTATCTGACTTTATAATGAAAAAATATCAAATAATATATATTTTATATTACCATAATCTTTACAACTGTCATCAATTTACTGCTGGATGAAGATGTAACCAAATTCAATCAAGTGCCTCCCATCTGTCTAATTCATAATCTTCTCCATATTATTTTATCATACTTCTTTATCTTGTTGGCCATCTTAGGTTTTTTTTCTTTCTAAGTTTATTTCAAAAATACTTACATATTCTTACTGATGCATTTCATTTTCTATTTTTTTCTTATTATTCTCAAAACACATGACATGCAAAATCTTTATTTTATGGCTGAAAGCTGAGTAAAAATCTTTACCTAAAGTAGTTTTTGCTTGCATTTTATAATTTTTTAATCAGATTTATCCCCGTCAAATTTATATATACATTTTCTGCTTCATGTTATAAGTGCTTTAATAAATTTGAATTAAATCACAAATAAATATATAAATGTATCATTTTAATAAGATTATTGACTGTAAGTTTTATGTGATTATACCAAATATATTTTTCCCATTAAATTTTTTAACAAAACGTGTGTGCATGTGTTGAAGCTGTGCATATATATATATATGTATGTATGTATTTATGTATGTATATGTTGGCTTCACCATTCACTGTTGACTAGCCAAAGACCATAAGTCCAACACAGTGAATATGCTTAAACTCAATGATAATACACATATATATAATTATGGTAGGAAATAAATTGTAAATTAAAATTGAATAAAAAAAGGCAATGAAAGAAAAAGACAGAAAAGTTTAAATTATTATTTTATTTCTATTAAAATATATTGGTGTAAATCATGGTTTTAGCTGTATAAATAAATGAGATTATATTGTCAGATAAAATGTAAATTCCTAATGTATAAAATCCATTAAGAAAGGAATTTAATCTGTAAATCAATCTGAATAAAAAAAAAATTAGCTTAAGAATGTAAATTCCTAATATATAAAATTCATTAAAGTAGGAATTTAATCTGTAAAAAAGAAAAAAAATTATTGAAATAGAATCCGCTAAAATGTAAATTGTTGGTATAACAATACCAACAAAATTGTAAGATATCAGGGAATGCTAAAGCAATTTAAAAAGGGTATAAATAGAGAAGGTCCTTTGTTCACTCTCGGGCCCTTGCTAAAAAATCTTGCTCCCCAGCTGAAGAAATCGTTGGCTGAAAGTCAACTTGCTGAAGAAAATCTTGTCTCGCTGAAAGAAGTTTCTTTCTGAAGCTTTTAAAGATAGTTTTGTCGCACTGTATATTGAACCGTCGTCTTTCGTCTATATAAGAAAATCTAGAAGTGTACCGTGCTGTCAATATGTGTGAATAGATCCCTTGTCGCCACTCTCCCATCCATCTTCTTACCAGAGTTGTGACAATGTAATCCAGCCGGAGAATCTCGAGAGAATGCCTGATTCATGCCTGCTACCTGATATGAATGACTGCCAAAAAAATGTATGTTTAAACATGAAAAGACTATGAAATGTTACCATAGCTGTCAGAAACGATACTTCTCTACGAGGTATCGTTCCTTCATTGCCGGTCCAACTTGATATGTTACACTCACACACCTTGAATTACCGGTAACTTTAACATTAACCCTACTTTTATTTTAATTTGATTTTTAGATTTACGTCATTTCTATTAGCAATTATATATATATGTATTGTATAAGATAATTTTGTAGTTTGATTTTAATTATGTTGTTTTAACTTTTATCAGTTAAGATCTGTCTACACTAGGGGTCCCCAATCTTTTTGCACTTAAGAGCACATTCTATAATACCCGCCAGATGGCGGGCACCATTTATTTTTTCAATGTAAATTTATAGTCGGATATTGTTAATAATACACATAATATACAAAAAAATATTTATTTCAAAAATAAAATTTTAACATATAATTAACGTTTATATTTTTACACTGTAAAAGTATAGTATGCCCTACAATTTGATTACAATATAATACAATAATTTATAAGAAAATTTTAAAAATTAAATTTATTTGTATCTGATAAATAATTTTTTATCGTGTTCGGATAGCGGCGGGCACACAAAAAATGGTCTGTGGGCGCCATAGTGCCCGCGGGCATAGGGTTGGGGACCCCTGGTCTACACCATATGAATTAAATGTTAGATTTATAAATTATATTATTCTATAATCTCTAAATATATTTTGAATTAAGCCTTGAATAGATTTTAACAAGTATAGGGATAATTGTTAAGGTTATTAGTTTATGTAAATAGTTACACTTTAACAGATTGTCAATATACCTCTGGAATTCTATAATTACTTTCATGTATTCTTTTAAAGAAAGGAGCAAGATGATTCCTTTCATGTAACATGTAATGTAAAAATAGGATATATATATATATAGGAGGAATTGTAAGAGGATGAAATGTGTTAACTGTAATTGATTTCTATTTGTTTGACTTGCTCTGATAATTCTGGGAATATTGTAAAATAATTTGTAAAAACTTATTGATTAAAAGTTACTCCATTCAATTCCCTCCTGCTGCATTTGTTTATGACTATAGTTTTTTTTTTTTTTAATTATTAGAAAGAGAAAGAAAACCCAGAAAGCGTAGTTTGAAAGTTAATGAAATGTTTCTTTGAGTTATGGCTACAATGAAAGGCATGTGATTGTATTCATAATAAAATTTTGATTTATATTTTTAAGAAGGAAAAGATCCAAGCTTCTGCTATGTTGTTATACATTTTTAAATCAATCCTAGGGTTACTACTGTATATGTTTGCTTCGGAAGAACGTAAGATAACCTAAACGTTCGTAATTATCTTTTATGTAAGAGAGGTTACAATACAATTGTATGTAAATAAATAATTTTTATATAGCGCGATGTTTATAAACTGTAATATTTAAACAGCATTATGCTGTTGCACATGCGCTTTGAAGATTTTAACTATAAATGAATGAATACTAACACTTCAACCACATGATAAAGTCTTTGGAAAAGATAGAATGGCCAATTAAAGTTTGAAAGATTTATTAATCCTATGGGAAACTGGTTAAGTAATACTGAATGATTAATACGTCCACACTTTCTTGTAACTGATATTATCTTTAAAAAAAGAAAAAGGTAAATAATTATTTTATAGCGGATTTTTTCTGTTTCATAAAATTTCGAAATCATACTATTTTATATACATTGAATAAATAAAGTTTTAAATTTAAGGCCATTTGACCACGTCCCTATCTTATTGTGTTACTCGGTGATCCGTGGGCGTCTCGGCACATACTCATCGCTCTTTTCCTCATATCTTCCTGAGTTAATGTACCTTCTCAGGATCCATAATTAATTGAGATGGAATCTCATAACTTTCATACATATAGTGGCCACAAGCAACTAAACTTCGTTCTTGAACTCGATTCATGCTACAGAGAACGAGTTCCTTTTCTCTAACCACAGTTTAGGGACAGAGTGCTATCCGGTATCGAGTTAACCTTTTATGAAGCCATCGTGTCTCGAGACTCTCTTTTTAAACTCACATATGCAATCACCAAGGACCACAATGCTTTATATTCTTTATTTTATTAAAACCTTCTTAAGATATGATTGAAATATTACTGTGTAAATCTGAAAATATCCATTGGGGGTTCCTACTGTTACGTTCAAGAATTAAGGCTGGGTTATATTCAAACTTGGCCTAAATTATATCTAACTAGTTAACCAGTAAAACTTGACCATGTAAATTATACCATAGAGTTATGTCATTATTGTCTCTCTCAAGTGAAAGTGATCCAATTGTTGATAAAGTGTATTATCGTTTTTTTGTTTTTAAATTACTTACATATTTTTCACAAGAATTATTGGATCATCTATATATATTTATGCGTTACAAAGGAAATCGCTTGTAACATCCATATTTAATTGTTAATTGCATAATGTAAATAATAATTTTTTATTCATCATTATAATAACTTTGTCGATATTGTCTGTTTTCTTATATATGTAAACATGATCTCACCTATCAGAATTCCTTTATTGAGTCTCAATTCTACCTGACCTCCGAGCATACATTAAAGAATTAACTCTTGTGAGGTTTGAGGAGTAAGTCGCTTGGTAGTAATCTGGATGGGTAGGTGAGGTTTGAACCTCCTCTACCTAGCCTCTAGGTTAAGTTAAAGCAGCTCTGTTTTTTTTATCATTACAGTATATATATTGTAACCTGGTGAGAGATGGGAATAAGATAAAAAGGAAGAGTAATGCATAATAATATAACGTAATATATAATTCACCCTTACAGTTGACGCGCCAATTGTAACCAAGGGAAAAGATGCAATTGGATGGAGATGAGAATGAGGAAGGTAATCTATAATGTAAGACAATATATAATATATACTCAGGGTAGAGACTCTTATATATATCATACCCATGGTCGGATGAAGGTGAAGGGCTTTAGCTCAGTTGCAGTTACATATAATTTAATGCAATCTCCAGAGACTTCTATTAAGAGAAAGGGAACTTTTTAAAATAATAGTAAAAATGCATATTACACAATAAATAATTAACACAAATTAGCAAGAGGAAAAACTTCATTTTAAATTATAAAACACTTTTAAAAACTAAATTCCCCTTTGTCAAAATATATTCTCTGAGTAGAAATTAAAAATAATAATAATAATTTGCACTCAAAATAGAATCTCTGTGAATCTTAATCTTCCAATATTTTAATTAATCAACATCTGTGCCACTGACTTAAATAAAAGCATCATTAATATAACTTTTGTGAATCTTAAACTTTAAATATTTTCACTAATATGATTTTTATGTCACCAACCTAAATAGTAGCATGATCTAAACTTTACTACTCTTGTAGAGTATAATACAATGTACCTTTTTAATAGCACAGGGAATAATAAAGAATTTCTTATGCCTTATAATCTAAATAAATGAATGGACAGTTGATGGAATGATGATAAATATAAGAATGATCTCAGGGTTCTTGGGTATTTCTTAGAAGTTATATTATAATAGTATTGTGTTGCCAATAAAATGACTGACATTCTAGTAGACTATAGGAGACATATACTTTTCTCATAAGCTAAGGTTCCTAATCTCTTATAATAACAAGAATAATTATTCAAAAGATATTTAATTTACTAAATAATTTCATGAATAAAATATAAAATTTAGAAGAATCATAGCCTTTTATCCAGGATCTCACTCAAAAATAACAGGAAGAAAAGAGTACATTTTATGTCTTCCCATTACCCATCAACAACACAATATAAATAATTGTATGTAATTATGTAACTCTGAATTTTAAATAAACAAATTAATATTGTGCAGTCCAGAAAAATAATTTTAATAATCTTCAGAATGTCAAGTATATTTCCACTTTTATTTGTTATAATTCCCATCTTTGAATTGAAGCATTTATGGAAAAATTTCCATTAAAAAAAAAACCTTTAGATTTGGATTTGCATGAATTAGTTATCTGTTACCCAAATTTCTTTTAGAAATCAAAATTATTAAAATTATGACCATTATAGACTTTGTGAATTTTGAGAACTCGAGACACATATAGAAAAAACATAAACTCATTTTTTAAAATAATAATAATTACATTTATTAAGTGACTATAAGTAATACAATATTTTATGTACAACAAAAATCAAAGCTAGTTGCCAAACATAGGCGCTGTTATATTGATCGGTAACTTGGAACTTAAGTGACATATCCTGACTTCAATAATAAATAAACTAAGGATTTAAATAAAACAAAATGTTTTGATAGGCTATTTACCAAAGACACTCAATGGAGGTATTGGTTTAACATTAACTAGTTTATTTAAAGTTATTCTTGGTTAAATATTCCATTTAACAAAAATGGGATTTCAGAAAAATGAAAATAATGATAGCTCAAGACATAGCTGAGCAATAAACATTTTATTTAAAAATACATCTTAATCAGGCACCAATTAACATTATTCTTTTCTATAATTGAAAATTATTGCTAATTTAAATTACACATTAACTAGGTTTGAATATAAAGCTGGCATGATACAACTGACTATCAGACTTAAACAATAAATTAATATTGCTAGGCTCTATTCTAATTTTAGTTTAAATATAAGGAAAGGTAGGGATCATTCACCAGAAGTCATGTACACACTTACTATACTGAGTTACTGTCCACATAATAATAATAATATATCTAGTGTTAAACAACTTACAAACCCACCTGCAAAACGCTCCAGATGGTGCAGATAAATACATCGAATATTTGTATTGCCTATTATGCCATGTGCTAAACAATAAGCATTTAAATTATAAACAATTTCTTGGTTTTCTTGTGGTTAGCTGGAATAACAGCAGAATACAGACAGTGTTATACTTAATCAAGCACTACAAACGAAGTGCAATCTGAAGAACTGATTTCTCAATAGCTATCCCATCATTGCCATATATCTAATATATGAATAACTTCACCTACTATGGTGGAAAAATATATTTAATTACATCATGAGTGATAGGCAAAACCCAGGATCCACAGAGCAAAACAACTAAGAAAAATGTGGTGGCTTCCAACACCTATATCTAAGGTGAAATGTATGTGTGAACTTTGTCTCAGCACATAAAGAAAAATGGAAAACACACCAAAGTAATGATCCTCCCTAGGGATCTAGGTACCTTAATAATGCAATAACAATCACTAAATAAAAAGCATTATCAACTCATGGAATAAAATGTGCAACAGAGGGTAGAGTGTCTATCCCGCAAAGCACAATAAACATGTTATATCAAATAAAGCCTAATGTTCTAAGGCAAATATATATCTCAAACTAAGCAATGGCAAGATAACCAATAAACACTGATGAAAGCTGACTAAATTAATATGCATGGTAAAATAACACAATAAACAATGTCTGAAACCAATAATATAAAAGCAAGTCAGATGACTATAAAATATTTAAAATTATGTCACAATAAAATTCAGCAGTGAATACACACATATAGGCAACGTATAATATAAAATTTCATAAAAACAGTATACGTAAAAGCAAACTAAATATAATAATGCATAACTAATGAATAATCAATTATATTAAAACTTGACAGCGATTCATTATATTGTAATGATTACATTAAAAATATTGGACTTCTGATAAACACCCTGGCTGTTTTACCAGTGCATGAATAGAATATTCAGCAAAACCCTTTTTTTTTATAAGAAAAATAAATGTAAGAGATAAATATCTTTAATGAATAAAGCATTTTAAAGTTTTTTTTGAAGAGATGAATATCTCCTCGGAATAAAGCATTTTTAAAATTTACTTTAAACTAGTAATTATCAAATTTACTTGATAATGTGCAAAAATACTTACACATTCTGTTATAAACCCAATAAAAACATTAATAACTAATAAAATTAGATTTATCTTGACATAAAATAATGATATAACAGCACCAAAATAAGAAAGCAATAATAATAATAAAGCATATATTGTTTTAGAACACCTTAGTTCATTAGCAGAACTTTTCTGTACTGTGCAGTCTGCTGAGGGCATGAGGTCCTTCTTAACGGATTATCCTAGCGATGAAGAGTTCTGTACCAATTGAATTTTTTTTTTTGAAATGCAGCAAGTAGCTTCAAATTGCATGAACAAATATCACTATAATTCTTAAAACTAACTTAAAGACTAAGTTGGAATTCAGAAATAAAAATTTGGCCAATGTGAAAATAAAATATCCTGCTGGAAAACACTCATTTGGCGATGTCTGAAAATAGAGTAATTTTATTCTGTTAACATTTTCTGAAGTCCGCGCTTTATAGGAATGAATTTTTTTTTTTTTTTTAAAGAAGAAACACACTTTTTTTTTATTATTCTTTAAGATGAAGCATTTTTAAAAACAAGCATGAATTAATTCTATAATCACAGCAAAAGTCATTTTCAGGTTTTATTTTTTTTACTTATCAACTCTTCTTGCGAAGACATTATTAATTTTAATAGTCTGTGGGTAATACAAGCATGTCTATTGTAAATTTTCAGCAAACTATTTTTTTAAAAGCAATTAATTAGAAGTTTTTAGTTTCTCCCATTCATTCAAAATATTATATTGTCATAAATGTAGAGAACGAAGTACATTCCAGTAGTCATATATTTCCTTTTATTTCAATAGTCTCCTAATCTACAGTTGAACTTATTCAAACAATTGTATATTAGTTAACTGAATTTAAAAGCATTACTTTTAAAGATATAATTTATTTTTACAGTTAATTGATTAAATAAGAATTTACTATACTACTTTATGATTTACACTACGCTTAATAATCAATTTATTAATAATTTTGCTTTAACCTTTAACTCCCTATCACTAATATTTATAATTTTAATAATAAAATTAACTCTGTTTATTCTCTTTCTATCTTTATCAAATATATTTGACTGAATGCTAACTTTAATAATAATTTTTAGCTTTACAAGTTAATATTTACCTGTTATTCATTAAAATACAATAAAGTAAATATTTTATTTCATTCAAATTAGTTAGCATAACTGCTATAGAGGCAGTTGTAGTCTCATTACATTTTTATTTATTATATACTTTAAAAAAAAAAAAAATTACTAAATAGTACAGATTATTTCATTAAGAAAATAATTTAATAACAATGTACAAAAAGTACAGGGGTACAATATATATATATGTAATAATTATATTCTTTATTTGAACTAATTCTAGGTTCTTTGTCTGATGAATATACTTGTGGTATAGGTACGGCTACTTATGCTTCTCCTGAACAGAAAACTGGTTGCATCTATGATACCAAAGTAATTGTTATTAATATTTTTATTTGTTTTAAATTTTATAGTCATTGTTTAATTTTTTTTTATTGCCATGATTTAAGCTCAAGTACTGTATATGTTATCATAAGCCATCTTGGATATTATTTCAGTTTTATTTTTTTTGTTCAATTTTGTTATGTTCTTCAAGTGGTCATAATTACCTTTTTTTTTTTAAAATCATTTGCTGACTTTTTTTTGCATTCTCTTGCAATATATCTATCTTAATTTTTTTTATTTCTAAAAATATGATTAAATCAAATTCATCTTTTATTTTTCATTTAAAACAATATACTACTATAAATTCTTATCACAAAAGCTGTGAATTTTTTTTTTTTTTTTAATTTTCTATACATGGTACATCCCAAATTAAATCTTTAATCAATCTTTTTTAACTTTTAAATGGACTCCTCATAGAGAAATGTTAACATCAATGAAGTGATATATTTAAGGGTCTTTAAAAAAAAGCTTTTATTATTGAAGACTTTGAAAGCAAGCCATAGTTATACAAAATCATTTAATCCTATTAAAAACTCACATGATTGTCATTTTATTAGGCTATCTTATTTTAGTTTTCTCTCTACCACCATATAACTGCTTTTTTTCTTAACTCTTTTTTTTTTTTAATTTTATATCTTTTATTGTATGTTTATTTGAATGGTTTTTATTGATTTATTTAATGCTTACATTGAGACTTTCAAAATGTCCTTATTTTTTTAATAAGTCTTTCTATAATTTTGATTCGCAAAGTAACACACACAAAATTAAACATGGTCTTTGGTCTACTTTCAATTTTAATATTTTAGATTTAATAAAAAACGTCTTCTTTCTCACATAATTTATTTTCATATAGTTAAATTGATTATATTAAAATTACAATTTCAATATTAAAAAAACTTAGTTGGTCAATATCTAATTCATTAACTCTGCCATAAGTATAAATTATTATTCTCAAATCTTTTTCTTATGGTGTTGAGCAATTTGACTGAAATTTTATTTTCTCTTTGAGTTTTCGATTTTATTCTTAGAATTTATTTTTTTTTACATATTTTTTAGCAAATTATAGATGGTATTAATTAGCAACTTTCCATTAAGTACATAATTCTTTTCATTAAATTAGAAATTATGGTTATTTTAACTTTAGATATGCTCTTCAATTTTTATTAAAGATCAAATGTATTTTTACTATTAGCATGGTCATGATCCTCTCCTTTTTACCATTCAACTTCCTCCACTCATGAGATATATGTGATATATTTTTAAAAAACTTAACAATCATTCTTAAATTTCAGTCATATAATTATAGATATTGGAAAAAATATGTAAATGGTTGCTAATATGTATTTTGGCTGAACCAGTGTGTTTTTTTAACTAAATCATTTCATAAATTCTCAATACCACTATCATTGCTCAGTATCTACAATTGCAGTTTTAAAATATAAAAATATTCATTGAAGTTGTTTAATGTGTTTGTCTATTGCTTTAGATATTTGCAAAGTACTATAGTTTGATTTGTTTTGATGTATGTATTTCTGTAGTAGTATTGGGAAATAATGAATCAATTTTTTTTTTTAAGTTTTCTGAAATGTAAATTAGATCATTTGAACATTCATCAATACAAATAAACTCATTTGAAAATGGAGAAATAGTAAAAATTACAGAATAATATTTCAAATTTCAAAGCAAAAGATTTGCAGAATAATTTAGAACTAATGTTGTAATGTAATTAAAAATGATGGTTCTATGTAACATGGCTAATTTATGTTAATATTTTGTACTAAATATTACTTTAATATCATTAAGAGACTTATTTTTACAGTTATTTCCAGTATATCATTTTGTAATATATCAAATAAAAAACTGAAGCTTTCATAAAATATGTCTATGGCAAAAAAAGCACAAAGAAGAACTATATATTCTTCAAACTTTCATTGATATGATGTATAAATAGTTTGTATGTATTGTCTTTGGGAGAAAAAAAGCCATATCTATTTTAACTTATGGGACTTTTGATTAAGATTATTCTCCAAAAAAAAAACCTTACATTCACAGAGGCAAAAGTCTTGTAATATTTAGTGTTAAACCTCACATTCGTCATATAATTTGCAAGGATTTATTTTCTGTTTGACTTTATGTTATTTCTCAGATATTTTTGCTGTATTCATCTAGACCAATATGACCTGATTATATTTCATGATACACCAATCAATTTAATAGATTATATTAATTGTGAAAATAGCTTAATTTTATTTTTGAAACATAACCATAATTACATGATCACCATTACTCACCATAACAAGTGTAATATTTTAAATATTAATTCTCAAAAATGTATTATATTTAAACATATATTTCTTAGAATGTAAAAATTTATTGTCATTTAAATCAAAAAAATTATATGTTTAGAGAAAATTTAGTGTAGCTTTATATTATCTTTGAAGTAGAAATTTCAAATGTATATACTCTTAAATGCATTAGAAACCAGTTCATGCTATTACTTGATTTGGAGAGCCATCTCTTATAAGCTTGAATAATCAGTGGACACTAGATTGCAATACAAATCAAATCCCACTCTCTTTGCTAGCTATTGGCTTTTGTCAGTGAGAAGTATTGGATTTGTGTACATATTTCCAGCAACTATTTTTTTTTTTTTGTAATATCAAGATTACTGACCTGAGATTCAAACATTCTATGATTAAATAACCTTATGGAGATCAAAATTAAGATTGCAATTATATACATATTAGTGAATTTAATTGCATGCTAATGTAGGAACAATGGTAAGGATGAAATATATATTAAATGAACATTACATTATTCTCTAAATATCTGTGTATGCAGTGATAAAATATTGTACACAAGAATTAAGAATTATAATGCAAGCTTAATGTCATTTTATTAATTATTTTATTATAAACAGTAGTCTTCTTTCTTATTCTACTCCAGAGCTATCCCTTGAAAGTTTTAATATTCATTAAATGATATTGCCAACTAAAATTCATTGATTATTTTTTTAGATCAAAGCAAGTTGAGAGACTCTAGATATTCTATTAAAGAATTTGATTATAAATGAGCAAATATTTATAATCTATCTGTCTATATGTATGTTATAAAAATGATGAAAACTGTCATTTATTTAATAATTACTATTTCAAATATGTATATAATGTTCTTTTTAAAACTTATATAATTAAATTGAATAAATATTATATAATTAACCTTTCTAATAATAAAGTAGCTTTATTATATGCAATCTCTATCTGGAATGCAAATACTATTTTTTTTTATTGTACACATATATATTTAAATATAATATTGTCTGCTGCACATACATGCATCTGTATGTAATATTTTTTAATGGACATATATACAATTTATTTTACTACATATATATGCATCTATACATTTTATTAAAAATATTATTTTTATTAATAATCTCTATTACACAATCTTATTTTAGACCACAATAAAAATTGAAATGGACAATTAGAGTTTTATTCATGCTATATAATTTACACAGGCCTAATTATAATACAAAAATCTGTCTCTTAGGAATATTAAAATTATTGTCCTTTCTTTTCTTCAACAATTGATATGTTTTTTTTAATAAACATTTTCTTCTCCTGTTTTTATTATTACTTTTTAATTGTCTTCCTATTCATTTATTGAATTTTTTTTTCAACAATCGTTCATTTACATTTTAGCTGCACAAAAAATCTTTGACATATTTTTTTAAAAAAATTTTTGGCATTTGATTTCAACATTATTTAAATCCTTATATTAAATGAGGAACACTTTTTCAATTTTCTTACATCATGATGCCAAAAAAATCATTGCTGATAATGATTAATAATTTGATTCAATATTTCACAATTTAATAAAATGTAATGAATTAGAGGAATTATTTATGTTTTGAAGCTTCTCTAAAATTTTAAAATGCTATCCAGTCATAAGGAATCCATAGTATTGTTCTGCTTTTAAAACCACATTTGGAAGGCTGTTTGAGAGGAAGAAATGAACTTAAACACATTCTTTTGCTAACTGAAGCAGAAAAAATAAAAACTTTCACTGGTAATATTTCGTTTTATTAAAGTTTGTTATTCTCTGGATTTTTGATAAAACAAAAAAAAAAAAATGAAATTTGTGCAAATTTTTTTGTAAGTAATAAGAGCATTGTTTGAAGATTGTTAGACTGATGTATTTGTAAATGGAAAGATTATAGTTAAAGGCATTGCTTTTCAATTGATTTTTTTTTTTTTACTTTCATATATTTTTATCATCATCACATACTTATATTTAGGATGGAATTGTAATTAAGTATTCTCTAGCAAAGGGGGGGGGGTGTCTTGCACCTGTTTTTAGCTCTCTATATCAAGACAAATGTTCTAAGATATAAAAGAACTTGTAAACAGACTTTGGAGTTGATAAGTTTTTTTAGCATTACTATTAAATATTTTTAAAAAATTGGAGAAGTAATTTATTAATTCAATTCAAATCTCATCACCAAGTCAAATTAGTTTTTGCATGACTTGCAATGTTGCTACAGAAATAGATGCAAAAATGATGGATGGCTTATGGAAGATTCTTGATTATTATTGATAAGATCAAAGTCACTGAGATATGTAACATTAGACTGTTTGTAGAAACTCTTCTTTTTTCCACTAATGAAATAAAATAAAATATCAGTATTTAGAATATATGACAATTTAGATTATTAACCAGATCAATTTATTGTTATAAAAAATATTCTTAATTTGATAAAAACTAGAAATTTTGACATATAATTAACAAATTGTTTTTGAAATTCTCTAATTCTCAAATTGTCTTTTTTTATTCTGTTTGTACAGTTTATTCATAATTCTGTAATGTTTTAGCAAAGAATAACAAATCATTTCATATTATATATATGTTTTCATTATTTTATGTATAATTTTTGTAATAATTTTTAATATTTATTATGTCTTTTTGTTTTTTTAAGTCTGATATTTACAGTTTAGGACTAATTTTATTTGAAATGTATCATCCTTATTTTACTGAAATGGAAATGGCAGAAAATTTTAAAAATGTTCGTCTAAAAAAAATTCCAGTTGCTTTTCAGA
The DNA here is from genome assembly GCA_028023455.1 of Epiperipatus broadwayi. Taxonomy (NCBI): domain Eukaryota; kingdom Metazoa; phylum Onychophora; class Udeonychophora; order Euonychophora; family Peripatidae; genus Epiperipatus; species Epiperipatus broadwayi. The sequence goes on along the minus strand of JAQFVV010000080.1, from coordinate 5,592,708 downwards.
AAAGGTGGCCAAAAGAGGTAAATATTTATTTGTTTTATCTCTACTTTTTTTTTCAAGTATATTGAATATGATCTTGTTTTATTTTATAGTTTTCACAATACTGTGATCATTACTTTATGCAGAATTTTAAAAATGAAATGTTATAATAACTTTGGATGAGGATTATTTGGAAAATTCCCACTGATAATGATCATAAATTTTATTATTTGATCACAGACTTCTTGGTATCATAAAGCCTTTTTAGCATACATAAGTATTAATAAAAATATTAAAGATTGAATTTATTTGATTTGGATTTATTAATAATGAAATGACCAAAGCCTTATTTACATTTACTCTGAAATAAATATCCATTTTGACATACCAACAGAAAAATGAAAGTTTAATGCTACTTTACTTTCTTTATTTTAGTCTTTGTTAATTAAGATTGTGCTCTTTGAATTATGTGTCTAATAAGATTTTCTGAACATGATTTAAATCCTACATAGAATTCTTTATGATAACCAATTATTTTATGAACAGATGTACTCTAATAATATATAAGGCACATAAAATAATAACTAAGAAAAATAAAACTGTGATTGGTTGTTTGGGAGATCATGTGATATTCTGAGACTCAAGTATGGCAGATCGAATACTAAAATTCCGGACAATACATATATTGAGATTTACTTTTTACTCAATTGATTCATGAACTTTTAAAGTTTTTGAGATCATTATTCTATGACTGCACTAAATCGCACAGGACTGATAAAATAAAGAGGTTTAGAAAATACTTTGTCAATATATCGATTATCCAGAAGCTTACATTTATGGACAATTCTATCTTTTATTAGTAAAATAATTTCTTCAATTGCAGTTATGTTTTTTGTTTTATCATAAACCATTAAATGAAACCATAAGATAGCAGACAATAGAATCCAAAAATAAGTGTTTGAAAGAATAGTTCTTAAATTTACAAAGTTTATTCATGGATTAGAAAGCTTTGGCTTGTTTTTTAAAAAAGATTTTTTTTTTTTTGGTAAAGATTACCATTATCTCTTGAGTATTAAATAAGATTTAGAGTTTTGGAGATAAAAATGATTTTACATTTAATAAAACGAAATTAGTTGAGTTAAATATAAAATCAAATGATTATTGTTCAAGAGTTCATAAGAAGTTAGAGTACTGGAGATAATGAGACTAGAGCCGCAATCCATGGATATTGAACTCGAAAGTTTGTCATTCTACCTATAGTTTTGATATTTTAAAAATTGTTTTGTAATAGTTTTGGAACATTAATTGGCTGTAAGCATCATAATCAGCATTTAATAGTGGCTGCAATTGAATAAATTATGATTAGCTTTAATTAAGTAGACTCTAACCAATATATTTAAGAAGAACAAACAAAAATGTTTGGTGCTAAAAGGCAAACCATAGTTGTAATTGAGTACAATTAGAATCCAATAGCACATTTATTTCATTTTGTTTCCGAATTACTATGAAAACTAGTCTTTTTTGTTTATTCTATTTAATATGCACTCTTTTTATACTGCTTATGTATAATAAAATATTGTATTACTTTTTGCATTTTTTATTTGTAGTATCTTGTTATTGTTATTTATCCTTATAATTTCAATTATATAGTAATTTTTTTTTTCAAGCTATGAATGACAAGTGTTTTTTTTTATTATTTATATTCTTATTTATATATGTATATGCACACATTCAAATATATTTTATATCATTATTTTACAGACATATACATGCACACAAATATACCTACTTTTTTATATACATCAAGAATTAAAATTGCATAATTTTTTATATGAGTATGCAAAAAAAAAAAAAAACTGCTAGGTAGTCAAAATTGTGAGAAATAAGAACAATAATAAAAGACGTAAAAAAAAAAAGTGTAAGACAGGAGTATAATATTTTTAAAATATTGGTTAGATCTTTAACATTTAATCTATTTTTAAAGGCAATCAACTTCTATTTAGTTAAAAATTAAAATGGCCATAGATTTGATGATGTAGATAGTCAAGTAATTATTATTGTCTAGGCAAAAAAATATTTTGTTCTTTTAAAAAATGCTGCCTGTTTGAATTAATCATAGTCTCTGTAAAATCTAGAGATTATGAAGTAGTGTATATTTCCTAAGCATTATTTGCATCCATAATAGTCCTTTTAAAGAGAATAGTGATTTAATTTTAATAGAGAATTGAGATATATCATTTAAAGAATTTGTATTCAGGTACAAATATTAATAAAATTAATTGGTAAATATGAATGCCTTTTTTTAAATGTAATAAATATATATTTAAAAAAACTTGATTAAATTTACATGAAAATGAAATAAACCATTTCACTTTGGTCTTAGAAGTTACTGACAACTTTTGTAGTTGGTGTAGATAAATATATCATTGTATGATTCGTGATATTTTACATGAAATTATATTATTAAAATAATATTAACTCTGCAACATAAATGTTATATTTATTTTCTTACTTAGTTGAATAAGTACTCCATATATATATATTCAAGTTTTTTGATAAGAATCTTTTGTATTTAAATTAAAATGAGATCTCAACAGTGCCTTGGGTTAGATAAAAGATATGATTTTACAAAATTTTTTATGGTTAGTAACATTTTTGATATATAGCATAATTTTGTTCATGGCAATAGATGTTGATCACTTGTTATAAGTAATCGAAATTTGGTAGAGGTTTTTTTTTTGTCATGGGATTTTCCATTATCTAAAGCCACATGAGGAATTCATTTTATTTTAAATATATGATGAAATTGATGTTTTTTTTTTAAGATAAAAAAGATTTTTGCAAAAAAAATTTTGAATTATATTCTTCTAAATTATATATGTAAGAATACATTAGTGAAATTTTGGAGCATTATATATATAGATAGATATTAATGAAAAACATAATTTTTGATAGGTGGTTGTTCTTAGTTATTGAATACATGTTCATTAAAGATTTTCAGTCTGTTGATCAAAGCGAAAAGATCATTAGCTATGTTATTATGGAACTATCTACATTCAACAATTTTCATTGAATTATTTTTACTATAATATGATTTATTACCTAAATTGAGGGTTTAGAGTTTATTAATTAATTAACCATGCTAAATCATATAATAAACATACCTTATAGTTATGCGGTTTAATAAACATTGTTTATTTTTAATACAGTATATAGGATCATATAATAATGTCATTGTTTTTGGAGCATCCCTGATTACAATAATTGAAAATATTTCTAGTCATATTTTGCATAATGTAACATATACATAATATTTTTGTATTAACTAAATGGCATCTGTATTTAGTGTTCATGTTAAAAATTGTAAAGGTTTTATGTTTAAACTTTAAATATTTTTTATTATGCATAATTTAATGACATAAATGTTTACCTATAAAAACTTAATTTTATAGCATTTATGTATTCAATATGTACCATGGGTGTATATATATAACACAAACTTCAAAAATCGTTCTAAGTATGGAATATTCTTCAGAATTGAATAATAATATAATTTAGTGTTAGGAATAAAAAAATAATATCTTTTATTAATAACATACAAACTATTTAGTTTTAGCAGCAAATTAATTTAATTTTTTTGTCTTGCGCTCTTAAAAAAAAGAGAGAAGGGGAATAATCCTTTTCCGTTTATTAAGAGAAAAGTTACTTGCCTAATTTATTAGTTATTTCCTCAAATTTGAATAATTTAACATAGCAGCAACAAAAGTGATTTTTTTTTTTTAAAGAAATAGTTTTTTTAAAAAATATGTATATATATTTTATTAATTACAAAATTATTTTTTAAAAAAATTACTTATTATGACAATTCTCTATAAATGTAATCATTTTTAAGAAGATATCATTTAATACATCATAGGAATAAAGTTTTATACTTATTCACTTAAATTGGAATATACACATAATTGTGAAATCTACTATTGATATGTTAGAATCTCTCTGTAGTTACTATGATATGGGGTTTTTTTTAAAAAAAAAAAACATTACATAACCACTATTTCTTATGCTAGCACATGAGAGTTTTACCTGTTTTAAAAAAAACATTGTTTATAAATAATAAATTTATATGTATTAAAAAAATAATTAATGAAATGTAATTTAATAAATTAATAATACAATAAAAAAAATTGGCCTATTTTTATATAAAAGTAATAACATATTTATTTTTCCCTATGTGCATTAATGAATGGAAAAAAGTACTAATTTTTTTAAAATAATAATTTTCACTTAATGTTGGCAGTTTTGTCCTCATTCTGTCATTATTATGAAGTGCCAAGGTTGGTTTTTTAAAAAAAATATAATTCAATTATTTTTTATCTCAAATATATATTCATTCATTCATAATCAGCTATTCAAAAATATATATGACCATTTTAAATTCAAAAACAATGAAAGACACTGGTTCTGTGATCATTACACAAACTAATTTGAAAATCACAAATATGACCATATATATATTATATGCTATTCCATTAATATATTTAACAGTATTCATGCAGCAAACTTTGCCTTCTTTTTCAAATATCAATCAGTACCTTTCCTAATTATAACCCTCCATTATATTTAATCCTCATATATCTCCATTGGAAGCAATTAATATTTCACTTTTTTGTATTGTATTTGAGATAATATTTACAATATGAGGATTAGCTTTTCTATAAAACTATGTTAAGTTCAAGATTTGAGTTTTGAACATTGGTTATCATAATACTTTTTAGTTCTTACTTTTGAAAGTTTATTTCATTTTACTGAATTCATAAAATATATATATAAATTATCAAAATTTCAAACATTTTTATATGGATAAATGCTTTTCTTAATCTTTAAATATTTTATTGTTACTGTAATTGTTCATTTATTTATATGTAATGTAACTCATGTTTTTTTGTTGTTGTTATTGTTGCTATTGTTCATAAAGTTAATGATCATTTTCTACGTAAGCAACTATTATGCATATGTGGGTATAAATTATATATTTGATTAAATATTAAATTCATTATTAGAATGGATACAGTTTTCAATAATAAAAGTATGTTTGTGATGTTAGAAAGATTTCTAAATACCTAGATTCATTATAAATTAATAGAATAAAATAAATAAGACAAGATCACAAACATTTGTATGAGTCTCATTAGTATTGAATATGGCAAATACTTTGGGTATCAAAAAGCAAGTTTCTGTTATGATTTGAATAAAATAATCATGATTTCTTATTCAGGATGTTATATGACATTTGGACACCAGTATTGGTAATTGAGCTGCAATCCATCGATCTTTATTTCTCATGTTTATCATTCTGTTCTTTCTATAAATCATGCCATGTTACCTTTCTAACATCATATAAACAGTGTTACTAAACAATATCATATTAATGTATTAATAAATCTCAGATATTTTTATACCAAACTTAAGGAATGTTAAACTTTTTTCTAAATTTTTTATTAAATCTTCATTCATTAAAATTAATGTAAAATTATTGGGTGTTTTTTTTTAATAATTACAACATTATATTAATTATAATATTTGTTTAGGCTAATCTTATCCAGTCTTTAACTAGTGATGTGATTACTGATCGTCCAACTGCTTCTGACATATTACAAAATGACTTATTTCATAGCAAAGATCAGGTACTAAACTCAGTATTAAAATATATATATATATTTTAATATTCTGTTTTTCTATTTATAACACAATGTTTTTTTTTTTTTTGTAGAAAATTCGATATTTAGAAGAATTACTGAATGAAAAAGATCTTGAAATTGAGAGGCTTAAAAATCAACTGAAATTATACCAATAATTGTACCAATTTTTGAAATTTTTTTTTTGAAATACAGTCTAGCTCTAATTTTATAGAGTAACTGTCAAACAAAATTTTGAAGTAAAAAATTATATTTTGTTGTATATCAAAATTGGAAAATAATAAAAACCCTTATGCTGCTCTTCCACAAAATAATAAGATTCTTTTCTACAGCTACATAATCAATAATAATTTTATACATAAAAAGCTTTTTTTAGCACCCACTTTGGTGCCCTTTTCAAATGTTACTAATCTATTTAACGTTAACGAATTATTTCTGACATAAAACTATCCAGTGTCCAATAATAGAATTAAAATAAACAATAATAATATAAATAATTAAAACAAATCAAAATCCTCATATATAAATTTAATAATTACAAAATAATTGACTATATCATAACAATATGGTAAATAAATATATGCATTTTTTATACAATTATATATATCATCTTATATAATTTTCCATTCATTTTTAATCAACCAATTATTAATCAAATTTATAGAAGTCCTAAATTATTTTTAATATAGTATGTTTTATATATTTGTTTTCCTTTTGTATCTTTAATAAAATATTAAATAATTTTTGTAGTATCTATTCTATGGCCATATTTCAAGTAATGAATATATAATGCAGATTTATCATTTCTTCTTTTAATAGCATTGTTATGTTCTTTGGCTCTTACCTCTAATTGTTTTCCAGTATGCCCAAAGTAAATCATTTTACAAATTTTGCATGTAATTTTGTATACAATTCCTTTTTTAAACTGTAAATCATCCCTTAACCTATAATTACCTATTAATTGATCAAGATTTTTACTATTTCATCAATCAATATTTATATTTTCATCAATGTAGTTTTTGTTATACTTTAAAGTATTATAGATCCTAGGATAATATGAAAGTTTAATCCATTTCTTACTTGATTCATTACTACCATTATCATCTACTATAGATTTTTTAGAATTAAAAAATATATTGCTAATAGTTTTAGGATTATATTCATAATCTTTATATAATTTAATAAATTGATTCTTTTGCAATTGAGCTACACTTTTATCTATATTATATTTAATAAAAGAGTAATGAATAATATTTGTATTGAGTTTAATAATATATATAAAATTAAATTTACTAAAGTAGAATTTGAAGATAAGATTAAATATTTAGATATAGAAATTAATATAGATAATTATAATAAAATTACTTTAAAACATTTTATTAAAGAATATAAATTAAGAAAAATTATTCATGTAGATTCACAACAAGCACGGGTACAAAAATTAGCAGTTATTAAAAATTTTAAATATAGGAATAATAAATACAATATAGATAAAAGTGTAGCTCAATTGCAAAAGAATCAATTTATTAAATTATATAAAGATTATGGATATAATCCTAAAAGTATTAGCAATATATTTTTTAATTCTAAAAAATCTATAGTAGATGATAAAATTTTTGAGAATAATAATGGTAGTAATGAATCAAATAAGAAGTGGGTTAAACTTTCATATTATCCTAGGATTTTTAATACTTTAAGGTATAACAAAAACTACATTGATGAGAATATAAATATTGACTGGTCAATAGTAAAAATCTTGATCAATTAATAGATAATTATAGGTTAAGGGATGATTTACAGTACAAAAAAGGAATATAAAATTACATGCAAAATTTGTAAAATGATTTACTTTGGGCATATTAGAAAACAATTAGAGGTAAGAGCCAAAAAACATAACAATGCCATTAAAAAGAAGAGATAGTAAATCTACATTATATATTCGTTATTTGAAATATGGCCATAGAATAGATGCTACAAAAAGAATACAAATATATGAAACATACTATATTAAAAATAATTTAGATAATTGTATGAACATTTACAAGACTTCTATAAATTTGGTTAACAATTGGTTGATTAAAAATGAATGGAAAATTATATAAGATGATATATATATATATATAATTATATAAAAAATGCATGTAATATTTATTTAACATGTTTTGTAATTATTGAATTTATGTATGAGGATTTTAATTTGTTTTAATTAGTTATATTATTATTGTTTATTTTAATTCCATTATTGGACTCCATTGGATGGTTTTATGTCGGAAATAATTTATCATTAAATAGATTAGTAACATTTGAAAAGGGCACCAAAGCAGGTGCTGAAAAAAGCTTTTTATGTATAAAATTATTATTGATTATATAGCTGTAGTAAAGAATCTATTATTATTATCTGATTATTATTTTATTGTATATATTTGTTTTCAAATAAAATTATGTGTATTTAAGATGGCTTCATGAGAAAAATGTAAATTATGTTAAGCCAATAAAAAAAAAAACCATCTTGTATTATAGGCAAATGAAAATGCTTGAGCAATAATAAATTGTTAACATACTGTTTTTAATTCTTTTATTATTATTCACAGAATTTTCTCTATGAGAAAGTTTATATTTCTGTTTGTGTGCATTTTTACTAATTATATAAATGATTCGATTAAGAATTCAAATTTGTAAGTAAAAATTTTTATAAAACTTTTTTATATTTTTATCAAATATTTTTTATTTTTAAAAAGTAGAAACATTTAATCAATGATTTTATCATTTTAATTTATATTGAATTTGATCATCAGTTAGTAGTCTCAATGCTTGTCAAGTGAGGGAACTGATAATATTTCTCAAACCTCCAACAAATAAAACAACATAGAGTTTTATTGCTCAGGAGTTCAGAACAAATTTGCAAATGCCAGAATCAGTCATGGGATCTCCCGATTCCAAGTTGGATGCTCTATCAACCGTGACAAATCGCACAGGGAAAACCTCCAACATTTTACAATTATACAATTATTATTCATACGTCATTTAATTACATTTTACAGAATAAGATTTAAAACATAAACTTAAAAAAAAATGTTCATTTTTTAAAATATTTAAAAAGTTATCTAATTTATAATTCCAGTATCATTGGTTGTGAACAGAACCTGAAAGGGAATTAAATTTATTCTTTGAAGAAGAAAAAAGGAAAATTTATTGATATCAAAAATGTAAATGTTTATTAAAAAAGAGAGAACTTGAGTTTTCACTGCTAACAATGGTTTCTAAAGATATTTTTAAAGAATTGCACGGTATAGTTCGTCATTGTTTTAATCATATAATAAGTAAATCTTATGATGATTGCTAAAATGATTTTTAAAATAACGAATGCATAACTGAGTTTAAAATAACAATAAATTCATTGTCTGAGCTATTTATATACAATAGAGTTCCTAAAAAATGGTATTTTTCAAATGCATTTAATTTTAAAATAATCAGATTAAATAAGAGATAAAGAATTCAATTTTATTTATTGAATATAAAAATATAAATGATTTTTTTTTTTTTTAAATCCAGTATTAATATTCAAAATATTTAACAACTGGTATTCTATTTAATGTATATTAGGGGCCTCTGCAGTCTTTTTAATTGTTATAGGCTTAGAAATAGTTATGATTAAGAAAAATATTCTAAATTAAATTTTAAATTATCAAAATTTAATAATGTGGAGTTTGTTAAAAATTTTTCATGATACACAAGCTTTGGTATATCATGCGTAAAACTGCTCATGGTTTCTACTAAGTAAAAACTTGGATTATATTCTAGTCTATGCAATAATTTTTTTTTTTAAAAAAATTAATTAAATCAACATTTTGAATTAATATGTGATGCAAAAATATTTTTTCTTTCTACCTGGATCATCTATGTAAAAGCATTTTCGTGAACTTAAATTGAGTATTGATTTTAAAATGGCATCCCCAATAGATAAATATACATTAGCATCTATATTCTACTCCATACTACAGTTAATGTATTTTTGTTAATTAAATCAACTTTATGAATTATCATGTAATACCAGAATGTTTTTCTGTTTCAAATTATCTTCATTGTCTATGTCTTGCAAATAACAAGACGTGTGAAAGTCAAACCTGCTACTTGTTAAATTTCTTTGGTATTAAATGTCTCCATTTTTTATTTCAGAGTACATGCATAGAGTTGATAATGAAAAATCTAAAATAAAATATAGATAATGCAGGTAGTTAAAAGTAGGAAAAGATTACATTTGTGTGATTATTATTAATAGGTGAATATAATGTCCATTGCATTGAACAAACTCAAATCATCAATCAGAAGTCTGTCCAATACTTATTGGCTTATACTGTTGGATAAATGTTATTTATGCCAGAACTTTTTTAAAGATGTTACCCAAATATTTCTGTGTGTAATAAACATATATAACAGAATATTTTGTAAAGAGAGGAAGATGATTACAATATACTGTTGGTGGTCATCCACCTCTAGTTACCTAGAATGGTCATGTATCAATTAATTCCACACACATTATTAAAAGCCCAAGGCAACCATGTGGACTGCATAAATTTTTTATCATTGATCTCTGATCTACTGATGTACATAATTATTTGTATATTTGCAAATATTTGTATGTATAGGATGGAGAACAAAAATCATTTGAAATTGCACTTATATACTACTTCTTAAACCAATTCTAATTAGATGATTACATTATTAATTAAGCTAAATAAGCTATGCATTCTATATTTTGGATAATGGGTTCCAGCAAATATTCAACCCAGATACTCAAATCTTTTTCCTTCTCACATATAGCCACAATTTTGTTAATCAGCCTAATTATGCCATAGCTGTAAATATGAGAATTCCAACAAAACATAATTTTGAGATTGGATTAAGGATAATCCTAGTATGATATTTAAAACAATGAACAATTTATTATATTTTTCATTCAAATAAAATTAAGAAATTTAACAAACAAAAATAAATGTTAAAACACAGTTTATTGGTATATCTTGATATCTTTAATTTCAAAAATTAAATTATGACTTTTTTAAAAGAATTATAACACTGATATTCATAAAACTATTTGATAGCAGTTACATAATAGAAGTAGTTTATATTTATATTAAGGTAGAAGATATGACATATATTAATAGTATAAAGATCCACAATATCTGATAAAATGTTTGCTTGCATTCTTTGACTACAATACATTAAGTATTAGGAAGATATATGATTCAGCATATTATTTTGGTCAGATAACTCTACCTTGACTGAAAAATTTCAAGGATTTATTGTCCTCCTTGTGTATGGCTACATTATATTTTAAATCTAAGCATGTAAAAGAGCATCCATAGATGTTTAATTTTACTTACACTACAGCACCATAGTAACCACTTTCAAAGAAAAGATTGAGAGATAATAAAATAAATTCCCTTATCAATCAAGAGTTTAGCTCATTTCTTCTGCAGGGAATTGCATGTATAAGAAATTTCCACATCAAAAAAATGTCCTTTACTATTATGATATTTAATATATTTGTATATTCATATATATATTAGATACAACCTTAGACTTAAAATAAACAAGGAATATAATCAAGAAGTGTACTTTCACTTATTTAATTTTTAAAAGGCTTAACATTTAGAATGAAGATAATTACAAAAAAAAAAACTTAAGGGAAATATATAAGCCAATAATTTTAGAGAAGTAACTTGATTTTATTTGAGGAAAATTTGCAATAACTCTTATAATAAATAAATTATCGGAAGGCTTTCTTGCTCACTAGTTCATAAGAATTTCAAGCACCAGAATTAGAATTAATTCAAGGACTTTTCACTCCAGAATCTGATAGTCTACCACTGCTCTAAATTACATAGAACATTTCTTATAATTGTAAAAACATAAATCAATACAATATTAATAAAGATGAAGCATGTGCAAATCTTTTAGCATTTGAAATATTAAAAAGATTATTTGGAAGGTTTTAGTTGTTACAATTTTTATAGAATTAATATGCATGCTAGATTAGGTTCATTATTTGGAAGTTTGATTATTAATTGATATACATGTAAGTTTAATTTATCAAATGCAACTTGGAATTATAACCGTGTATGGATACCACTAATCAACTATTCTTAGGAAAAAGTGGAAAAGTCTGAAAGAACCTCATAGATATTGGAATTTCTACTGACTTGCCTTTAGCAAGATGGCTCAGTTAGAAATCATTTCCTTAAAATTCAATAATCTAAGGGTACAGATATGATTCTTATGCTAATACTGTCGCTGGTCAGGCCAACAACACCTGCAGAAGATGGAAAACTACTAACTCTCTAAACAAGCATATACTACTATGTTATTATTAAGAGTTGAATGTAATTGGAAAATTTAAATAAAGTTACATTATTCTAAAGGCATTGAATACTAATATTATATGATGGAAATAGTCCTATAAATACAATATGTAGGAAGTGTTTGTGGAACCCCAGTTGGAAAGCAGTAACAACTAATAAAAATCCAAGCTTGCTACTTCTTGAATTTCTTCAGTTTTTTTAAAAAAATTATATTTATTTCAGAGTGCAAACTTAGGGTTCCGAGCTCATGTTTACAGATTGGGATTGATGAAGCATTCCCAAAATATGATATAGATTTTAAATTGAAATAATATATATATATATATTAAAGTAATGGATGATTTATACAATATAGATGTATAAATATATGTCATGTTTATATACACATTGTATATATTAATTTATATGTTTGCATGATACATTAAATGTTTTTAATTGATGGAAATTATGTAATGAAGTTATTGTATATGTATGTAAAAAAAACAACAACTTAGTTTTGAAGAAAATTGTTTGGCAATTGAATCTTATAGGAGAGTTAAATAAAACATTATGAAAAACTCATTAGAAAGAGTATAGTTTATATATATATAATTTTTCAAAAATAGAAAGAATTTAAAGTTAGAAAAATATATTTTTAATTCAGAACTTAGATGATGTTAAAGTGTGACAATGAATTGGAAGAATTATTGCTTTAAGAATAATCAGTTTCAAAGAGAAAATACTTTAATATGGATAGATCATTAGCAAATGAATATCTAATGGAAGTGATAAATTAATTACATATTTTCTTATATGAAAAATCGATGAATAGGTTGAGAAATTTTTTAGAATAGAATTCAGATTTAATATTTGTAAATAAAGTGTTAGGTCAGCAACTTGATAATAATGAAGATATCTTACTAAAATTACAACCAATTTGTCTTTGTTACCTGAATCGATTCACTGTGACAAATTTGAACAAGAAATTAGTAAACTTGTTTAGAATGAATAGTGTTATAATTAGTTAGAAATGATACACAAAGTTATTAGAATTGTGATGTCTTTTAAATGCATTTTCATTGTTCAGATAAGCACTTTAGTCTGTTTGAATTATGTAATTTTATCTCAGTTTATGAACGGTAGGAATTCTTTGAACATACATTCATTAGCTTATGCACTTTTTTATTTATTGAGCCTTTTAACTTATACAGTGGAGGCACAATATGCTACCTTAAAAATGTAAATAAATAAAGTTAAATTATATACTATATTAACTATTTTCCATTTCTGAGTGCTATATGTAATTATGTTCAATAATAATATTTCTTTGGCTTACATAGAAAGCACACCAATTTTATTCTTTGCTTTGAAGTGATAGAATATTCCACAATAATGTTTTCCAAGTGTAAAAGAAGTTTTACAAAATTTAATAAAATTCATAAGTTATCTTTCTTAAGCAATAAAATGAAAGTTATCAGTTTTGTAATAACAAAAAAAAATTAATATATTGCAACAGAAAGCTTTAAGTTTGAAGAGTTTAAACAAGAATCTGAAATGGGCAGCAGCAAGTATTGATGACTAAATTCTGAAATCAATACAGACCTAAAAATATCAAAACACTAGAGGCCAGAATCTGCTGATAATAAGTCTGTTTTACATTTTCATAGAGAAAAAGTATTGAAGAAAAATGACATTGTTCAGCATATTTGTGATGAAAGTTTAACAGTTTACTTAATAATATTTCTGGAGTATAATTTTACACTCCCAAAATATTCATTAAGTGAGTAATCTCTAATCTAATAAATCATTAATACAAATTATTAATTTACATTTTGCTGATCATTTTATTTAAATAAATATAGATATGGTACACTACAGTTATTATTACCTCTATGAGTAAACCCATACAATAAATGTAAATATGTTCTCAATTTATCAATTATAATTATTTTTTAAAAATTTATTATACATATAGAAAAGTATGTGTGATATACATATATGTGTGTAAAAAAGTATTGTACACTTGCAGTTCACCAAACAATATCTATTATAATTAAAATTTGTCAAAAAAATGAGCTATCTTATATAATATGCCATATACCTGAGGTGACTTGGAAATAGTGGAAATTGCAGCCTCAATGTATATATATGATTATGTTAAAATGAGATTGTTTATTAGAAATACTAACGCAGTGTTTTAATGAAGCATAATTTGTGAAACTTTTACCTTTTAAAAAATATGAATTGTGATTACGCAAGCAAATGGCTATTGTAGAAATAGAGATAAAAATTCGATCAAAGTTAAATATTAAAAAAGCACAAACTAAAACATTGACATTCTTTCAATACAAATTTACTCTTTTAAGTGAATATTTACTTGACCTAATTTAATTTTAAAATATTTAATTTTTTTTTTTTTTTTTCATGTGTCAAAGCATCAGCAGCAGGGAAATTACAAGAGTTTTGTTTTGAAATAGCTGGCTAGAATAGAAAATCCTGATAGTGTGAAAAAATAAAGAAAAACAAATGTTCATATTGAAATTACTGTGCTACAATATTCATAAAATCATGCCATCAATGGCCTGTCTATTGATGGGAATTAAATGAAAAAATCCCATAATTAAATACCTGATAGATTTTTCCTACTAATGAACTATTGAACATTGATGATTCTAAAAATACCAAACATAAGACCCCTTAGGTACAATAACTTAATTTACTTCATTAAAATAGAAAACCTAAATAAAGTGAATTGCTGTTTTTAATGCAGTCTTTTACAAGTGAATATAAAAAATCTTTAATTTGACTATCTCTCATAATTTAAAAGAAATACCTTATTATTTTCTTTGAAATGCCATATGTATATATTATGAATATCAAAATTGGAAAGGAATAAAAATCCTTATGCTGCTCTTCTACAAAATAATAATCAAAAAATTGTTTTGTAATTATGGAATTTATATATGAGGGTTTTGATTTATTTTTATTATTATAATAACAATACGAGCTTATTGTATAATATATAGGGTATATGAGCACAGACTTTCACACAACCCACCACTTTATCTCATTGTTTTAATTTCATTATTGGACACTGGATGATTTTATGTCGGGTGATTCGTCAACTTTAAATAGATTAGTAACATTTGAAAAGGGCACCAAAGCAGGTGCTGAAAAAAAGCTTTTTAATGTATAAAATTATTATTTGATTATATGTCTGTTGTAAAGAATTATTATTTTTTGATTATGAATATCCTATTGAAAAGTTAAAGATATATGGGCATGATGAATCATATTATCTATCCCTGCCTCCATGTACTCATTTGTGATAGGTCCAAAATTACTTTCTTCATATTTTAATAGAATTTCCAATTTTTAATGCAACCATTTTATTTTAAATGACAGAGAATTCACTAATCTTAATCACATAAATAATAACTATTTAAAATATTGCTTTAAGTGTAGCTCTGGTCAGGTTAAGAATCACAAACTATGTGACATTCCAAAATGTGTGTATCTTAGTGATGTAATATCTCATTAAGATTTATGGTGTTGCTCTAAAACTAAAATTAAGATTCTTCAGTAAATTGCATTGAGAAAAATGCAATTAATTATAAATTATCACTAACGTTCAGCTGCCTGTTTTGTGCAGTTAGACATAATAAAGTGTTAGATTTGAGAACTCAAGATTTGTGAGTTGATTCTTAGCTGAGGTAAGCAAAAAAAAATTCAGATCAGTTAGTAAAGTTGAACTACTGGATGCAGCCTGTCATTTTAGTGCTTGAGTGTCACGTGACTGCAGAAAGAGAGGAATGATTTTCTGTTTTTAGGCAGAATACAATACTCTCAATATTCAAGATTATAATAAGTACCTAAAATGTAAAAAAGTGCTGTATATGGAGTAAAACATAAAATAGTACAAATTAAAATTATTAAATTCCTATTTCACTTAACTATTAAAAAGGCAAAAAAAAAAGAAATAGGTACATAGGATCCTTCATTTAGAAACTTCTTTTTCACCAGCTGAGCTAGGTTTAAATTGTCATTCAGAAGCAAGACACACATATATATATATATGTTATCGCTATAAATATTTAACAAAGACTAGTTGTTATATATAGTTGTTGTTTTGGAAATTTTATGAAGCAACTATATACATATTTAATGTTAAATCATTATAACACATATTAAATAGGAATGAAGTAATATGAGTTCAGCTGTATTAATGTAAGTAAACACACAACTAAAATAATTTAGATGTGCTAATTATAATAATTTATTCCTTATTCATAGTTCTCACAAACAATTTTATGTATTTATGTTAGCGAACTAATAATAAATTTACATCTGAAACTAATACGACGCATTAAAAATCAAATATTTTTAATCGCCTGGTACATATATTTTTATCAGCTGTATATTTTCATCAAAAGTAAATAAATCAGCAGTTATAAATAGCATTCTTTTTAGCTCCCTCAGCAGTATTTTTAATTGTAAAATAAATGGGGCTCTGTCTGGGATATTGTGTGGCAGTTTGAGTTGAGTTTTAAATTAACATGTTTATAAAAAGCATTAAGCGAGCAGTTTATATAATCTTCACAGATGTTTCAAATTCTGATTAAAAAACAAAAATATAAAACTTTATGTAATGAGATATCATATGAAAAATGTTGTAAATCATTTTTAAAATTCTATAACATCTGTAAACATACATACAAACAAAAAACTAACAATGTTTAACAATTAATCACAAAGGTTGTTTAGTACAATTCAATTTTCCTAGTTGTTAAAAATATATAATGTAGAATCTTTCACTTAAATTTTAAATTATTTTTTCTTTTGGGAGTTCCATGATTGTTGCCACGTCTTCTGTCCATTCGTCACTACCCTCTACCTAATAATTTCTATATTACAATCAGAACTGGAGTGTAGACTAGATGTTGTTGGTAACATAAATTAATTATTTATAATAAAAATATATTGACGATATCAACTGAAATTGTTTATCAATCTATTAATAAAACTTACAAGGCATTGCATTTCATATAGCATATACAGTGAGCAATTGGCTAAGAAATAGTTTTTGCTGAATCGAAGTTCGAATTCAGGTTCCATTTTAAAAAAATATCAAATGATTATTGTACCATAAACATGTATATAGCCTACAATAAACATATCTGCCAAAAGGAACTAAACTGCTAATAATTAATGGCTTTGGAATAGGCAAATCTTGAAGTCATAACTAATCTTCTAACACTGCTAAATAATCTAGGCTATCGAAGCTTGTTGCTTCAATATTACAACAGGGGGAAAGCAAGAACAGAGTTATGTTACTTTGATATATAAAGGGTAATAAAACTCAACAATACATATAGACTTTTTGTTAAGATAGTATAAACAAAAAAAAAAAAGATTATAAAAAGTGAATGTGTTATTGGTAATTTTTTTTTATCAAGGCAGTTACAGATGACTCTGTTTTATTGCAACAGAACTTATATTGCAGCAGCTTATCAGTAAAAGCAAATTAGCTCTGTTTCCTTAATAGGCAACACATTGTTGGTATAATTATTAAAATAGTATACTGCATTAAGAATATATTTCTTTACACACAATAATGCTTTAATTATACTAGATTGCCAATTCTAAAATTAAATATATATATATAAAGGAAATCGATCACTAATAATGAAAACAGCAATAGATTTATTATTCTATTGATAGATATTGCAACAACTGCATAACTATTAAAAATTGCAATAATAATCTGTATGAAATCTTCTGTTGTTCCATGTCAGGAATAAATAACTCGATGTTGGAAAAAGGTTTACTCAAATATCTCTCACAGTAAAATGATGAAAGACAAATAAGAGGCTGGCCAATTGCACATTGCTGATGGTTTTAAACATTTTTTCACTTTTGTTTTATTATCTAATTAAGAATATTCACAAACTGATCGATATCAGATAAGTATGTGGTTCAAGTGTGAGAAGGCTATCTGAAAAAAAAATTAAGTCTGTTGAAAAAATTTCCAAGTTTATTCAGCCACAATTGGAAACCTCATAGCTAGGCATGGCAGATGAATGCATAAGTTGTAGTCAGTTTTAAATTCTTTATGCTAATTAGATAGTTTGATGAGAAAAATTGTGAATGAAACATTGTACAGTATTCATAAAGAATCAGCTGACTCATATAAATAATCTTTATAAAAATAATATCTATGATCCTAATATTGCAATCAATCAAAATGGAGTCAACAATTGAAGTAATTGTCTTGCATTGGTGGTCGAGAGGTCAGCATGACTGCTTTGCACTTGCAGGCAGTTGCCCGGGTTGCGGGTTCACGTCCCAGCCAATGCTATGACACTAAAAAAAAAAACAATTGAAGTAATTTAAATTAGTGTCAGTAATTAAATCATGTTTTTAATGGAAATTAGGGATGATAGAATAATTTATTTAAAGTGAAATGGAAAAAATATAAACAATTCTTAAGATATAAATGATTGTGAACTCACTTATTTGCGAATAATTCAAAGTATGAAACAAGTGTAAAATTTCTGCTAAATAAAAAGCAAAAAATGCACTGAAAGAATATAAGCCTATCAACACGCAAAAAAATATAGTATCTAGATTCAACGGAAACTATTCTTATAACACAATAATCTAAGTGTATGCCATTATATTAGACAATCCCATTATGTTAGATAGACCAAAATAGGGCTGGCTCCTTAGGGTAAGGCAACTGCCCCTATCTCAAAATAGAATTAGATATTAAAATTAGACATTATATTTAATAAATGTTTTGACTTAATACATTTTTTGTCTTCCTATTCTTGCTTTGTTCAGTGGATCAATTTAAATGAGTATTTTTAATAATTTAAAAATGTGTAATTTTTAACACTTGATTCAGTGCCAAAATTAATTAGCCAGATCGTGGAGAAAACATAATATCAGTGCATGAGATGACAATAATTTAATTTATTCACATAGGTAATTTAAAAACAGTCTAAGTTAAACTGATGTCATAATAGTTTCTGAAGAAAAAATAGAACAATTTTGTAGTGATCTGAAATGTAAAGAACTTTCTCATAAAGAGATTTCAATAAATTTTAGTAACTTAGAACCATTTCATATGAATAATTAACTAGCAGTGAAAGTCTGTTTATTTTATATGTATTCATAGTAATAATAAAAAGTCCGATGTCACATGACATATATAGCTTGCACTTACAAATATGTAAAATTAAGAGCATGCTAATGAACTCTAAACAAGCTTTTTTTATTTTATGATAAATGCTACTACAAGAGAAGGCATTCAAATCATTTTTATCTTGGATTGTCCCCATCCCCAGACCGGTTTCGACCTATGGGTCTCTTCAGTGATAAAATCAATACTTGCACTGATGTCCATGATTTATAAGAGTACAATGCTTAAGATGAGAATTAAGTGAAATTTAAAGTACTGACCACATGCCAAATACTTAAAAGTGTCTTTTATTACTTCAAAGATTATTATTAAAATATTTCTATTAATTTTTAATTCCATATGAATGATCAAATATAAAGATTTGGGTCAAAGACTAACTTGTTTAAAAGAATAAATTGGTCTTTAAAAGAATGCTAAGCAGTTTCTCCTTTCTGAATGACTAATTAGTTAAATTCTGAGTATGAAAATCTGTTACTACTAGTTGGGTTTTTGATTAAATCAGTTTTTAAATTAATATCATAAATCCACAATTTTTACTTTTGATATTATTATAAGTCAAAAATAATAGGCTAAAACAATATTTGCTTTAAACAATGAGCTGAGGTTTATAAAGTTTACAGATTAATAACAATTGCTATACACTTTAGCCAAATTAATTTCTAAGACATTTATAATGTTAGTAATATTAATTTATTTCATAGAAATGTATATTTCCAACTGACAAACATTTTTGTGATCAATAAGTTTAGAAAACTAAAATTAATTATATATCAACTATTTATATTTTCATTATCATATTAACATTGGTAAAATAATTTTTAAAAAATACTAGAGGCAGTATTTACTTTTAAATCTGAATCTGTATTATATTATTAAGTTCTCTGACAGGAACAACTAGGCAAAAACATTTGATCACTCCTCTTACATCATTAAATAACGTTTGCATTAACACAAATACTTCTGGTATGGAGTAATATTTAGTATTTTAAAGCTTTAAAGGGAATTTTCAGTGAACAGCTCCTCTTTAAAAGGTAAAGCCTACAATGTTAACTACTTACTATACATTAAATAAAGTATAAATAATATTGTAATCAATTGATTAAGAGATTATTTAAATTACCAAATTGATTTTTTAAAAACTTTTCTCAACTGGAATCAATCCAGGAATATTCAGCTTATCACAGTGCTAAATAATACACTTCCATCATTAAGCTGCATATTATATTATGAGTAATTCATTTTTAGCAAAATTTTTATAAAAATGGAGTGCTTTTTAAAATATATATATATTAAAGATTTTTTTTTATTATTTATTTATGTAAAGCATCATCATCAACATTATTTTAACCATTATCAATCCTCTGCAGCATGGTCCAAATTAAATCCATTTTCTCCCATCTTAATCCTTTCTTCCTCATATCATCCCAGCACACTTCCTTATTTCATCCATCCATCTCACATGCATTCTTTTTCTAAGTCTTTTACAATCTTTGGGAATGTATTTTAAGATTTTAACTGTCCATCTACTATCATATCTTCTCGCAATATATCCAGACCAACTCCACTTAAGTCTCTAATTCTTTCAATGATGTCAGTAATACCTGTTTGTTCTCTCACTCATGTATTTCACATTTCATGAAGTTTAATCGTTATCAGTTATTCTCATGCTCCATACTTGTTGCTAGACTAAAAGTACATTATCAAATGTCAAGATTTGATTAATTTTAAACATTCACCATAATTACTAATTTCAGTCTTGAGTTGACATTTATCAATTTTGGAGACACCCTGTCCACTATCACCACCACAGACACCTCATTTTTCCATTTGTTTTTTAAATGAAATATTAAAAAATAGTAACTAAATCAACTACTAAAAGAAAAACATTCTTACCATTTCTTAATTTAAAAGTATTGTCCTACTTTAAAATTTTGACATGAAGATATAGAATTTTGAATTATGAATCTACTCTTGAGCAATAAATTCAATCTGGTTACCTGATAATGCCTTCTTACCATAAACCATAACTCTTTTGTAATTTATTGTTGATATATTGAATATATAAAAGTAATATTAATGACATAAAAATAATAAATCAACAACTCTAAATTCTAATGAAAGTGTCACATTGCTGATTAAATTATGGAAATTATATAAAATCTAGACTTCATCTCTATCAAATGTAATCTATTAGCCAGAAGAATTCAAGTTTTATAAGTTTAGCACAATGATAATGTTTACTTTCCAAATGTGACTTTATTTATTAATGTAATTAATTTAAATTATACACATGCAATACTATGAATTAATAAAACATGTTTAAGAAATTTCATTGATCCAAGGAATTCTCTGTGGATATTCTTACAGTTGGATTCAAATGTAAACAGCATTGTTTTCAAATAACTCATATTTACAGAAGTCTTTAATAATTAGTCAATCTTTTATTTTAGAAATATTAAATCTATAAACATGAAAATTTTTTTAAAAAATTTACATAATTAATTATTATTATAAAATGTTTCCCCTTTTTCAAAATTACATAAAAAATCTATTTGAGATTTTTTACATAATTGACAGTGAACTATGGATAAAATTGTCTTGCATTGGTGGTCGAGAGGTCAGCGCGACTGCTTTGCACTTGCAGGCAGTTGCCCGGGTTGCGGGTTCGTGTCCCGGCCGATGCTATGACACATAAAAAAAAAAAAAAACTATGGATAAAATTGAAATAAATAAATAATTAAAAAAGTATCTGATAAAAGTTTGTGTGAGATTAAACAATAAGAAAAATCAAAATAAATGTCAGACGATATGGAAATTAAAAAAAAGAAGAAGTAATATTAAAAGCATACATATCTTTCAAGAAAACTAAATAAAAAATTCCAAATGTGTTCAGGAAATGCAAGAAACAGCATCATATTATTTTGTAAAGGTGATGAAAATAAACTTGTAAAAATAAAAACTATTTTAAATGAGATTTTAATATTAAAATGCATTTTTATCACAAAGTCAGTTAAAAAAACGGCAATGACTATATTATAATCGAGTAATAAAGATCAGAGATGGGAGAATTATCCAAGAGAGCGACATTGCTTAAAAAATAAAACAAAACACAATAATGAAAAATGATATCCAATTAGCTTTGAAATCATTGCTGAAAAATAAAATTAATAGATTTATTAGCATTATTGTCAGAAATTTTGCAAAAAAAATAAGCAAAATCAATAACAGTATTAACCAAATTATGCTATTTTCAAAACTACCCAATGGTCCACAGATTGAAAGAAGTCAGTTTATCTTCTTAAAGAAAGCAATCTTGAATGAAGTCATGAATCTGTAATATCACATGAAAATAATATCTTGAAAATCATAAAATATAGATTGGTGCTTTACATTGAAAAAGCTGCTGTAGACAAGCTGGTATCCGGAAAGATTGTGAAATTAGAAATATCAAGGATGATAATATGGTGAATAATTGTAAAGGCCAAAAAATTAAATTAAGAAGTATGAACATTATATATGGTATCAGGAGTTATAGTTAAACAGACTAGTTTTACATTGACAAAAAAATTAGATAAAACTCTATACAGTACTGCCATATATGCATTGAAAAGCTCTGCTTTATGGTTAAATAAGAATAAGATGAAGTGTAATAATAGGAATAGGATTCAAACCTCAAAATGTTAAGGAAGCACAGAAGAGACTGAATGTTTGATCTTCTTTGAATCATTAATTGACAACAAAAAATTCAATAGTAAGAGATTTATCACAAGTTACGAGTCCATAGAATTGCAATGAAAAATCTGAAAAAAGATCAGATTTGTCCAAGAGTCGATTAGTAAAGAAAATAGAAAAATGTGTGGTGCTTTTGAATTTATGCTGCTGGTGAAATTCTTTTAAAATATCAAAGGTGCATTAAAATTAGACAAATAAATATTTGATCTGATTATTTGGAACATAGATGACCATTCTATTTTGAACATATCATATCATTATGTAATTTATTTAAAAACAGTGAGTGATATTCAGACAAGTTAGAAATGAAATTAAAAAAAACCCTAAGTGAAGTGAATAGATGACATGAAATTCTGAAGAGATATTCACATGGTCATCAAAGGTTGATGGTGATTTGCCAAATATAGCTTCTTTATATTTTCTGCATTTCTTTTTTTTTTATAGCTTACTGTACAAATTTTTTTGCATTAATTGTTTTCATTTTAATTATATTTGTAATTTAAATAAAAATATATTTAGATCTATAATATCCCCCTCCCCCACATCTATACTAGTTTTTTTTTTACATTCTGCTTTTTAAATAATTCATTTCTTTTTATGTTGAAAAAAAGTTGAAAATATAAAGTAATATAATTTAATAAAGTACTTAAGAAATGTACTATACTTTATTTTGAGTTATATATATATATTAATGTAAAATAATACTCATACAGAATTTAAATAAAAAATTTGAACAATATTTATTGTACCAAGTATACTTATGATGTTTTCACATCATATCCATGGTCAGTCTATTCTCAGCTGATTGATTATGAATATGACGTGAAAACATTGAAAGTATATTAAGTACAATCAATATTGTTCAAATTATATATATATAAGTAGACTTTATTAGTAACAAAATATTTACAAGAATTAGTATATTTACATTAAGAGCTTTTCACATTTTTTTTTTTTACATTGCTTAGGAGGTTTTTAGAATACAGTGAATTGGAACAAGATGATTTCTGTTATTGCATTAATGAGCAGCTAAGGAACATATTGCTTTGCTATATTTTTTTTGTGACATTACTGGGTATATATTTTTGAGCATATAGATATATGTTATGCCATTCTTTTTTTTTTTAGTACATTGTATTTTTTGTTATCAAAGATTACAGCACAACGGGCAAGCCATATTGTTCTGAGAGTGTGAATGATTACAAAGCATATTTTTAAAATTAGTTGTGTCTTTGTGGAATACAAAGTGACATATGGGTGAAAAGTATGTACATGTCTCAAAGATATAGGATGTAATTTCCAGGAGTGCATTGCATAATATGCAAGTAGGATCTATGTTTAATTTAAAGTGTTTTATGAGAAATAACTTTGTTGGTATTATATCAAGTAGCAGATTATGCAGGAATTTTAGCCATGAGTGAAGCATGCATAAATTTTGAAATAGTCAGTGTTCTAGCAGTAGATAGTGTTGACCAAAGTTGCTTGGGGTAAATGATTTTTTTTTAGATCTTTGTATGATAAACCAATTAAAGTATTAATGATCCAGTAATAAGTATGTTCAATGACATGATCAGTATTATGATTATTATTTAACATTAATATTTAAAATGGCAGTATATGGAAACACACACACATATATATATATATGCCAAATCTACATTTTATAAGATAAAACATTTAAATCAATTACTACTGTTAAATGATATCTCAATATATTAATAATATAAAAGAGTAGAATGATTATAGATAAAAGGTGTTTGAAAAATATTGGATTTTTTAAATATTAAACTGAGAACAACTTTTTAAAAAATAAAGTTTAATATTAAAATTGTCCAATATTCTTATTTCTTAAATTCTTCTTACACAAAATTCCTATTTAAAGAGATATCATTTAACAATAGTAATTAATTTAAAGGTTTTATCTTGTAGAATATAAGTTTGACATACATTTATAATATACAAAATAAATTATAATAAACCTCTAAAATGCTTTATTAAATTGTACATGTTAAATTATATGGTATATTCAATTTCTTTTAATTATAAAAAGGGATTATGATAAAAGAATGAATTTTAATTGAAGAAATTAAACAATTATCAGATTAACACATTAAAGATTTGTTTTTGTGAGAGAAGTCTGATGCTAATTATAGTATTTATCAAATTTCCTGTTAAGGAATTTTTTGTTCTAATGACATATTGGATTGTGAAAAGATCATGCAAGTTTGAAAGTCTTTCAGTATTAGTAATAGCAGTTGACAGCAGAGTGAAGCCAAGATTGGAAAAAGAAAAACTCCAGACCATGTAAAAGATGACTACAAGTGGATTAAGACTAACCTATAGCCATTACCACAAGCATACAATGACAATTGACTAATTCCCAAATGCAGCAAAAGAATATCACCTACAGAATCTTATGCCAAGCATAATCTAAAAACAGCATGACAAATATACAAATTTTTTTATCTCAAATGTGAAAAAAAAACTGTTTAAGAATTAATAATATCAAAATTTAATTGACTTATAGCTTCTGTATTGATAAAATATAATCATTGGAAGTTTACATATAGATTTAAAGCCAACCAGAAAGTGTAAGAAAACAGGTTTCATTTAATCATTCCTTTTAAAATCGCTTAGGAATCTCATAGTTGTGGATAGATTGAAAGTGCTGGAGTTAACTCGCTTGTATAACCATCTATTGAGATGGATCCATTAATTCACATATATTTTATTCTGATATTTTAATTCCAAAAAAATCTAAAGATGTCAGAATAATCAAAAATCATCACATGATCACCATCTCTTATACTAGCACATAATTGTTTATAAACAAGGCAAAACTCTCTCTACGGTAATGCCACTCTGTGCCAACTAGAGTAATCAATGGATGCTAGAAGGCCTGTGTATAAAATCCATATCTAATGCCTACTCATCCAATATCCCCAGACTAGTTTCTGGCTTGTGGCCTTCATCAATGAGGAGTTTTGAATCAAAGAGCACTTACCTAGATCTTAGGATCTAATGCAACCCTCCAGCAACCACCTTTTATCTCTACTTAACTGTAAAACTATGAGAATGAAATTGAAAACACAATGGTGTCTTTGGCTCTTTAACAACCATAGCCACCACTATTCCACTAGGCAGGATTGGTGTTAAACCATTAAGCATCACAAGACACCATCTCTTATAAGCTATTGAGCTTAGATTGAAAATATTGTGTTTTCAATTTCATTCTCATAGTTTTATAGTTAAGTAGAGATAAAAAGTGGTTGCTGGAGGGTTGCATTAGATCCTAAGATCTAGGTGCAGTGCTCTCAGATCCAAAGTTCCTCACTGATGAAGGCCACAAGCCAGAAACTAGTCTGGGAATATTGGATGAGTAGGCATTAGATAGGGGTTATATGCACAAGCCTTCTGGCATCCATTGATTACTCTAATTGGCACAGGGTGGCACTGCCATATGGAGAGTTTTGCCTTGTTTATAAACAATTATGTGCTAGTATGAGATAGCGATCATGTGATGCTTAATGGTTTAATACCAATCCTACCTAGTGGGATAGTGGTCACTATGGTTGTTAAAGGGCCAAAGATACCAAAATGTATGGGTGCTGAACTGAGTTCTGACCTATATAAGCTTTGAGCTTAGATTGAAAATATTGTTTTCAATTTCATTCTCATAGTTTTATAGTTAAGTAGAGATAAAAGGTGGTTGCTGGAGGGTTGCATTAGATTCTAAGATCTAGGTGCAGTGCTCTCAGATCCAAAGCTCCTCTCCTCATTGATGAAGGCCACAAGCCAGAAACTAGTCTAGGAATATTGTATTAGGCATTAGATAGGGATTTTATGCTCAAGCCTTCTGGCATCCATTGGTTACTCTTAGCCCAGGGTGGCATTACCGTATGGAGAGTTTTGCCTTGTTTATAAACAATTGCACTAGTATAAGAGATAGTGATCATGTGATGCTTAATGATGTAACACCAATCCTGCCTAGTGGGATAGTAGTGGCTATGGTTGTTAAAAAGCCAAAGACACCAAAATGTATGGGGGCTGAACCGAGTTCAGACCCATATGACTATATAAGCTAGTGAGCTTAGATTGAAAATATTATTGATTTCAATTTCATTCTCATAGTTTTATAGTTAAGTAGAGATAAAAGGTGGTTGCTGTAGGGTTTCATTTGATCCTA
The DNA here is from genome assembly GCA_028023455.1 of Epiperipatus broadwayi. Classification (NCBI taxonomy): domain Eukaryota; kingdom Metazoa; phylum Onychophora; class Udeonychophora; order Euonychophora; family Peripatidae; genus Epiperipatus; species Epiperipatus broadwayi. The sequence goes on along the minus strand of JAQFVV010000080.1, from coordinate 5,565,573 downwards.
AGATCTACATGCAGTGCTCTCAGATCCAAAGCTCCTCACTGATGAAGGCCAACAAGCCAGAAACTAGTCTGGAGATATTGGATGAGTAGGCATTAGATAGGGATTTTATGCACAAGCCTTCTGGAATCCATTGATTACTCTAATTGGCACAGGGTGGCACTATCATATGGAGAGTGTTGCCTTGTTGATAATCAAAAATGTATGGATTTCAAACAATTTATAATGGCTTTAATGTTCTGCTTCACTGTTATCAGATATTAATGTGCTTTGGGAGATTACTTTGATAAAATTTTTAGAATGACTAAAAAAATTGATTTTTTTTTTTACAGTTTTCTAAAATTCATAATTATTTTTGCACAACAGTTTTGTTTTTGAAAATTACAAATTCCAACCTTTCTGATAACGAAATCTTTTTGAATCACTAATACTCTGTTAGATTATATTGTAATATTAAAAAAAAAAAAATTTAAAAATGTTAATATTTAAGGCATAATTTGACAGTTTTATCAAAAATTGACATTTCTTCATTCAGGTTTTAAGAACAAATTCCCATAAAAAAGATTTCATTCATTTTATAAAATTAATCTGCTCCTTCCAATAGTCAATGATGTAAACATTTTTTGTTTTGATTATGAACTATTTATTTTTAATATGATTTTTTAGAATTTATTTTATTTCCAAACATAAATATCTATAAAATTAAGTCAAATTTATTCCAATATAAAATGGTTTGATACTAAAATTAAAGTTTAAAGCTTACAAAATGCTTACCAAGAATAACAATTAAATCTGTCTCAGTACAAAAGGATTAAAAGAATCCAAAAATTTTAAATCACCAAGGACTTTACCAATTAAGCTACAGGTTACAATATAGTATTAAAAAAATAGTATGAAAAAAAACTTTTGTTAAACTGTAAATTTTCAGAAACTTGTACATAGAAATGATTTATATGCAAAGACATAAGTAAGAAAACCATTTTTTGTTGATGTAATTTATTTAACATACATTGATTTACATTTCGAATAATTTTGTTTGAAAATTTTATATATTTAATACTCTTAATATTGCAGTTATATATTAAATAATATTTTAAAATATATATTAAATCAAGATATTTCCCATTCCATACTGAATTAGAATTACATTAATTTATAAAACAAGATAGGTATTTGAACTGATAATTGGAAATAATATAGCAAACACATTATGATTAATCTTTTTACATATATATTTTGTCATAATTGAACAAATTTCTCTGTATATAGAGTAACAGTATGAATGCAGAGGTAATATGGAGTTAACCGTGGGATGATGGTAAAATATGATCATCAGTCATCAATTCTCTCAATATTGTCAATGACTAGTCATAAATATAAAAATAAATAGCATGAGAATTAGCATTTAATACAAATAAGTAGTTATAATAAGTTACATCACCAGCATTAAATCTGAATAATCAACAATTATCCTTGTAACTGGATCTAAGAGATTAAATATCAACGTGTAGACTATTTATTTAGCCAATGCCAAAGTTGGGGCATAATATAACCAATCATTTGCATACACATCCCTAAATGCTACAGTATCTATCATAATAAATTCTGGATCCTGATACATGCTGAACATCATCAATGCTCTGGTCATCATGGTATCATGAGTGTATAGAACAATTTACTTTAATTTCTAATTGTATAAATAAAGTGCAGTGAATGGAATTGAAAGTTGTTCTTGATCTTTATGCTATTCAGAGAACCATCTGGATGTTGAAATACAAGTATATACCCCCATATATGTACAAATGAATCATTATTGCTCTAGAGCTAGTTCAAGATCATAAAGATCCTAGAGGCTGTGAACAAGAAAAAATATCACTATATATATATATATACTTAATCTACTTTAAAGTCTTACTAAAATAATTTACAATTCCTTAAAACATTATGCTATGATAAATTCATACAGTTAGCTGGAGGAACAAAGACATGAACACAAAAAATAATTTCAAAAACTATTATTTTTTTAACAATTATTTAATAAAGTTAACTAATAAATAATAATAAAAAATTCACAAGATATAATAATAAGCCAATTCCAAATCTAATACATTTTCTATGAAAAATATAATTTTATATAGTTAATAAGATTAACCTGTTGATTCTTATTACTTAATTAATTTTTACTTTTTGGTTTATTCCCCTTTTAATAATTACAACTGAAAACAATATTTCCTAGCTACAATCTTCCCATTTTCTTATAAAAATGGGAAGGTTCCATAATTTAACATTTTGGAGAGAAAACTAAAAGAAATAAAAAAAACTTCAAGAAAATAAACTTAAATCAAAATTATTAATTACTATCAATTATTATTAACATAAAAAAATTATTTAATAAATGTAGACATGCACATTAAAATGATTTTATTCTCATAGTTTTTATAGCATAATTGCAGTGCTTTTCAGGTCAGTTTTCTTGTTTCTTCAATGATTCAATTTAAAATTATAACTATTTTCAGGGTGGATTAGCAGCTGTTATCTTTATCTACTATTTCCATTAATTTCTTTTTGTAACTTCAGGTTTTGTTTGCAATAATAATTTCCAAATTAAAACACACTAATTGAAATAGTCATGCTTTAAGCTGAACACACGTGGCTTGTTGCCAATTTATTTCAGAGGTATTATCTATTCATCCTTTTTAGTGAACAGGCTATATACATTTGGTTATGCTTGGTTTTTAGCTAAAGCTTAGCACATGGTTTTCTTCAAATCCATTTCAATTTTTTTAACAATTAGTAATGATGTTAGTCTTACTTTAGACTATACAATTAATTTTTCACTCTCTTAACTGAATTGCTACTTCTGTTTTCTTTCCAAAAGCTGGATCAATATTAATACTCAGTACTGCCCCTATCTTATTTTTTTGAAAAAATCTTGCTATCAATTCAATCATATAATATCTCAGAAATGATAGCATTAAACCTTGACTAATATATTCTATTATTACAAAAAGATTATTTCTCTCCTTTTTTTACATAATTAAAAGTTCCATTCAGTAAAGAATTTACCTACAGTTATTTTTTCTTTTTAGTCACCATAAACAGTATAATCCTTTAATTACACTTTACTTTGAAAAACATTGTATTTTGTTTTAGAGAAATAAAGAGAAAATAATAAAAATTGAGTTTAATTTATTAAAAACAGCATTCTTTAATGAAAATATTAACACCTAATTTTTTAATTCATTTCTTTTAAAACGTGATAAATATTACTTAAAATTTTATTTATCTCTTATTATTACTTTATAAAGTTAAAAACTATTAGATAAAATAAAATTATTGAAGATAAATTTTTTTCTTTATACTTTTCTATCTTTTATAACTACTCTTAATAAACATAAATATTCATTCTTATTTATGTTTAGAATTTTTATATTTTCATTTAATGAATGTAACTTTAATAAGCTTAATAAATGATCCCTCCAAAAACATAATAAATAATTCTTCTTAATAGTTTTCTTGTGTGCCATTTTATTAAAATTATTATTATTAATTAGTTTTATTATTAAAATCTAGTCTCTTATTAATTTTGTATATCAAGTATATGTTATTAACGACACTGTAGTTGAATAACAACTTCACCTCATGGTGTCATAAGCTAATGGATTTCATATCTCCATTAGTAGAGTTCAACAACTGCACTGTGGCACATGTGTGTATAAGCTTGTACATTAGTTGTTTTATATAGAAAGATCATATCCTAAATAAAACACTTTTTCTCCAGAGATATATATTGAAATCATTTAATCTCCTGACCATCAAACATATAGTTAATGCAAGCATTTATTCTAAACTGTACTAGCAATATAATTACAGAATTAAAAATGATTATATATTGTTTATTTGCATGTGTATAAAAAAAACTTTTTTGGGGGGAAAATAATTATCAACTATTGTATTAAAATCTAATAATAAAAATTTTAAGCTTTTTCTCAAAAATTTTAAATAATTAAAAAATCTTTCATAAATATAGTTTAATATTTCTTTAACTAAAACACATACACACACACACACAGTAAATCTGTCAATATATGAATAATAAACAAATTGTGATTCATATAGAATCACAATACAGTGAGTAATAAATTAAACCAATTGTAAAATCAGAGAGATTTTTTGCTAATGTATTAAAATTTTTTGTCTGATTAATTTCCAGGGAATTTCCTGATTTAATAGATTAGGTGAAATGAAAATGATATATATATACACACACACTCAAAATCATTAACTAATTTTAAAAACGTAAATCTACTGCAAATGCCTATTCCAGTACAACTGACTTTCTGACTGAGTAATTATTAATTGATCAAATAGAAGATCGAGTTTCGAATGGTAATAGTCAGCCTTGCAATAAAATAATTACGTTTATTAATTTACTAACAAACACATACACACATTTTATACATAAATTATATATCCGTAGTAATTTAAAATAAATCAACTTTATTAAAACAAGTTATAGACCATTTTATTTACAAAAAAAAATATTTACATTAGTTGAATTCAGTGATGTATACAATTAAATACTGAAGAAAAATAGGATTTTTCTTTAAAAAATTACATATATAATTTTTTCTGTTTAATTAAGGAATCCTTTTTTAAATTTCAATTATTTCTAACGAAAATGGAGATCATGCATTATTTTTTTATGACAAATTTTCATATCATTTGATATTTTTTCGGACTTTTTCATAACATAACGCAAGTATTTCACAAATACTGTCAAGATTAAGTTCTCTTAAAACTTTATGGAAATTATCAAATGTTGCACTCCTTTTGACTCGAAACCACTGTAAAAATAATTGTCCTGGCTTTCTATTTTCCGTTTTCCATTTGTCAAGTATAGATTTAATTTCATCTGTATCTTCAGAGATTAATTTAAATTTTTCTAACTCAAACATTATAACTTCATAGACCGGCACTGCAATGAAATAAAATTTATAGACATGATATTGCATATTAATATTTTCTTATTTTCTAAGAGAAAAGAAATCTTAAGAATTTATTAATAGGATTATTCACATGATTATTCATAAAGAATACTGATATTTTAAATATGAGATTTGATTATTAAACATTTAAAAATATAATTTGTACCAAAACATACATATATATATAGTTTAAAATCTTATGATAACTCATTGTGTGCTTACAATGCACATACATCTATCAGTCTGATTTTCATAGCGATCATATGATATCATTACTAAAACAAAGCATTTTTTAGTCAAGTAAAATAAAAAGATAGTTTACTATTTCATTTACAAAAAATATATATTGTTTACAAATATTAAAGTTATAGTTATTGATATTCTTTACAAATAACTCTGTGCAATATTATATTGACATGCATGATTAATTTATATTACTTTTTTTTTTTTTCTAATTACATTGCTCACATTAAAAAGTTTATATACATATATCTTAAAGTGAAGTTTTCATGGATAAAAAATATGAACATAATTATATTTTTGATCCATCTGTGTGTACATTTATATGAACCAGAGTTGGGATAGTTATAATCTTTCAGAACAAAGATACCTGAAAAAAATCAGAAAAACTGTTTACTACATGTGATTGAAGTATTTTGTTAAATAAAATCCACAAATAAAGGGCAATGTATGCAAGGAATGTGAAACTATATTTGAATTTGATGGGTTTTTTTAAATCAATATATTTTATATAAATTATTCAAATTTAAAGTAGTTATTTATTCAATAAAAATCTAAAAATAGGAGGAAGGAGTAATGCTAAATGATAAAACTGGAACTATGGAGTAAATGATTTTTTTCAATATGTTTTATACATTTTTTCCAAACCGAAGATATCTTAACTGTATCATCATGTTTAGTGGTGTTGTTGGTTATTTAATAATTTTGATAGCTAATTCAAATGTTTTCGTTAATGATTATGATACTGAAAAGATGCGTACTTCATTTTGTAAATGAATATACTGAATAGTTAACAAGAATTAAGCAAGGATTTCTTATTGTAAAAGCTATTTCAAGTAATAATAATTATAATTATAAATGTGCGACTTTTTTTCACATGCGTTAGTGAAGCTATAATTATAATATAATGTGTGATAGGTCAGCTTAGCGCTTTTGAGATTTAATGTTCGAATTTCATACTCATAGCTTTGTGAATGAAGACTGTTGTAATTTATTGTACATTGGATATAGTTTCAAAATGAAATGCTTAATAATCAACAAAGTATTTATTTTATTAGTAAATTATTCCATATTCTCCAAAATGTTAAGTAGTAAGCCTCAATATAGTTTTCTTTTCTTCAAAAAATCAATTAATGCTTTGAGACAGTCATTATAATTTTTTTTTTTATCTTTTACTTGCCATTAATATATAAATAAATCAAAGCTAGAATAATTTTTGTGTTTTCATTATTAACTGACAAATGCATTATTGTATATGATTGCTAAAAAATTTTAAGTACAGTTCATAACCCAGTTTTCAGCATTTGCTAAAAGTTAAATATTTACTTCTTAATAAAATAATTCTTTTAACTTGTATTATAAAATTATTCATAATAAGGACTAATGCATAGTTGAGTCTATGATGTAAACTATTTAACATAATCAATTTTGTAGTGATTATGATACTGATGGTCATTTCGTTTGCATCATAGTATTCCCATAAAGAACATTTTTAAAAAACATATACAGAGGTCTTTGGAAAAATTTGTCTGATACTTGGCTTGAATAATGTGAAGTAAATTATTTGTTTAAAAATCCTTTTATTTGGGCAAAGAGTTTTGCTACAACAATGAGCTGTCCAATGTTATTATGGCTAACTGAATTTTAAAATAAAATATTCAATTGAATATTTTGCTTTTGCTCTACCATTGCAATGTCCTGATCATGAACACCGATTATAAATATATGTCTTACATTAAACTTATTGCTTCCTTCCTGAGATATAGAATAATTCCATTTTTTTACTGAAAAAAAAAAAAAAACACCTCAAACCTTGTTACTGAAAGATTAACTAAAACTAATTTCTTCTAAAAAAAAAATTCAAGATATTTATTATTCAAATTTTTGTTACATTAATCAAAAATTCAAATTCTAAAAAAATTCAAGGAAGTGTAAAAAAAAAAGAAATATTTGCCATCTAATTTTTATTGTATTAATTAATAAGTTCAATCTTTAAGAAATGTCAAAAAAGTTGAAACGATATTTGATTTTTTTTTTCAACAAACACATATCAAATTAACAGTCACCCAAAATTGATTGGTAAATCAATATCTAAAAATTTGTTACGTTTGGAATTACAAGTATCAAACTTATTCCACTTATTGTCAAGCATTGGTGGCCTAGAGGTTAGCATAGCTGCCTTCCAAGCAGCTGGTCTGGATTCGCTTCCCGGTCAACACTTTGACATAAAAAAAAAACTTTTCCACTTATATAATTGACAACCACTCTGGATAAATATAGTATGTTGTTTCTAGTCTAGATATAAACTTTAAACCACAGTTAAGGATTAATATATTTGATTTTTCAAATTTAAACACACATTACATGAAGTTATACACATTTCTCTGTTCCATATGCAATATCTTTATAAATATATTAAACAACCTTCAGACCACCACATATTCTTTTCAAATCATATGAATAAAGATATAATAAAAGACAATATATGCTCATTACTAAAAAGCTTTAATATTGCCAGTAAAAGAAAAGTAACATTTTCTTGCAATGTGATCAGATATGAGACCTAAGACTAAATCTTGATATTCTGAAACTAGTGAAATGTATATATACTTACTTCATCAAACAAAACAAAAAATCAAACAAGAAATCTTTGCTTATAAAAATAAGGACAATATTTTTTTGAATGTACTAGGACAAACTTTTGAATTAAATTAGAATGCTGGAAAAACTATTACAAACAGTGCTTGATCTTTGTGATATGCTCCACATACATCTGAAAGTATCTACATGAATAAAATGAAGAGGTTGAATAACCATATAATAATGTTCATATCTAAACACAGCAAATTAGTAAGTAACTGAAATTTAGGATATTCAATATTAGTTCTAAAATAATTGAAATAGGAAGAAAAAAAAAAAACAACTAATATTTTACATATTTACAAAACTGTCCGATAACAATGAAAGAAATGTTTAAATTGATTTTTAAGGCAAAAAAAAAAAAATATTTTGTGGATTACTAAATAAGTATGAAGAATCTTATAGTCACTTGGTTGGGAGATCAAGTGGCAGCAGTTCCACTCAAATGACTTAATTTTTTCTTTACTATTTTTCAACTGGGTATTGATACAGATATCTCTATCAGTTGAATTTGCAGTCTAATCACTGTTTTCAACTGCACATGGAGACTGAATCTAGAATTTTTAAGAAAGAGCATAAGGTTTTGTCTTAGAGTTTAACAATAAAATAATAATAATACTGCAGTATTAAAACATATAAGTGAAGAAAAATGAAAATAAAAACAGTTATTGGGGGTTGGATATGTTTTTAAAAAAGGGGAGGAAAGGCAAAATTGATAAATTATTTTGAGAATGCAGTTATAAAATTATTAAGAATAGAATAAGAGATAGTGAGAAATTAGAAAAACAATTTTCAGTGATTAGTGAAATCTACTATATGGCTTATTTAAAAAGGAAATGTCAGGAATTATAATCCAGTTAGTTCAATACATTTTTTAAATCAGCAAAAGCAAAAATATTACAATTGATAATTTCTTTTTTTTTTTGATAAAAAAAATCTTTACTTCAGGAATTCTACAATTATACTTTTGGGATATTCAATAATCCTAAACTATACTAACATAAGTGAAAAAAAAAAATAGCAATGACATGCACTCATGGGGTTGGGGGTGGAGGACAATTGCAGCTAAATGGGAGATTTTACAAGATCACAAAAGCAAATTGCAAAATAATAATAATAAAAACAAAAATAGTAGTGAATATCAAGAACCACGACATGAAAAAAAATATATTTTTCTTTCTATGCTTCATTAGAAATAATTTTCTTAGTACAAACGAATTTGTAATCTGATATGAATTATTTGATTTAAACTATAAATCTAATTAAAAATAGTTAAATAATAATAAAATGACAAAACATTGCTAGAAAATGATCAAGATCAATTATAACATTACAAAATATAGTTCTAAAATACAAAATACATACCATTATTCAATTTATGATGACTACTGAGAGAATCAACCAATTTATGATACTCTGCCCAGGATTCGTCAATATCTATAATAGCTAAATGAATATTTTTATGAAATAAATGTATATATATATATGCAAATTTTTATATATGTGCTATAATATTATACATTATTTTTATTTGAGAGTATTTTGGGGAAAAAAAAAAGAAATTAAAAATTTATGCTGCAGAAAAATTCATGTCGTTTATTTATTTAAATATTTCTAATTGCATCTGAATATAAAATTATTCTTTAATAATAAACTAGTATTTGTTGAAATCATCTGTCATTTGAAAAGTTAGAAATTAACCTAGATTATCTATCAAAATTGTAATTAATAATATAATTTAAATAATGTATTTGAAAGTTATAAAAAGAATTATAAAAAATGTTAATTTTGAGAATATAAGTTGTTCAAAAAAAATCTATTTTTTATTCATACATTTTGTTAAATTCATTTAGATGATAACATATTAAATAACAATGTTGAAAAAATTTGCAACAGAAGAAAAGTATGAATTTGGACTTTTAATCAGGAATTTATTAGAGGATTAGTGTGGAAACATCCATTATTTGTTATAATATTGGTTGTAAGGAATTTTTACTTGTTGCTACTGTTTCTAATATCAAGTTCAACTTCTTTGGATCGTTTGTCAACTCAACATGACCAACATTGCACCAGATATCTTAAATTAAAAAAAGAGCTATATACTGAAAAATGATGATGGTCTAAAAAATTATCTTTAATGTTATTTTAAATAAAACTAAATGAAACTTTCATATTACCACAGTTGTCAATAAAGTCACAATGCCATTATAAATTAAAATAGAACAAAAGTATGCAAGGATTTAAGTTAGAAAAATAATTTAAAAATAAAGGTTTTGATGTATGGTAACATGATCACAAAAGACAACAAAACAGATAAAATAAATATTAGGGACCCCTGAGCAGTATTTTTCATTGTCATAGACTTACAAATAACTAATTACCTTTGCTCAACTTTAAAAAACTGAATTATTTTTGATATAGGGGTTTATTTTTTCCCATTGCATATGCAAGGTGTAGCAGAAATTGATGCCTAATGAAATTAAATGGTCATTCGAAGTATTTAATAAAATTCTGAGAATAAAGTGAATTGTTATAGAGAAATCCAATAATCATCCCCTACATTTAAAAGCTATTTGCAAAACTGAGGATCAGTAATGGCTTGCATATTACATTGCAATTTAAGTTTGAAAAAGAGACCGTAAAGATCTTTTTATTATGGCTGCAATAACAGTACTTTGAATATCCTTTCTTATTATTTGGTAAAAGTTGACTTTAAAAATTCTCTTTTAGATTGAGTATGCCTAGGAAATTTAACTCAAGATAAATTTAATGATAAACTGAATGCTGAGTGACATGGCATTCTGCAATGCAATAATGCATTTGCTACTACAATCCATGCAACAATTAATGTTTTTTTATTAATTAAATCAATTTTTTGAATGAGTGCATGATACAAAAACATTCTTCTGCTTCCATCTAGATTATCTATATAAAAATATTTTCATGAACTTAAATTGAATATTGATTTTAAAATGGTATTTGCACTTAAAATTAAGATTTATTTCACAGTTGATGCCTAGAATTGAAAGAGACACTTTTGTAAAATGGTATGTACATATAAATTTACAATGATGAATAATTTCTGTTGCTCATTTATTTAATTATTTAGAATATTTTGACTCTATAAAAAAAATTGAAAAAGTTGTTAACCAACTTTCAAAATTATTCAAGCCTGGAAATATAAACAACTGTCACATTTAATATCTATACAGGTATTGCATAATGTATAAATTTTAAAGTGTGAGCTTACCAAGATCACTTACACATGCCCTTATCTTACAATGGTAAAGTTTGATCAGTTAGAAAATGTAACTATCAGAAATATAAATTTAAAAGCATTTAACTGATAGTGAAAATAATAATTTATGGCCTGAAATTATTAAAATCAATTTTATCAAACTATGATATAAAATTATTACTTTCAATTTTTATACTGTAAAAATATTAAAAACTGCAATTTAATAAATAAATTATCATCGATAGAAGCCAGTAAGCAATGAAGGATTTGGAAAATAAATATCCGGCACACACATTTTTGGTCAATAGGTATGCAGCAACATACATAGATTATAAGACATTTCAAGGAAGAATTTTGATAGTTTATAAATTGTAATTTTAGATTTCAGAAAATTTGGTCAGCTAATAATTACTATAGACATTTAAGTTGGACAAGTTAAAGGATATTAACAACATTTGTTAAATGGTGCTAACAGTGATCACAACTTCATTAATTAAAAAAAAATCCTTTAATTTCAATCTGCAGAAGTAAGAAAGTTACTAGTGTAGAATACTATTTTTCAATACTTTCATTGTATCTACAATAAATCACATTTATGCTTATAACTTTCTCAAGGTGTCTAGCTACGGGTCATCCGATATGCATAAACTTATTACTTTCCAGCTATATAATACATAGGAAAAATGAATAATTTGCCAAAATCTAGTGTGAATCCTTAAATTACACCCTGAATAATCAAGAGATGTGTTGTCTATGCTCAGAGTTAATCAGGTTTTATGCACTAGTATTTACCTAATAATCAAAACTGAATAATACTAACAAGTTAATAAAACTGATCTACAATTTAAAATGCTGGATAATTCACACAAGGATTTAATAAGAAGTGACTTAGTTTAGTAATCCCTCCTAACATACATTAATATTAGACTTTCCAGTTGAACACAATAGATATTTAAGAGTCAACATTTATATATTAAGAATCTAATAATCATGAGTACACAAACTGTCTCAGAAAAAAAAAAAATACTGGTAATTTAATTATTCAATTTGAAAATATCTAGATTTTAAATACAGATAATTTGTAACTTTATAAGAGATTTATTCTTTTATAGATATTTCTTTCCCTCTTTATTTTGAGATTTTGAAGAGTATTATCTCTTGAGAGGCTAATTTAATAACTTTCCCTTCCTTAGTACTAATATTTTTTCTGTAAAATGAAAGAATCTGAAGCATTAATAACATAATTCCAAGAGTATAATTTAATGAATTATAATTTCACAGATATTGGTGGATATCAATAAAGTATAAAAGAATATTTATCTTATAAACACGTATTTAAAATATCTCATTTACACATATGCAATCATGATGTAGTTATATCCTGTTGATCTTTTAACCTTGCCTAGTTTCATTCCTGTAAATATATCTTGTCAGAAATGATAACAGGGAAGTTAATGCAGAAAAGTTAGGATCAATTCTGCAGAATATCCCTTCACTAAAATGTGTGCCCATAATTCTCACCAACACTGGGTATGAATAAAAACTATGAGAAGGCTTTCTTTAGTAAACTATAGCTCATTTTCCAACTATATAGAGTTAGATAATATATTTTGAAATGTAATCATTACTCTGAAAAAGATACTGTTACACAATACTGCTAAATAGTATAGAATGCTTAGTTTGATCATCAGTAAAGTTACTTATAAATTATTTATACCTGCAAATTACCATATAATTTACTTACCATCCTGTTATATTTGACTGCTCAATAAGAAACAAGATGTTGAATATCATCACAACAGAAACATTAAAAACTTTTGTTAAACCTGTACAAATAAACTAATTTTTTTTGCTATATACTCAATTATATCCCAGAAAAGCCTAGTTAAGAAAAAACTGTTTTGTTTTTTAATATTTTAATTTATATTTTAAATATGTATTTTAATCAAAGTATGTTGATCTTAGGCACACTAAAGTATCGATATGGTTTGAACATTCTCATATTAAATTATAGCAATTTCAATAAAAATGAGGAAATAGCAAGCACAGAAAATAGATTTTAACTCATTTATAGTCAAAATAATTTTGTGTAAATAGTAATGTATGTAAATTATTATATCAATCATAATTAGTTTATTAATTAAAAAGTTTATTTTAGTTATTTGTTCACCATGTTCTATTTCTCCAGACATTGTCTCTAAATCTTATGTTTTGACTATTAAATACAATAAATCCAGAAATGTGGAAAGTATATGTATTGATATATGAAGACAATCAATTTTAGGAATTATGGTACTTGTAGGTATAATTGTTTTATATTGGAAGATAGTAATAATTTCTACTGGGAGATATATTTTATACCTTATATACCTTTTTCATAAAAATGATAACCTATCATAAGAATTAAGTTAGCCCAGAATTCTTCCCCATCAACTCTAACATCTTGTCTATTATATAAAATTTGCCAACCCAAAGTGGAAAAGATATATGTATACACTTGAAATATCAAACTAATACATTTTTTATTACAATAAATATAATTAATCATTAAAATCAGTCAATACTTAGACAATCCCAATATCAATAATAATTAACTATCTCAATTTGTTATCAAGACAAGCTCTTTTTAACAATAAATGTAAAACCTCACCTTTATTTATGGTCCAGTGAAATAGATTAGATTTACTTAACTTATATATAAAATATTTTTAAAAAGGATTTTTTTATTATTATTATTTACATAAAATTTCATATCATTTTCAAAAAGTCAAATATTCACTACCCTTTTCATTATTACTTAAAAATTTATGGCATTTACTTCTTTTTTCATAGTAACTCTATTGCTGACTTGTCTTTTTCACATGTTATAACATTAACCTTATATTGAACTTGCTTACATTGATTATCCTCCTCCTAAAAAATAAATATTCAATTGTTCTCAACATTCTTAAATTACTCATAGCAACACATAACATACAGCTCAATTTTTTTTTCCTATGCTGTTTTATTTCTTTTTCCTTCATATAATATTCAGTCCTTCAAAACCTGCTAATATATCTTTTTTTATACTGGCATATATTCTCATATCAGTTGATTCTCTAAAATGTTTCACATAAACTTAATTTTATAATTTTAAGTTTTCAACATCTTATAACAACAATTAAAGATGAAAGTTAAAATAATTTAACAAATTCAGTTTCTATTTTTTGAATTTTTTTTTAATAGAACTGAAGTTTTTATTTTGATTAAAAAATGGAAAAGTAAAAAAAAAAGTGTAAGTACTTTGAAAACAAAAAGAGACTGCAATCAAGCATTGGTAGCTGAGAGATCAGCGCAGCTGCCTTGCAAGCAGTTGCTTGCAGACAGTTGTTGCGGGTTCGCTTCCCGGCGATGCTTTGACATATGAAAAAAAAAGGAGATGCATTAAAGATATTTAAAATTGAAGTTTGGGCTACTATTTTAGCTAGTTGGCAAAGACTTACATTTCCACAACATTTAGCAATAAGACCTCACTATTGTCAAATATTCTTTTCCAGTGGTTTACATTAAGATTGGAATTCTCTCTTTTTTTGTGTGTAATTACACATCACATTTATTTATAAATAAATAGTTGTAAATTAGTTTATTTATTGCTTTACAAAATCTGATTATTTCTTTCATAAATGTTCCCTTATAATTATAAAGTAAATTGAGTAATAAAGATTTCTCTATTGACATTAATACTAATTTTCACTTGTCCAATGGCATTTCAGACATGATTTTTAATTCTTTTCAGCATTGAGAAGGATCTCTCTACAGATACATTTACAGAATCTAAATAACATAATAATATCCTATCGTAATTACTTACTAAATGCACATTATCAGCATAGCTGCATCTGTTGCAAAAATGGCCCCATTTTAATGACTATGGAATGCTAAATCATATATTCTTGCATGATATATTACCAATTAAACATTTTAAGTTTTTTCAATTTTTAATCTTTTTATTTTGAACGAAATACTTCAAGACTGTTTGCGTATTTATAGTACAATCAATATGAATCAAACAAACTTTTGAGTTTTAAATAAACTATTTAAAAGTATAAAATCAAATGAATTTCTTGTGGTTTTTTTAATTAAAGAAAAAATAAAGTCATGACCAACAAAATAATTGTTTTTCATATACATAATATTAATAAAGATATAATATTAAAGTGCGGAACAGATTTCAATTTTCATATTTAAAGTTTGGTTTTCCTGTTTAGTGTTTCTTTATGAATAAATCTAAAAGATACAAATAATGTCAATAACGAATCAATTATTCAGCATTTTACAATAGATTGCTCATTTCAGGATTATAGCAGTCTTAAAAAATATAAAAATATATACGAGTTAAAGATAAGATTGAAATATTGCTCTTACTTCATTGGTGCAGGAGAGACAAAATATTGTGTAGATTATTATAAATATCTTTAAACTACTGTCACCCTATGTCAGCAAATAGTAAAATATTTAATTAAAAATTTATTCCCACGGTATAAAATGCTGCAAAGACTACTATGTATATCTTTAAATTACTATCACATAATGTTGGCAAACAATGCCATAACTTTATATTACCATTGCCATAACTTTATATTACCATGTGCATTTAACTAGGAAATTGCTTCCATGAGATAAAACATTGAATTACGGTCACATTATAGTGGTAAAATCTAAAATTATTTTCATCAGTACATGTAGCTAAGAAACACAATGCACAAATACTAAAAAATGTTATAAGAATATTCCATTTTGGAAATAACAAGTTCACTTTATTAAATGGATCAGTTAGAATAATTAAATTCTCAATTTTGTAATTTTTTTTTTTTATAAAAAAAAGTTTAGAAAATTTTGATAAATATAAAAACGTTATAAAAAATGGTTATTATATTAAGAAGTCAGGGAAAATAATGCTTGTTTAGTTTCCATAGCCAGCATGCCATTGTTCTAATTACATTTACTATTTATTAAAATCACATTATTAGAAGGCATTTGAATTTAGACTTTCAAGCTATCCACCCCATTTTATACAATCAATACACATGGTCACATATAAAAAAGATAAATGATCTCCAATTACATCTCCTATACACACATATAATCAGTGTTCAGTTTATATTAAGATAGCAAATCTTCAAACTTTAATGGCTTCATATCAGTAATTTATAAAAATACTTAATAGTTCTATTAAAAAGTTTAATAGATTATATGCACATACATATAATATATTAAGCAGGATATAAAGATCACTGGGTTTGTAAGTTTTCAGATTTTCATCAACTGATAAGAAAAATTTTCCAAAAGTGGATAGTCAACACTTCAATGGCACCTTATTCATCTTTCTCCAAGATTTGTTGTCTTAGAGAACTGTTGTGACAATTTTTAAAAATAACAGTAAAATTATATGTGCTTGATAATCTTTTCATTCTTTTTTTTGTTTGTTTGTTATTTACAATTTTGATGATTCAAAACAAAGTAAGTTAAAAACCTTGTAAAGTGTCTCCAATTGTTGCTTGATTAATGAAATTAGTGAAATTTCTAGTGCAAGAGGCCTTAAAATGAACAAGTAGTCTCAATAATACAGGAATGAATTATGATTTTGTTTAAACTGTCTGCTCTTTTTAAACAAAAAAGGAGAAACACAGAACATGCTTGGATTATGAAGATCCCTTACTCAATCTTTTCCTCCACCCATCAGCAACTTTATTGAGTCAGTTAGACAAAAGAGCTTACAAATTTATTTTCTACTTTCTCAATTATGATTTTTTTTTTTTTTAAAAAAAAAGTTCTGATAACAAAAAATAATAAAGAAAGAAAATGACAGTAAAAAGCACCAAATCTTATTATGGTTTTAAAAATTGTCACAACAACTTCCAATGACATATCAGGCCTGACAAAGATGAATCAAGCTTCTCCAAAATGTTATCTGCCGATTTCTGTGAAGAATCTATCTGTCAGTGACAATAAGAATGAGAGTTTATAAATATTATTATTATTTTTTTACATTGGTATATATATATATATTTTTCTACAATAATAGGAAATAAGAATAACTTTGGTAGATCATATTGTATAAAAGTGTCTTAGTGACATTATTGTAAATTATTAGAAGTCAAAATGTTGATCTTGGATTGATGAGAAATGTGCACTTAATTTATAAATAACAGTAGATAATAAGTCAAAGTTTGATAATATCACTATTGAGTTCAAATTGAAGATAAGTTATTAGAAATTAAATATTAAGAAAACAATGATGGCACAATTGTGGCAACTAAATGAAGAAAGAAATATAAATAGAAAAAACAAGATGAAGAATAGAAAAAGTGGGAGGAAAGTGTGAAAATAAAATAAGAAAAGCTGAAAAATTAAAAAACAGTAAAAAAAAATGAAGAGAGAACAAGAAGAAAATAATAAATAGTCATAGAACCTTAAAAACAGAATTCAGAGAAAAGATAGGAAGATTAGAAGACAGTTTAAAAATATGCAGCAGAAAAAAAAAGGAAATCAGAATCATTAAAGCAGAAATTTGAAAATTAAGGATATCAATTAAAAAATACTTCACAGTCAGAGACAGTTAATACCAACAATGAGTAAAAATTATTCAAATACAAAGGAGAACATAAAACTGAGATAAAGTAACCTTAATAATATATGCTAGAAAGTACATATCTTAAATAATAGAAGCATAGCCCATGATAATGCTAATGGAGAAGCAATCATGAGTATAACAGAAAAAAAAAGGAGTGTTGCAATTTATATATTATTAAAGAAAAAACTATCATTAGAAATGTCAACTTGGGGAAATGAAATTCTCAATAGGAATATAATTCTATGTATTGATGTATATATGCCTTGTATAGTTTAGAGAAGTGATAAATTGATGGATTCAAGAACTAAGAATTCTTGGATAAATGCTCAAATGTTAGATCTCCCAAATAACAAACTATTTAATTATTATGTGTTATGTATTTAAAAAAATATATAAATTTAATAATTTTCAAAATATAAAGAAAAAATTAAAAGGAAATACTTCACTCAATTTGAAGGTAAGATTTTTCTGATGTGGAAATTAAAAGGTCCAGGGGTTAGTATTGTACCACTTTAAAAACAGACTACTTAATGGTAATTAGAATTACATTTGACCTACTTAAAATTAATTCAGTCATATTACAATGTATTTAGTAAATGTAATTGTTTATTTTATCATAATTATAAATAAACTATACATATCTTAAAAGCATTAGTTTTTAATTCATAAACATTGTGATTTTATTTGTACTGCAGAATTAGCTACTCTGGTTTAATTCATTCAATCTTTTCCAAATATCAGAGATGTTTAAAAACAGAAATCCTGTTTCATAATCCAATGGATTTAAGATAAAACTCTACACAAAAGCTCATTTCCCAGAATTGTAAAAATGTATCTCAATTTCTTTGTCCATGACTAAGCAAAAATCCTTGATCATTAATAATAGCAGTTTGTCATTGCTTGTCACCTTAAGCCAATAAACATCACATGATCACCATTTTCTATGCTTGCTTATAACTGTTATTAAAACAGGTAAAACTCTCTATACGTATTGTCACTCAGTGCAAGTCAGAGCAATCAATGGATGCCAGAAAGCTTGTGCATAAAATCCTTACTAGTGCCTACTCATCCAATATCACCAGACTAGTTTCTGGCTTGTGGCCTTTGTCAGTGAGAATCTGAGATCACTGCACCTAGATCTTAGGATCTAATGCAAACCTCTAGCAGGCTACCCTCCAGCAGGCTTCTGGAGGGTTGCATTAGATCCTAAGATCTAGATGCAGTGCTCTCAGATCCAAGGTTTCTCACTGATGAAGGCCACAAGCCAGAAACGTCTGGGTATACTGAATGATTAGCACTAGATGGGGATTTTATGCACAAGCTTTCTGGCATCCATTGATTGCTCTGGCTTGCATCGAGTGGCAATATGTATAGAGAGTTTTACCTGTTTTAATGCTTGTCATATTCTGAACAATTTATTTTAGAAAAAATTTAAGAAAATAATTTTTCTTCTAGGCTGAAAATATGAACTTGAAATAAATATTCTACACATATACTCATAATAGAAGCATTTAGCCTGTTAATAAAATGCATGATAATAAAAAAATGAACAAATACAATTTTATTAGTCAAATTTCCTCCCGTAACATATTTGATTCACCTACTTTAGTTTTATCAGACTAAAGATTATCATAAACATTGAAAAATTATGATCATATGCATAAGGTATTAATTTGGGCCAAATGAAGTTGTTTCAACAATGGAATGCTTCTAAATAATGATTTTCAGATTTTTTATTCATATAGTTCAAGAATGAGTGGTGAAATGGAAGTTTGAGTATATCTACAATATCAATAATATCTGGTTTTTTTAAAGCAAAAATTTATTTTAAAATGTTTATTTATATGTGAAATTAGGAAGAAATTATATAGCTATCCCTACAATCAAATGCCATATTTAATAAATATTTTTAAATATATCTAAATTAATTGTAAATAGGTCATACATCATTCTCATGCCATCAAGGTAATTTATTTCCAAGAAGGTGGTGAAAAAAGTATAAGTTTTTATTGATCAGAAAAGAAAAATATCTTTCAATTTAAAAAGATGCTTCTTATTAACATTTTTATTACAATTTTACAAAATTAATTCGTACTTATGAGTTTCCCTGTAAACCAAGATGGGAGTCTGTATTTTTGATATAGTTTTGAGGGTCTACACTCTCCTGGAGATGTAATAGTTATTTTAAAAAAAGTAATACATTCTGATAAAATTTCATTAAGAATCCTTATTTAATTTTTTTTTTTACATATATTACAATGTGGAAGCAGAAAAAACAGTCTTAACATTGTTGTATTTTGGTTTCAATTCAGCATGTTTCTTTTTGTCAGCAGTTTTTGGTAAACTATCATTATGATCAAAATTTGGGGCCTTTCAGTCACCGAATCTGATGCAATGAAGTATTTCCAAAGGTATGGGATTCTGCCTCTGGAAAAGTGTGCATTAATGGTCACAATATGAAACTTTACATTCAAACACCCTCACAATGATGAAGCACCATGAAATCATGTATAAACAGAATATCCCTTTGTAAAGGAATATGGTTTGAGAGCTCTAAAATTCCATTTCTGACTGTACTCAGATTTATTTACTTCTGGAGTAGAAATGTAATGTCAACTGAATGGGGAAAAGGTCAATTGTATTTGTACAACAACAATAAATATTATATATATATATCTTTTTCTGTGAATAAGATAATACAAAAAAAAATAAAGCATAAATATTGTAATTAATTTTTTCCACAATGATTTCTTTTTTTAAAATAACAGTAATAATATATAACAGTAATAATTCAAAATAAATATTAAATACAATGTTTTCAGCAGCCACATTTTTAACATATTTTGTGGGCCTCAAAACTGTAGATTTATCAAAAATATAGGCTGCCATCTTCATTTATATGTAGAATTATCATCATATTAATAATTCTGTTTTCCTAAATTTATATTTCTCAAGTTAAACTTTCCTTCAATAACCTTTCAATCAATTGAACTTTAGGCATGTTATTTTGCATTTTGTTTTTCTTATAACTATCAATAATTTGCATCTATCCAAATAAATACACTATTTTGTCTAATTATTGATAGAAAATTATCTGAAAGTTAATGAATGCAATTCTGGGATCCCAAATTTCAGAACATTCTTAAAAATTCAATCCTAACATTCTGTAATTAGAAAGATATAAAAATTTAAAAATTGATGTTTTACATTAAAATAATAGAGCAAAAACAACAACTGTAATTTAAAACTTAAATTTAGATAAAATTTCATTTAAGTGTTTGTTTGTATACAAATGAATTCTTCTTGATCCAATGGAAATAAATATATCATTTTTCCACAATCACCATAACCTTTCTTTGGTATTACTTTCAGAAACACAGAAATACTGTTATAGAAATACACATCCATTATTTGTCAAAATGTTTTTGTTATCATCTATTATTGACAAATTATGATCCCAATGAATATTTTTTTGCAGATTCTTTTTTACAAAATTACATTCTTTTATTTACAAAGTAACAACAATAATAATATAGTAATTGGTTTTTTTTTACTTTAGAAAACATTAACTTTGTCCCCAATTTTTTTCATTTTGGTACAAGTTTAAGAAGTTTTGTTTTATTTGCAACTTTCTATTAAAAATCTTAACATTTTCAAAGATTATATAAATGATAAAATTTGTCATAAGCAAATAAACATTAATGTAATTAGTTTTTTTAATATTTATAACAAATTAATGATTTGATAAGATTTTTAAAAATCTAATAATTATTCATAATTAATATTTCTGATTTTTAGATATAATTATTGTATTAAAAATAGATATATACTGTACTTTATATATATATACATACACATGGAAATGACTGTAGAATGTTTTAAATTGTAATATCTCAGTCCTCCTAAAAGTTAATGGTTAAGTTAAATTTTATGTACTGTATTCCTGTAAAAAATCATTAAATTGTTTCTCATCTATAATTTTTAATAGACTATGTTCTATAGTCTTTACATATATACTATTTATTTTCTTTGAGTCTTTCAAAAATGGATTAAAATTTAGTTGTATATATACTTATTGCAATGTGTATATATATTTGTATTATTAATATATAAATATGCACACAGATGTGTGCAGATACATATATATTTATTAAATTTATTTCATTAATCAAATTCCTTTTAATTATTGTTAAAATTATTAAGAATAAAAATAATTTAAAAAGAGTAAATGATCCCATTTTTTATGATCTTACTCTTTGAGGTTGGAACATTTAAATCTGACTTTAAAAAAATTAAAACTTTATAAATATTTTTAGTGTGTATGCCATAATCTTTTAAATGAATAATTTAAAATAACATATTCATTTCAATTGTACCTAATTAAAAATTTGTTATATATATATATTAAATCATTACAACCAAAGCTAGAATGCTTCGGCAGCACTGTGTTGTTTATTTTGCATTTATGTAAATACTGGTAGTGTTGCTGAAGTATTCTAGTTTTGGTTGTAATGGTTTACTATATTTGAATACCATCTAGCAGCATGCAATTATTAGATAAATATTTGTATTCAGCTTGCGATTATGTATTTTTTAATTTGATGCGAAGCTAGCTTTTAAGTAAAATATGAAATGTTTTTTTTTTTAAAGATTCCTATATTAAAATCTTTTTTAAATCCAGAATAAGGAAATTACAATATTTTAAACCCAGAATTTACAAAACATTTTTAATCACTCCATTTCAGTGTTATATATTTTAACAGCACAAAAAAGTTTCTCTTCCCTAAATATGTTTTTCTATCTCTTAAAGTAGAGAAGAGCCCCAATTCATATAAATGGATTTATTCAGATGTGATATTGAAAATGTTTAACAGGTATTCTAAAAAAAAAAAAAAAAGAAGATAGAAGATAAATAAATATTTACTATATTAATAGTATCTTCAATTTTATTGAGACATTGACACATTCCAGATGGCAGCACAGTTGAAATTGACAGGTCTAGAGTTGACAAAGATTATGTTGTGGAAATGGGATGGAGCAGAATATGAGAAAACTTAGACTGGGGAATGGAAAATAAAGTGGCTAACAGGTTTCTCTGGGCACAATTGTTGAGAGACCCTTGACTTCATTTAAGGAGAAGCTACAGTACATAACATCACATCTAAATTAACTAAATTATAACATATTAAAAATGTAATTAAATATGACATTTATATTTTTTGGTTTTTATTTACAATTGTATTGTTTTTTAAAAGAGTGCTATAATCGATTTACTATTTTGTGAGGTTTGTTTTAACAACAAATATGGAAAACTTTAACAATTTTAAGAACGGGAATGGCTGTACCTGTGTATACCCATTGAATATCACCACTGGATTTACCTAAATCTCTACATAATTTTAAATATTTGTAACTCAGAATAATGCATTATTTTATAGACCATATAATATAATAATGATGATGAGATTAACTTTTTTATCAATCATTTTTAAAGGAATTAACAGGAAAAAAAAACCCAAGAAAAATACCATAAAATGTACATGAAAAATTTTTTATATGTGAAATAACAATTCAAATTACAAATCAGAACCATTCTGTAAATTCAAATCACTTTTTTTAATGTATATTTTTAATGCAATTGGTTTGTGTAAATTAGAAAACAATATATACATTCCTTTATTTATTTTTAAATACTTACGTATAATTTTCTCTGTGAATGGAGAATCTTCAACAACATTGATTGGTAGCCCACAATTATTTTTTACTGTGTAAAATACAAATTTGAAAACAGAATATGATAGTAAGATGAAATAAAAATATTTTTAGTAAATATTTATAAATGTATAAAATAAAAATTCATATAACATTACAATACTAGCCAAAAAAACTAAACTTTTCTAAAATTCTTCCATAACCATGGTTTCATCTATTAACAATATTTAGACCTTTTCAAATGAAATTCAATTAAACATACCACTTATATATAATAAACAAAATAGCCTTCCCATCATTCATTTCAAAATCCAACTTCCTTTAAGCATATTAAGTTGGGTTTTGAAGTGAATAATGGGAAAGCTATTTTGTTTGGTGTATGTATAGATGGTATGTTTAATTAAATTTCACTTGAAAAGGTCTATTTGTTAATAGATGAAACCATGGTTGTGGAAGAATTTTTGTAAAGTTTAGTTTTTTTGGCTAGAATATGAAATTTTATTTCATTTATTATTACTAGTATAGTGTTAAGCAGTATTTAGTTTTTATAAATGTGTGTATAAATAAATAATAAATATGATGTAGTGTATTGTTTCTCCTTTTGAGACCCATAAAATTTCATTGGTTAATCTGAAAAAAGCGATTTTCATACATGTTTATATGTATCAGTAATTAAATCCTCTATGGAAGATTTGCAAGTGCTGTAAGAAATGTGTTAAAATTAACTTTAGTACATAAACTTATATATTTATAATTTGATAAAATTTCTGTCTACATTATTATATTTCTTTTTAAAATGTAGACTTATTACACAATTTTTAGCATTAGTTGACTATAGAATAAAAGAATTTTAATATTTATTTTATTAGTAAACATATTTAAGACTTTGTTTGAAAAAAAAAAAAAAAAATTTATTTGATCTAAGTAATTTTTTTTATATCTTAATTTTATAATTTAATCTTACAGCATACTTTTACCTTTTAATATAAAGTCAAGTAAAAAGAATAGTTTGAAAACAGTTATGATTACAATTATAGAAATAGCTAAAAAAAATATTAATTTGGATTTTAGTTAAAAATTAAATAAAAAAGACTATTAAAGAGAGGGAGGTTCTTTACTGTATCTTTACTTACATTCATGCAGAAAACTTAAACAAACATGCAAGTACACATAGGTAAATCTTTAAAAACCTACTGCAGAGCAAAAATTTTTCCAATAGGTCAGGTAGCGAGACAATGAAATAAAAGACATTACACACCAGTCTTGTCAGTTATCATATAGCAAACGTTTGAGCAGTTTTCCATTTGTATTTAACCCTCTATTTAAGAATAGCTGAATACCCATGGAAAAAAAAAAGCCAATATTATGCCTCATTAGAATCTAAATTCCCCCCCCCGCAAGTTTGGTCTAGTCTAAATTCAAATTCGGGTGATAGGCTTAGAAAGCAGATATGCTAGTACTAAACCATGATACTTTTCAAGTTAGCATAAA
Source organism: Epiperipatus broadwayi (assembly GCA_028023455.1). NCBI lineage: Eukaryota > Metazoa > Onychophora > Udeonychophora > Euonychophora > Peripatidae > Epiperipatus > Epiperipatus broadwayi. The sequence continues at coordinate 5,540,654 of JAQFVV010000080.1, read as the reverse complement.
GTAGTTTAAATAAAACTGATCCTACTTCCTTATAAACGCATATATTTCTTCTTCACTGTTCCTCTATGAGGAGCTTTGGAGACTTTTGCTGTATAATGGACTATTTACTAAAAAAGCTGTTCAACCTTTTTTTTTTACATACATTATTTACACACTTTAGTAAAAATACAAATATATTTTAGATGATCAAATTTTTCTCAGATTAAGACTAAAGCACACTTATATTGGCTTTAATACCATTAAAATTCAATTTAAACTGTTATATGGAATTAGTTTAATACAAACATTAAAAAAAAAGTTGGAAGGTGGTGGGAATTTAACAAAAAAAAAAGCATTATCATTATGTTTCTGCTATTAAGACAGACAAAACTCACCATACAGTAGTGACATTTAGTGCAAGCCGGCTTGTGTATAAAATCCCTATCTAATGCCTACCATCCAATATCCCCAGACTAGTTTCTAGCTTGTGGCTTTTTCCAGTGAAGAGCTTTAGATCTGAGAGCACTGCACCTAGATCTTAGGATCTAATGCAACCTTCCAGCAGCACCTTTTGTCTCTACTTAACTATAAAACTATGAGTCTAAAATTGAAAACACAATATTTTCAATACAAGCTCATTAGCTTATAGTTATATAGGTCTGATCTCAGTTCAGTATTTATACATTTTGGTGTCTTTGGTTCTTTAATAACCATAGCCACCACTATCCCGTTAGGCAGGATTGGTGTTAAACCACTAAACATCATATGATCACTATTTCTTATGCTTGCTCATAACTTTTATTAAAACAGGCAAAACTCTCCATACAGTAGTGCCACTCAGTGCAAGCCGGAGTACAATGATAGGGATTTTATGCACAAGTCTTCTGGTATCCATTGATTACTCTGGCTTGCACTGAATAGCACTACTGTATGGAGAGTTTTGGCTGTTTTAATAAGTTATGAGAAAGCATAAGAAATGGTGATGATGTTATGTTTCTGCTAAAGAATTTCACATAATTTGATTTTTAATAAATGTTAATTTTCCTTTGACTTTTTTTAGGCAAGCATTTTATTATTTGTAATTTTTAGAAATACTTTTATGTAGGTTTTAAATATATATATATAGGCACCGCTTTCTTTATTTTACATATTATGATAGAAAAAACAAATGTATGTGTGTATATATTAACAAATTTAGTTTTATAGTTCACTTAATATATAATAAAACAAAAGCAGCTTTCTGTTATAGTGCCATCTACAGTAAGCTTCCAACTGTGAAGTTTGAGCCTCACTGATAAAGGCAAAAATTGATCTAGGCATGAGAATTTAATGTCACTACCAATTAATAATCATTTTATTATTATAGATAGCACTAAAGTCAAGCAGTTTTTTTTATATACATACTATATTTATCATTTATGTACAAATGTTTATATATTTGAGATTCGTATGTAATTGTTTAATTTAATTTTTTTAGTATGTGTATATGTACACAGACAATGAAACTAGTCATACAAACAACTTTTTTTAAAATTTGTAGTAAGTGGATTTGTTAATAAATTAGTTGACTGCAAAAAGGAATTTGCTATTTACTGAAAGATCTTTTGATGTTTCACTGAGTTCTTAAAGAAATGAAACAGGATATTGTTTTATTCATAAGTTATCATTATATAAATCTTACATGATAAATAAATATAAATGACCTGCTTATTAATAAGCATGGGTCAGGTAGAGAGATTATCACCCTTTGCTTAAGAGTTTAGAACAAGAAAACACAATGATCTTTTTTTGTTTTGTTTTTATAAAAGCCTAATGATTCTTTACTAAAACATTGAATTTTTTTTAAAAAAGAATACACACACATATAACTGATGGTTAAAGGCAATTGATATTCAATGATTTTGTATTTGTTTGGTTATTTACAACTATAAATTATTTTCAAATAAAAAATATTGCATAATCTGTAAAAAATATTCATATCAATGAGTCAGTATTAGACTTGAGATTATAAGACAAAAAACAAGCTAAGACATAGAAAAATGTTTCACTATAAAGACAAACTATTGGAAGCATAAAGTGGAATGAATTCATTATATTTAAAATATGAAAACTGATTTTATGTTAGCATATGAAGTCAGATTAATTATTCAATTTGTTAATGGAGAAAACATGCACATAGTTCAGGCTTACATCCCAACATATATTAACATGAAATTCACTTTTATATTCATGTATAAAATGCTTCTATATAAACATTTTAAAATCAATCTAAAAGATTTAATAAAAAAATAAAAGTTTAGGTACTATGTTTGAATTTAAAGACAGAAATGAGAAAAGACATAACTGTGTGGAATTAAGACGAAACAAATAAGTACATTATAGTTTCATTTGGGAGGAGGGGGATACTGGAATAGCCAAAAGCACACACACATATAGGGATTAGATTGTGATTAGAGAACAATATGTATCTCAAGACTGCAATATGCTTAATAGATTCAATACAGAAAATGATCATTAATTAAAGAGATGTAAAATATGTATTAATGCAAAACTAGACAGACAAAAAAGCTATTACAACAGACAGTAAACAATTTTCACAAATGGTCTAATAATTTTTATCTTAAAAGAATTTGAATATCATTAAAAAGGCAATAGATACTTTACTAAAAGCAACTATATAAATAACAAAACAAAAGAATAACTTCCAGTAAAATTTCCTGTTGCAGTTAAAAAAGAAATATAAAACTATTGTAATAAAAATAACTTATTATGAAGAAATGAATATGTAAAATTCTGTACAATATTATAGAAAAAGTTAATTGCAACACACAAAAAAAGATAATAATGGAGCTACAAAAAAGGGATTAAAAACAAGAATATTGAATGTCATGTTTGGATACATTCTACAAAAACTATATAGCAATAAGCAAAAGAAAAAAAGTAAACCATATGATTACAGCATCAATCAAAATGCTACATATTGTAAAAATATTTTTAAAAAGCAGATTAAAAATATACAAATTATCACCAAAGTTTCACACAGTGCAATTTACTTAATTATTTAAAGAAAATATTTGTATAAAATTTTATAAATTATCTACAGAAAACTTTGAACTCTAGCCAGCCAAAAGAACAATCTGGATTTAAAAATTGCTATATCACAAAGAAGAAAGTTATGGAAATCACTATCAAATATAAGTTATTTTGTAATAAGTAGATTATTTATAAAAAGGCATTTGATTATATAAGCAGTTCTATGACTGAAGCTGGAATATCTGACAGTGATTCTATTTTGTTACTGATACTAAATAGATTAATGTTGCTAAAGATGTACAATAAGATGATCCATCACTTTGAAATTTTTTGTAGCATTTTTACAGAAAATATTTTGATTAAAATTTAAAAAAATTTAAATGGAAATTATTTAAATGTTTCAGATGATATAATTATTTTCACAAGGAGTGCTTCAGAGTTGCAGAAAATATTACAAGAGCTATCATATGAAAAACAAAAAAGTAGAACTAAAAATAAATTCAGTATTTTCTATGTATCCATAATCTGATTCCATATTTGTCACAAATGTTGAAATTTGAAAATGGTATTAAATCAAACAAAATATGCATTTTTAACATATATATGTGAATTTTTGGCATATATATATAAATGCTTCAACATGTTTATAGTAACACCTAAAATGCAATTATCGGTAATGTAACATAATACACACATTTAAAAATAAAATTAAAAGAAAACAAGTTCAATAAGAACTCTATAAATAGTTTATTCATACTTAGCATCTTTTTAATTTTTTTTTCTTATCTTAATCAAATAACTTTATTTAAATGAAATATTTTTTTTTTTTAATTTTTAAAAGATTACAATGAATTGTTAATGGCGGGTGGCAGGAGGTAGGAATCATGATAATAAATAAAAACAGTAATTTTCAGATTTTAAGAAAAAAAAAATGTCTCAACTTACTAATTATCTTTAATTAGTTCAGTTAAATCAAATGGTTTATTGTTTGTGAGTTCATAAGAAGTTTGGACACTGGATGTGCTAGAACAGTAAATGAACTTACACTCTAATGTCTGATACTATCATGGTACTAGGCTACACAGAGCAGTAGATAACTGAAATGTTATACCTAACAGCCATTCTTTTAAAATGATTTTTTTTTTCAAGTTTAAACTTCATTTTTTCTACCATTGATATAAATGAAATTATAGATATAAAAATATTGGATATTGAGAAAATAATTTGAATGAAATATTAAATATATATATATGTTTTACTGATAAGTACAAATTAAAATAAAACTTGCAGATTTAATAAAAAAAAAACATAATAGAAAGACTATGAATTACAAAGGGAAGTATGTAATTATAAATTTATTTAACGCACATTGATTACATAAGTAATATTTACTAAGGCAATAAACCTAAAGCATGTGCAGTTGAAAATGCGAAGGTAGGAACCTCTACAGGTCTTAACCACAAGCTTATGCATTGGAAGAAAAGAGGGGGGTATGGAAAAATATATGTTGGAATTAATGAGGAAGAACTGAAAAGAAATGCTTGGGCAAAAAGCACACTAAAAGCTTTGAAAAAAAATAGAAGACTTAAATAAAGCTGGGCTGAACCTATTACTAAAGGGGATGACAATAGATAAATATTATAAAATTTTAAACTGCATTCCTATATATTTTACTGATTTAGAAACAAAGCCTACAAAAAAAATGAATAAATAAATAGAAGTTTGCTGGACTCATATAGTGAAAAGAAGCTATGAATTGAAGTATGGAATTAATTTGGAGAGATATTCATTCGGCAATGGAATATTAGTAACTGAAAATAATGATAAACAGACTTATATATGATACCATTTCCAATCTTCTTATACATTTAACAATACTATTTTTTACACCAAAACTTTACTCTTACAGTTTCAATTGTTCTGCAGTCATCATCAGAGCTACAATATCCAAATATATAATCACACAATTAATACATCATATTTATATACATAATCAATAACATATATCTTAGCATGACCATTATAAATAATCATTTTCCATTTTGTGATTAAAAAAAATATTTATAATAATGATTCTTTATAATGGTCAGGCTAAGATGTATATTTTTGATTATGCACATAAATATAATATATTAATCATATGATTATATATTTGGATATTGTAGATCTGATGATGACTGCAGGGCAGTTGAAACTGTAAGAGTAAAATTTTGGTGTAAAAATTAGTACTGTTAAGTGCATAAGAAGGTTGGAAACAGTATCATATGTAAATACAGAAATCAATACATAAAGAAAGTAGGAGGAGGAGAAAAAAATTGTATAAACAGACATATAAAAATAAATAAGTCCTATAATGAAAAAGTTGGGAAAAGTAAAAAAAAAAAATTCTAGAAGAAACTAAATCAATCCAGATCTGAAAAGACCATGCTAGAGAAAATATTAAAATAGGTATATAGAATATCAAAACAATTATCTTTAAGATCTTAAAATCCAACTTCATAATGGAAATATTACATTTAAAAAATTATATATAAAAAAATATAAAAGATAGGGAGAGATGAAGAGTGGATCAATAAAATAAGGCATGACTTTAAATAATAAAAAATAATTCTATGATGAATAAGAATTGTGTAGTTAATCAGATTTATCATGTTATTAGCTGAGATAAAAATAATCAAATAGAAATCAAGAATGAAGAAACTAAAATAAACAATTAAGGAAAACTAGAAAATCATTTCAAATAATTTAAGGATATAATCGAACAAAAAAAAAAAAGCATTAAAATAATTATTAGTGAAATAGAAAGTAAAAAAATGGTTTTATATTAGGAATATTTCTTTAATAACGGATTTTGTTTTAAAAATCATAAAAAACTGACATAAGAAAATCTGAGTAGTTAGATTTTAGTTAGAGTATGTATTAATCCAAATTATATTTAGGAATAGTATCAATATTCTAGAGCTATAAAGGTTCTGATTTACAATTTAGATATTGTAAAATTATTTTCTTAACAAAAACAAAACAACTGTAAAAAAATTATATGCTATTGATAAAAGATATTAAAACATTTTTTTCTGTTATTATAGTTTAAAAATATAATTAATAGAAAGTTAAACTAATTTGAAAAAAATATAAATAAAACAGCTATAGAAAACGTAGAATAATATAAAAAAAAACCCAGTAAAACGGTTATTTTTATCTTACATTGTTTAAGCTTGGAGTTTGATTTGTTGTTATTATTAAAATTCTTAGTTAGGAGAATAAAGTGCCTATAATTAATAAAAAATAAGGTATTAAAATATATAGTCATTGAATTGGTTTCAGAAGGCGAACTTGAATTCAAAAGATTAGACTGATTTGAATTTCAAGTTTTTAGTTTGAAAAGTAAAATGGAATTAAAAGATGGTTGCTATATGCATTCTTTTTAATCTTGAGTTCTATGCCTCAGTGATGAAAACAAAAGCCAGAAACTGATCTGAAAATGGAGATTTCATATGCAGCTAGTATTCATTGATTACTCAAATTTAGATAAGATGACTATAGATTGAATAACTGCTCTTATATTATTACATTTATTGAAAAAATTTAAATGGTTAAATAAATTCTGCATTCTTTTATCACTATAACAATGCTTATTCTTTTTTATACTTGATCAGTCTGACAATTTTGTCTAACCAAGTCTTCTCTTCAGAACTAAAATGTTTTGTAATGAAAAATTATGTCGTTACCAATGTAATAAATTAAAAATAAGTTGGTTATAAGATGAAACAGATTAATGGTTAATGTCAATTTTAAAAAGAGTTATAATGGTTTAAAGGTGAAGAATGATTATAAAAAATGGATATCTGTTCCACATATTTCAAATGCTCAAGTGAAGTTTTTTATGAATATTTATAATGTGTTTAATGTTTCATTCTGTGTTATAAATAATGTTAATAAATTAGTGAATAATTCTAAAAATGTCATACCTGTCAAGCGGAAAAGTAATGTTGTGTATAAAAGTTTTTGTGGATGTATGTTTTCATATATAGGTGAATCGAGGTGCAGTATTGAAAAAAGATTAAAGGAGCATGAAAGTGTGTGAAAAGTAAAAATAATAATGATTTAATGACTGCTTCAGTTTTCTTGGATCATGAAAGGACATGTAAATATAAATTTAAGTTTGATATTAGGTGTTAAGATTCTTCATGAAGAGAGAAACCATAATAAAAGAAAATTAAGGAGGCAATGTTAATAAATATAATTAATAGACAAACTGCTAACATTAAAATTCAGGATTCATGGAATTTGAGATGATGTTTGTTTCCATTTTGTTTTTTTGAATTTAACAGCAGTTGAGTTAAGGAATTAATTGAAAGTAAAAACTGTATATAATAGTTAATTACTATATTTATTGTTATTATTAATTGTCCATGAAAGTATTAAAAAAAAGTTAATCTAATCAATATAAATAATACAAAATAAACGTTGTAGCCCATTCGCATATATATACTAAATATACATTCTCGAAGTCTATACTACATCTGTATCATAATAAAGTTAAAGGCAGTAAATCCTTACCATTTTATATAAATTGTTTTATAATATTAACTAATATTATCATAATTATCAAAATATAATTAATTTAAAAAATGTAAAATCTTTTATCATTTATTAGCATTTTTTTATTATTTTAAATTTACTAATTAAATTTTTATTATGTATCTAAATATTAGTGTTATAAACTTCTGCTTCTATAATCTTTAAATTTAATATTAAATTTTTTTATTAACTAATCTTATAAATTATTATTATTTCAAAATGTTTTTTATAAATATTTTTAGAATTCTAACTAATGTCAACACTTATCTTCTTTTTTCTAATCATCTTTTTAATTGCCAAAATTTGAATTTAAAACCTGCTATGCTTTATGACTTTTTCTTTACCAAAGACAGGAATCTCTCAGCCATTATGCCCAGAGAAATATAAGTCAGCCACTTTACCTTCTCTTTCCCTTCACCACCCTAAGTTTCCCATATTCTTCTCTATTCTGCTCCATCCCATTTCCACATCATCTTAGTCTACTCTATGCCTTTATATCTAGATCCCCCTTATCTTTTTTCAAACTGAGCATAAAAATCAAGAACCCAAAATTCTGTATAATCACTTTGTTTATATTTATTCTCCCACAACTTCATTATATACCCTTTCTGCTTATAAGCATTTACATTCAATTAGCAGATGCCTAATATTTTCCATGCCTTTTTACATAACTGGCAGACTAAATCACCCACAATTCTCCATTTGTGTACATTCCCTTTTTACTAACGATCCTTAAACAATAAACTACTTTCCTTGCTACTATTGTAAATTAATTCACACTCAATATTTCGTTTACTTCTATATATATTTAAACACTTTTTACTCTTCATACTAATTCTTCATTTCTCCAACTCCCTATTTTTTTATTAATGCATCTATTCTTCTATCCTATTCTTTGCCACTACAACACTCAACAATCCTAACACAATCATCCCACCTTTTGTATAAACATACTGACATAAATTCTTTATCCAAATCTTCTGCATATTGTATTATTTTTTTCACCCACCTTGTTGTCTGTCCTTTACTCATAACCCAATTAAATATTATTTTGGCTATTCTCTTACTATCCATAAATTATAATCTACTGAATGTTTACATTTTGCATCAGATATAAAAACTTGACCATCCCATTTTTCCTTGAATTGCCTTCTTTGCTATCCACACATCTGCATCTAATGCATATCTTCCTATTTCTCTTCGTAAATTTTTCTAAATAATTTAACATCCCTTTACTAACACATCATTACCATAAGTTAACCCTGCTACTGCCACTCCCTTCCATACAATTCTTGCTATATTATATTTATTATATGAAAACACTGATAATTTCTTTATCAGTCCCTTTCTTTTCTTTGCCCTCCAAACAATTTCTCTGATTACTTAAGACGATTTCCAAATAGTTATATCTATTTACCACATTTAACTTTATATTCTCAATAATTTCTATCTTTTCCCAATATTTACCATCATTATTTTTGATTTTTCTTCACTAAATGTATCTCATCTTTTACCCATCCTTGTGTACGTCTTCAACATAACTTCCATATCTTCCCTACTTTCTGTGCACAAGATCTCATCAGCAAATAAAAGACCTGATAATGTATACACTCCCTTCCTATCTATAAATGGTATCTCTATCTCTCTTCCTAGGTTATTTATTGCTCTCTACATTTTTCTTAAATATAAAAAAAAACAAAATAGCTGACATAGGGTATCCTTGCCTTAGTCCCACCCCATTTTTAACTCTAATTGGTATAAGTAGTAATTATTTTCATACAATCTCTTAATAAGAGCCACTAAAACTGCATTCATTCTCAAATTTACCAAACTTATCCATAATCTATTTCTATCTACTCTATCACATGCCTTTTCTATATCTATAAAAGACCATATATAACTGTCTACCTGTATTCCTACTCTTATCTATAAGTTATATATAGATCCCGCAAAACAAGCTCTTAAGCTTTGAGAATATCCTCACCCCAGACTGGTTCCTGCATCTAGCGTCATCAGTGAGGCACCAGGATATTCATTAGATTAAAAATACTAGGACAAGCCCAGCACTTTATCTAATGTATAACTATTGAGAAGAAAACTAAAATTTTCAGACATCCATATGTCTAAAAATCCAGCTATCTAGCTCAAATAGCCATATGGGACTGAACTAAGTTCAGATACACCATATATTAATAGCTTTAGCAATATAAAATCACCAAAGCCTTAATATATTAAGCTATTAATATATGGTATATCTGAACTTAGTTCAGTCCTGTATGGCTATTTGAGTTAGATATCTGGATTTTTAGACATATGGATGTCTGAAAATTACAGATTTTCTTCTCAATAGTTATACATTAGATAAAGTGCTGGGTTTATCCTAGTAATTTTAATCTAATGAATATCCTGGCACCTCACTGGCGATGCTAGATGCAGAAACGGGTCTGGAGTTGAGGATATTCTCAAAGCTTGTTAAGAGCTTATTTTGTGGGCTCTATATATAACATTTGTAAATACAAGCTTTATTAAAATTAGGTCATGTGACATCTAACTTGATTTTTTATCATTTTATATCTATAAGTTGTGTAACTACAAATACTCTCTTTTATGCCTATCTATTCTAAAACTTCCTTGCATTTCTCACATTATATTATTTTCTTCCCTACATTTTGCCACCTTTCCAGTCAACATATATGCAAAAACTTTATATAACACTGATGTTACTACTACACCAGCGATGCAATGCCCTATGGCTTCTCCTTTATCAGTCAGAAATCTCTCAGCCACTATGCCCCCCAAAAAATCTGTTAGCTTCTTATCTTCTCTTTCCATTCCCTCCATAAATTTTTACAAAATTATTCTCTATCCTGCTCCATCCCATTTCCACAACATCTTTGTCCACTCTATGGCCTTTATATCTAGAGCCCACTTATCTTGTTCTAAACCCAGCATAAAAACCAAGAACCCACTTTCTGTATAATTTTGTTTATATTTATTCTCCCACAATTTCATTATTTGTACCCTTTCTGCTTGTAAACATTTACATTCAATTAACAGATGCCTGATATTTTCTATGCTTTCCTTACATAAGTTGCAGACTAAATCCCCAACATTCCTCCATTTATGTGTATATTCCTTGTTGCTAACAATCCTGTTCAAGCTTAAACAGTAAACTACTTTAATTGCTATTATCATAAATTAATCCACATCCAATATTCTGTTTACTTCTATATATATTTAAACTCTTTTTACTCTCCATACTAGTTCTTTATTTCTTCAACTCCCTATTTTTTTATTAATACATCTATTCTTATTCTCTGCCACTATAACATTCAACAATCCTCCTAACACAATCATCCCATCTTTTGTACAAATATACTGACATAAAGTCTTTATCCAAATCTTCTGCATACCGTGCTATCTTTCTCACCCATCTTGTTGCCTGTCTTTATTTGTAACCCAATTTAATACTATTTATATTGCACAGTAGCACCTTTTTATTTTTTCTATAACTTATTTTACATTTTCGTAATTTTATTTTTTGAAATTACCTCAATGCTATTTATAATATGACTGTTTTATATCCAAAATCTTTATCTAATGTAATTTAATACTACTTATAAAGATAGCTTCTTTAATTTTCTTTTCTCTTTTGTTATTCATGTATTGAATCATTTTAATACTATCCTCTCAAGCATGTACTGTTTCCATTGAATAGTAAATGATTATTGATAATCATTATTATATTTATCTGAGGTGGATGGTATCAAAGTTATGGGTGGAGTTAGTTTGACACTTGTAAATCAAAATGTAACAATTTACTATAGATAAATACTCTTTATATAATAGAGATATGTTAAACTGGTCAACTGATGAGTGCTGGTTCAGCACAAAATATCTTGGGAATCTTTTATCTTTATTTATATGATTTTAAAAAGAATATATGAAAGTATGGAGGTTATTTAATATATTTATAAAGATATTACACATGGGAAAGAGAAAGGTAAATACCTCCGTGTGTATGTTTAAAATTTAAAAAAATCAGATATGTTAATCTTTAACTGAGTTTTAAAATTTATATCTGTGCTAGAGTTAATCTCTGATTTAGTAAATAATTACTATAATCATTACTATATTTATCTGAGGCGGATGGTGTCTAAGCTGTGGATGGAATGTGACTCTTGTAAATCAAAATGTAACAATTTACTATAGACAAATATTTTTCATATAATAGATATATATGAGATGATGACCTGAGCCAACTGATGAGTACTAGTTCAGTATTAAATGCATGTTGGGGGTCATTTATTTTTTATTGTATCTTTTTTTATATGATTTTAAAAAGAATATGTGGAAGTATGGAGGTTGTTTAATATATTTATAAATATAAGTAAATTGGTAACTTTTTTTGTTATGTTACATTAATCTTCTGTAAATTAAATTGTTTGTTTTTCCAACATAATTAGTTTTAATATTATAAATTTGATATTTTTTTTGTATTTAATTTCATACACTCCATTTATATCATTATCTAGATTTTCATTACATTTTTTAGTATATTTTTTTATCTAAAATGTTAATTATGTTTTTCATTTATAATTTTAAGGTTTATTATGTTGCAAATTTTTTTATTGATTTTATCTATATTTTTAATTACATTCTTATTATAAGTTTTAATATCTCTATAATTACTTTCATTATTATTTAAAAAATTTATCTTTATTATTATCACTGCAAATAAACTTATTTTCTAACAATTTTATATTATTATTCATAAATAATATAAATCTAAAATATGCCAAATTAATAATGTTAAAACTACTTACATTGGAGAAACAAAAAATTCAATTTGCAGAAAATTAACACAACATAAATAATACATTCAACAGAAATAGGACATGTATTGAATCAAAATAATTTAATACATGTATAACAATAGAAAAACTAAAACATCTATCCTTTATAAACAGTATTAAGCCTACATTAAATAGTTTGAAACCTGTCTTAATTTAAATGGGATTGATATAATTTCAAGCAATAAAATTACAATATAAAATAAATTATAATAAAAAAGAAAAAAGGGAGCTACTATACAATATAAAAGAAATTATTTAAAAGTTCAAATTTAGGCAGTTAGGATAAAAAAGAAAGTAGTTAAACAATAATTCAAAAAAAATTTATAAAATTTTTTTTATAATAATAATAATTTATAAGATTAATTAATAAAAAGTTAAACACTGAATTTAAAATTAGCAATAAAAATGTTAATAAATAATAAAAGATGACAGTATTTGTAAGTAAAGCTATATTTTGATAATTATGGCAATATTAATATAATAAATAAATTACAGGTAATGGTCTTTAACTGTATTAGAATAGAAATGTAATATAGACTTTGAGAATATATATTTAATATATATATATATTGTATTTAATGTTTTCATGGTTGTATGATGTAGAACTACTTCAAGCTGAATCTCATTTCTCATCTTGAACTCAGTCATGTTACTGTTTGAGATCTAACGATTTTTCTTTCAAAAGTTAACATTGACAATGGTGGATGCTAGTTCATCGAAATATCGGTATGTAATGGAAAATAATACACGTTTAACCAAAAAATAATAATTTATATATATATAATAAGATATAAAATGATTCAATTTATAATGTGATATAATGTTTGTTTTGTTTATATTGATTAGATAAACTATTTTTTATATATTCATATACACATATATATTTTAGTTCTGAAGAAGACTGCTGGTCTTACAACTGTCAGATTGATCAAGCATAAAATAAAATAAGCATTGTTATAGTGATAACAGAAAAGTAGACTTATTTAATTGTTTTCTAATTTTATTAGTGAATAAATATAATATAAAATGAAAAGAAGAATATAATACTTCATAACATTGAAATGATTGATTTGAATATTATTTTTGCCTCCACTGAAATTATAATAGAATATATTTAAAAACAAAAAATGGTGAAATAATTATAATAAAAAAAGATTGCCAGTGATTTTGTAAAAAAAAAAAAAAATCAATTTTGGGTATTTAAGGAATAAAAAAAAGATTGTCAAGCATTGTTAGCCGAGAGGTCATCGCAGCCGCCTTGCAAGCAAGTAGTTGGTTGCAGATGGTTGTGAGTTTGCCTCCCGGCCGATGCTATGACATATAGAAAAAAAAAAGATTATATGCTTGAATCCCAAGCATTTATCTAATCTAAATATTTTTGAAAAACAAATCAATGCTTCCATGGTGTGTGATCTAACCATCAGATGGATTCATATAGTACATATCAATGATCACGAAAATCCTAAATAAGAAATAAATTGTAATTATTTATTAAGTATATAAAATAAATCTATGACAATAATTTATTTAGCAAAGAAATAAAGGTATTAAATAAAAATATAAAATTCCAAAAAGTACTTCATTTAACAGGAAAATAAAAAATAATATACATTTTAGCTAAGTATATTATTTTCAAGTTTATATTTATTATGTAAAATATAAAACAACATTTATTCATTCAATATTGGTTTAGCAATGAAAATAATTTATGTAGTAAGTAATTAATAAATTATATATTTTTAAAAAAAATCATATTTTGTATCTTTTTAAATTCTTATAATTCAGAAATATAGTAATTGTTTCCTTTTTATTTTATTTTAAAAAGATCAATTCCCAATCTCTCTTCCAATCTTTTGTCATTTCACTACAAGTTTAAAAAGAGAATTTTGTTTTATTTGTCAATTTGTAATAAAAATAAAAGGCTTATTAACAATTTAAAAAGTACTCATTGTTTTGTCTATAAGTTTCTATTATTAAAACTGTATTGTTATGTGCCAGCAACTTATACTGGCACCTAAAATTTATCACCTATTAATTTAAAACATGTACTTGTCTAACTTCTTAGTATTGTTAAATGCAGATAATCACTTAAAAATAATATTTTACACAGTTTAGTTTTCAGTATCAGCACATGATATTTGTGTAACAAATTTAAATTAGTACTGAATTTTAATTACAAGGCAAATGTTATTTTTCTTTGTAATATATTTGCATTTTTAATGCTCTTGATGATAGGACTTAGTGAAAATCTTGTAGACTGCTCATCTTTCAAAAATATAAATAGAGTAAATGCAAACATCATTCATCAACACTATTAAAAAAAAATTGACTGGTTAGAATTAAAAAAAAAAACTGGCCAAAAGTTTAGCAATACTTCATTGGCAAAGCAGATATGAAACATGTAAATCTAGTGTTATGAACGTTTGTCTAATGGTATAGTTGAAGAACAGGAAAAACAAAGACAGTTATTTGACAAACATTTACAGATGAAAAAAATGTACTAGTGCTTCTATGCATTTTGGAATTGTAACAAATCAATTTATCCCAAATACATTGAAGAACAAAATTGTACAACCAATGATCAACAAAAACAGCTTATTTTTAAAGAAATATAAATTTATATTTTTTTAAATTCATTTTATGAAACATGGACATGATAATTCATTTTTACTAATAAAATTACATATAACTTTTAAAATGGCTATTTTATTTAATGCTTTCGAATTAATTATTGGTGATATGTATATTGGCATGTATTAACTAATTTTTATAGATCAACATCATAGCAGTTGAAGATTAAGAGTCTTAATATTTCTGAAATAATAGAAGTGGTAAAATCTATTGTAAGCAAATAAATAGATATTTAAATAAAATTATTTATTTAAATATTTAACAATTATACATAATTAATAATATCTGATTATTTTTAAGCATTTATGTAGTAAATTTATTGGCTATCATATAAGCATTCTAAAAGCACATGTGAGAGGTTTCTGCCTTTCACTTTAATTACTAACTGCTTGCGCTTAATAAATAATATTTATATATGTTACTGTTTAATTCATAACATCTGAAAAATTACTTCGTAGTAAATCATAAGATTTCACGTTGTTTGTTTATAAATAATAAGCAGTGAGTTAAATGTGAAGATGTTTAAAGCTTCAAGCTCTCTAGTCAAAATACTTTAGACTGGCTTATATATATATATAAATTTAAGTAAAGAGAAAGGTGGAACCATCTTTTTCTTGTAAAATCTCTGTCTTGTGTTGTGACTTGAGAGTTCCCTACACAGACATCATTACATCTGATTGGCTGTCATATAAGCATTCTAAAAGCGCACGTGAGAGGTTTCTGCCTTTGCATATTTTATTTATTATCCGTATTTTCTTTTGCCATTGATAAGTACTATGTGGGTCATAGGAGCAACGATATATTTTTCTATTTAAAAAATGACACAAACACTTAGATTTTAGAATATTAATTTTTATTTATATATTCAATAACAACAAATTTATTTGGATAATTAGGCTTTATCTGATATTTTAAAATTAAATATTTTTTTAACTAAATATTTTACATAAATTAGCAACAAATAATAGTTCTTTTTATATTTATTTATACTTACTTGTAGTGATTTTAGAACCTTCAATAATGTTGACTATAGGATCACTATTATTATATCTCACTATGGAAAATAAAATTTAAAAAATCCAGCATTAGAAATATGAAATCAAAACTACAAAATGCATTATAAATATTAAAATGAAATAAGAAATTCTTTTTAAAATGTCATTGTCAAAATTCTGAATTTAGATTCAGGTAGACACATCTGAGTGACTAAGCTTTTACTTCAAAAACAGCTAATTATAAGATATGATAAATAATAAATGATGGTTTCTTCTTTTCAATATATAAAAAAAATGATATAGATAAGTTCTACATCATAAACTGGTAAATTTAACAAATATTTACATATAAATATCAATGAAAAATTCTTTATCATTATGAAATGGTATATCTCAAAAAAAAAAAAAAAAAATGCAATTCTTTTTAGTAACTTAAAAAATAAAAATTCAATTTCATTTTGTAATTTTCTTTATTGCATTTTTGTTTTAAATGAGCAAGTATATCTCATTTTTAAATAGATAATTATACATGGTCAGAGATTTAGAATTTATTTTGGCACATTTTTCTATTAACCATAAGTCCTTTTTAGTTTGTATATAATTTCATTTGCATTATAAATATAATTAGAATTGTGAAAAAAAAATGTAAATTATATGATAGCTTGCAAAAAAAAAATTAATTCCAATTGCTATTTTAAAAAATCGACATAGAATCAAAGATTAATTACTATTACTTTGAATAACAAAAAAAAAAAGAGAGATTGTTTACATTAGAAATATAATCAGTGGAGTCGCAAATTACACTATATTTTGAACCTCCTTCATAATATTGTACATCAGGTATAATAGCTCATCTTTTATTGATAAATTTTGATAAGAATAGAATATGTATTGTTTATTATACTGCAAGAGTATCAACACAAACAAAAATATATATAATAAATTAAGATTATAATATAAAAATTAAAAAAAACAACAACATAATTATTAAAAATAAATTGACTGGATACATTTGCATATATTTTACTGAGTGTCTGTTCATTGATTCATTCATTAAAAAAATAAGAATAAGGAAAAATAACTTATTGTATTGTATTTTTTAAAGAAATAAATAGTGAAAGTCTGACTTTCATAGCAATTAAATACTTTCCTGAGTGATAATGTTTTTTTCCAATAATTTTTTTGTAAAGTTTTTAGTATTATACTTAGAAAACATTTTCTTAAGTGGTGCACATCAAATTTGGAAAAGCTAACAAAGGAAAATTAAAATGTATTATGTTTTCAACATAAACAGAAAAAAATTGAATAAAACATGATAGCCATGCCCATTTTGAAGTGGACAAATACTGCTGGCATATGGAAAAAAATTTCAATTTTTTTTAATTTTTAAATGTGATCATATACAGTGTTCAGAGATGGAAATATAGCAATCGTGTATTGCAAAATATATTAATTTTATAAATTCTAATATTTTTGTTTGCTTCTTTACATTTTTGTTCATTTGTTTACATTTTTTATTGGATAGTATATAATTGAAGTTGCTTATATAGATACAGCATAGTTCATGGTTTCCTTGTAAACAAGAAGTTTAATATTTAGCATTATAAAAGAAATACTTATTTAATAAAATATCTTAATTTTATTAATTTAATTTCTTTTGTTGATTATTTTACTTTGATCAGATTAACACTAATTAAATCATAATGTTATTTATTTTGATATGGTTATTTGAATCATTTTTATTCAAATTAGTTTTAGCTTTGCAAATGTGAATTCTTTTTTTAATTCCATGAGTCAATTTCAACCATTACTGTTTTATTAATATAACGATGCATCATGCCTACGTATCTGTTAGATTTTGTTCCAAGAAAGCCTTGTTTATAGTAATGTGTGTTTATATAAATAAAAGCAGATATGCACATAAATATACAGAAAACATATTTTAAAATTCTATGCTTTAATTTAGAAATTATTTCAGTTTATATATTCTTAATGATTAATAAAAATAGACCAATAATATGACTAATATATTTTTTTTTGAAATTGCTTTTACATTAAACAAAAAAATGCTAAAAGGAATTCTTTTTTTGATCTTTATATTAGAAGAATCTCTCTCCCCCATTCTCACATACTTTATCAATAGTTCTTTTAAGAATTAAAACAAAAAGCACCAAATCTTTTTTTATGTTTATGCCTATAAATATTTTACATGATTTTCAAAGCATCTATAAAAAGATTAAATTTAAAAAAAAAAACCTTTTAAATTAAAGCAATATCAATGTTTTTTTAATACTATAACATGGGGGAAAATACTGCACTTAAATAATTTAATGTCATTCTTAGTTATAGTGCAATCCAATGATGCATTGGATTAGATTTACTCTTTTATGGTTATCTGTAGCATCATTTGTGGTTCATTGATTTATTGATTAAAAAATAAAAAAATCTGAAGATGTCAGCATAGTACTGAAAACCTAATACAAACAAGCCAAAAATACTACTTACTGATAGTTTGTTTGTTTTCAGGCCACAAAAATACTTGTGAAAGCTTTTGAAAATGTGCTTCTTTTCTTTGATGTTTGAAAAAAAAATTGTAGATTTTCTATAAGTTTGCTTATATATTTATGATTATTTTTGAAAAATATTTGTGAAATATTTATTTTTTAATAATTGTATGAACATTTATAAAACATCAATTAATTTAACTAATAATTGGATAATGAAAAATGAATGGAGGGTTATATAATGTGTTAACCTTTAAGTTGTTTATTTCGAGGAGACCGTATCTAATTTAATGGCCACAAAAATACAAAATACGGTTTTTGGACATAGCATGTGTTATCTCTTGGTCAATTTTGGTCACAATTTCTTCATTTTAGGCTTATTTTATAGGAAATTCAAAATTTAAAATTGTAGTTCTAAAAACATCTGCATATAGCATTATATTTTTTTAAAAAAATCATTTTTCTTTGCTGCCTATTTGCCTATTGGTTCATAGGTCTGTTCTTTTCTCTGATTGGATACCTACCAAATCTGGAAATTGTCTTCTAGGCATGTTTCTAAATGACAAATTCAGAAATTAAATGAAGATGCTCTACACATTCGTAATTGATTTTAATGTAAATAATTACATTTATTGTAATTTTTTATGTTCATAAATAAGATTTTACATTACTCTATCGAAATATAAGGTTTGATTCGGAAAATTTTTAATATTACAAGAAAAATAAGCTCATGAATATAATAATTTTTGAAAACAGTTGTTTATAACGTAGCAACTCTAATTTGAATAGGTGGTTCTAAATAAATCAAAATAAAATCTTTTACGCATTTGTATTTTGAAGAAAATAATTATATTTCTCGTAATTTTTTACGTTCATAAATAATATTTTACATTACTCTATCAAAATATAAAGTTTGATTCGGAAAATTTTTAATATTACAAGAAAAAATAAGCTCGTGAATATAATCATTTTTGAAAACAGTTGTTTATAATGTAGCAACTCTAATTTGAATAGTAGGCGGTTCTAAATAAATCAAATCTTTTACACATTCATATTTTGAAGTAAATAATTATATTTATCGTAATTTTTTACATTCATAAATAAGATTTTACATTACTTTATCAAAATATAAAGTCTGATTCAAAATTTTTTTAATATTACAAGAAAAATAAGCTCGTGAATATAATCATTTTTACAAGAAAAATAAGTTGGGAATGATAACTCTTCAGAAAAGTAAATTATTTTGACAGGTAGAAATTGAATAATGATACCAGTGATTGGTTCAAATGTAATTCTTTTGTTTTACCACTGGCTATTTTTTAAACGTTTTTTCTTATATTTTTCTTCAGTTATTAAAATTATTTTTAATTTTTCAATACATTTAACCAATTTGAATCTAAAATTATTCAATTTTTAGAAGCTGAATTAAAAAAATTCTATGAATTTTAGATTAATATTTTAACAATAGAAACCGGCTGGAAATGAAACTGGCGAATAATATTGTTCTCAGATTTAAGTAGTGGACCAATAAAAAAATTAGATAAAGATTAACTCTTTTAAATAAGTTAAAAGAATCAGTTAAAGGGTTAATATAAAGATATTAAAGCATAAATTTTAGATTTGTGTTAAGTTTATATGGAGCCTGTAGATGTCACTATGTATGTAATATAGGTTATTTTTGTAGTTAACCAAGACATATTGAAAAGGGCAAACATTTAAAAATTGCCATAAAGAGCTTTTATATATATTATGATTATATTACAGCCATTGTCATATATTATTTTGTTGTTATATAAAGATATTTTATTCTATATCATATCTAGGATTTATTTTAAATAAGAATATGATGATTAAATTAATATTTTCTCCAAAAAATTTTATTTTTTATGAAAACAAGTGAAGATTCATTAAAACATAAATCAGAAAATTTATAATTGGCTGGGAAAATCCTTCCAACCTTAGAAGTTAACTATTATCATTCTTTAATAATTATAAGTTGAATTTTAATTCAGCATTTCATTGCTTTATAATATTTTAAGAATAATTCATTCAGATTTTAAAAACGGAGTTCAAATAAAAAATATTTCATTCCCTAAATATTTTTATTGGTAATCATGCAGCAAGAAAAAACAAATTGTTCTGATATATATAATTTGCAAGGTTGAAATATTATTTTTAACAATGATTTTCATTTGAAAATTTATATTTCTAAGAAAGGAATTAAAAATTGTACAAATATATTCTGGAATAAAGATTTAACCATTCAAATAAAAAATTGAAAATTTAACTCAAACAGTCTCTAAGAGTTTTTTTTAAAGGAAAGACTTAGCATAAATAATTGATTAAATGCTAAGGAGTTCATGAAAAGTTTTGAGTTCTGGAAGAAACAAGCAGAAGTTGCAATCTGTGGGCCTTCAGCTTTAGAGATCATTGTTCCATCATTATACTAAACAATGCAGGCAATTATCTAATTAATCAGGCAAAACTCTCCATACAATAGTGACACTCTGTGCCAACCAGAGTAATCAATGGGTGCCAGAAGGCTTGTGCATAAAATCCCCATCTAGTGCCTACTCATCCAATATCCCCAGACTAGTTTCTGGCTTGTGGCCTTCATCAGTGAGGAGCTTCGGATCTGAGAGCCCTGCACCAGATTTTAGGATTTAGTGCAACCTTTCAGCAGCTACATTTTATCTCCACTTAACTACAAAACTATGAGAAAATTGAAAACAATATTTTCAATCTAAGCTCAATAGCTTATATAAATCATATGGGTCTGAACTCAATTCAGTACCCATACACTTTGGTGTCTTTGGCTCTTTAACAATCATAACCACCACTAACCTATTAGGCAGAATTGGTGTTAAACAACTAAACATCACATGATCACCATTTCTTATACTAGCACATAACTGTTATTAAACCAGGCAAAACTCTCCATATAGTAGTGCCACTCAGTGCCAACCAGAGTAATCAATGGATGCCAGAAGGCTTGTACATAGAATCCCCATCTAGTGCCCTACTCATCCAATATCCCCAGACTAGTTTCTGGCTTGTGGCCTTCGTCAGTGAGGAGCCTTGGATCTGAGAGCACTACAATCAGATCTTAAGATCTAATGCTCCTGACTGACGAAGGCCACAAGCCAGAAACTAGTCTGGGGATATTGGATGAATAGGCACTAGATGGGGATTTTATGTACAAGCCTTCTGGCATCTACTGATTACTCTGGTTGGCACAGGGTGGCACTATTGTATGGAGAGTTTTGTCTGTTTAATAACAGTTATGTGCTCGCATAAAAGATAGCGATCATGAAATATCTAATTAATATATCAAAATTATTATATATATACACATTTTTTACAAACAATAGATTGATAAAAATTTCCTATTAAATAAAATATAAAAGATGCAATATCTAAGTGATGTTTTTATTACAATTTCAAGCATATAGATCATATCATCAAGTTTTAGAATGTAAATTTTAAAAAATAAATGTTTTGTTTATAATTTTTTAAATTTATGTTTACTATTTTTTTGGATGGCATGTAAATAAAATAGATGCTAGTACAGTGGGTGTAGAGACTTCACTATATAAAAAATATCAAGTAAAATCTTCAGAAAATTAAAAAGGTAAGAGACAAAAAAAAATTGACTTAGCATGAGATTATGGTATTTCTCCCAAAATGCACCATCAATGGGGAAAATAACTAATTTTACATTCATAGAAATTTAACTAATTGAATATCCAAAAAACAAATATTAACAAAAATTTTCCTGCATGCTCGCAGCAGCAATACTTTGATTAGTAAACTCATACAATAAGTTAAAATTAATACCTTATTAGGCATTTCAGGATGAAAAATTTAATGAATGAAATTCTTTGATGTTTAATAAAGTATGTCACAATTGCTATCACTAAGAGTGAATATAATGAATGAATTTTAAAGTTACACTGATAAGACATATCTGTTTTTCAAGAGTATTTTTAATGAACTTTTTTGTTTAAATATGATTCATAAAATGAAAAGTAAAAAAGCAAGAAATTCATTCAAATTGAAGCAAACATTTATTAGGTTAGAAAAACATTTAATGATTAAAAAATCAGTTAAATCTATATTTTTCTCAGTTTAGTTGTAAGAATATCAGTTTTTTTTTTTTTTTTTTGATAATGTAAAAAATAATTTTATTAATAATTATAGAGTAAATAATTAGAAAAATTAATTAATGGATGAAGAAACATCATAAAATAAATATATTAAAAAAATTTATGAAAATATTCATATTAAAAACAGACAAAAATTATTACTACAATATATTTATAATTATATTTAATTTGAATTTTTTTCTTAGTTTTTGTGATATTATATTAGAAATTTTTTGAACAATTCAAATTACCATATGTCCATGTAAATAGAAAATAATCTTTAACCTTTAAGGCAACAAAAAATTATCAATTACTACTAACACTTTTAAACACTTTAACTCCGAATCTGAAATATAAGTAAAAGATACAAATGTATTGAGAGCAAAGCTATAATTATCTACATTAATAAAACTTTGCTCTCAATAAATTGTTTGTATCTTTTACTTATAAACCTATCATACTTTTTTGTTTGAGTTTTTATTGAAGTAAAAAAGGACCTATTTTACTTCAAATCCAAGTTCTTATATGGATTTAAACCCAGAAAGCTACTACCCTTTTTATAGGTGTGCGAATGTGAAAAAATAGCATTTATCTTGACATTCTGAAAACTATATTTTAAACTTCTCCAGAGTTGTATATGTTGAATTAAATATTTCAATGGATTGTTATTATAATAAAAAATGGAAATGAGAGATAATATCCATGTAAACAGAAAATAACCGTTAACCTTTGATGTTATCAAAAAATTATCAATTACTACTAATTGACAATCCCTGAGGTCAAATCAGTTTTTCATTAAGCCTATAATAGCTCTTTTGTTTATTATAATAACAATCCATTGAAATATTTAATTCAATATATATAACTCTCTAGAGAAGTTGAAAATATTAATTGCAAAATGTCAAGAAAGATGCTATTCTTTCACATTCTTATACCTATAAAAATATCTTTCTGGGTTTAAATCTATATAAGAACTTGGATTTGAAGTAAAAGAAGACCCATTTTACTTCAGCAAAAACTCAAATGAACGAGCTATTATATGTTTAATCAAAAAACTGGTTTGTCCTAAGGGATTATCAATTAGTAATAATTGATAATTTCTTGGTACCATCAAAGGTTAAAGGTTATTTTTTTATTTACACGGATATTATCTCTCATTTCCATTCTTTATTATAATAACAATCTATGAAAATATTTAATTCAACATATGTATATATATTGGACAAATACTAGAATATCATTCATTTATACTAAGATAATACAAATTATGATTAAACATTAAAAAAAAAAAACAACTGCAAATATATATATATATTAGAAAAATCATTTTATTCCTAACATTATTCAAATTATAATATATTCTGAATATTTGTTTTTCATATACTACTTGATTCAGAATAGCAATTTTTTTTTACAGAGTAAAACAGAAAACAAAACAAATATATATATATATATTATTTTTTCAAAAGAAAAGAATATATATATAATTATTTTTTGAAATAATAAAATAAGCTATTTTCTCCTCTTTAGTTAATAATTTTACAATCAATAAAATAATTTAACATTAAAATAATTATTTTAAAATCAGGTAAAATAATAATAAAACAATCAAACTTAGATTGAAGATAATGGACTCTGCAGAATCAATAAACTTATTCTAATATAAAACATTTATCTATCTATATATATAAAATCCATGTGAATGTATGTTTGTCTGTAAGGCTGTCATGTGTCAAACTTACAATCAATTAAAAAAAAAACTATTACGATCATCTGTAATGCAGTCAAATTCATAATTGAAAAATCGGGGGGGGGGGGAGACCTTTAAATTTCTTTTTATAAATAAATAATTATGCTTAACTAAATTGTAGTTTATGAGCATTTTATGCAAAGTAATTCCAGCCTTTATATTTAATAATCAGTAAGTTTTATTTTGAAGCATATTTTATATGAAGAAACATCATCATTTTTTTATGAAGCATTTTATGCAAAAGTAGTAATTCCTTCCTTATGTTTAAAAGCTTAATTTGATTATGAACATTTTATTCAAAGCAAGTAATTCCGCAAAGCAAAAAAAAATTGTTAAAGCAACCAATTAAAAAAAAAAAACTATTATAAAAATGACAGCCTTTCATGCCAAGTACATTTCTCACATTTATTTATATAATATTAAAATCTTTT
Source organism: Epiperipatus broadwayi (assembly GCA_028023455.1). Taxonomy (NCBI): domain Eukaryota; kingdom Metazoa; phylum Onychophora; class Udeonychophora; order Euonychophora; family Peripatidae; genus Epiperipatus; species Epiperipatus broadwayi. The sequence continues at coordinate 5,515,749 of JAQFVV010000080.1, read as the reverse complement.
GTTTAATTTACATTAAATCTTGAAAATTTTTTTGTTAAAGCAACCAATTAAAAAAAATGCCTGCCTTTCCATAGGCTGGGTACATCTGGTAGTAAATTATAGAGGGTATTCATATATTAAGTTTAACTGATTCCAAAAACAAAAACCCATGTTTACTGAATATATAATGAAAGGTTAGAAATACTCTAAAGAAATAATAATACTGATGTTTAATTAGGGCAATAGCCTAATCAAATTAATTATATATTTTTAAATATTGATATGTATATTAATATATATTGTATTTTATAAAAAAATATTTAAAATAAAAGTCAATTATATCATTTTTATTAATTTTCAAGAAAAAACAATCTAGTAACAGAATTTATTACTATTGTTTTTTAAAAAAAGACAAAAATAGAAAATTAAAAGAATTTATTATTTTCAAAAATAAAAAAAAAATGTCTTTTAACAATTAAAAGAAAAAATATTTTTTAAAAAATAAAATTTGTTGCATGACTTTTAATGAAATATAGTTAAAATTTTTTGTTTTAATAATTATAAAAAAATAATATATACTATAATACCATGGTTAAATATAACAACTACTAATTATACTCTAACATGGAACATTATTATACAATGAAATTAAAAGTTTTTATCATCAAACTTATACTGATAGAATCACTTTAAATATTTTTTTTATTTTTTATTCTTCGAGCTAGATACCATGATGCTGTGAATATTTATCACATTCCACAATAACTCAACTAAAATGATGTGATTTGTGTTGAATGAACGCTGTGCTGTACTGAAGATGATCACAATAATAAAAATCTTTCCATGAATGAAAAGTTGAAACAATAAATACATTCATAATACTATAAAATATTGATTAGATTTATAAAATTATTTTTTAGGAAAAACACCAAAATGTCAAACTATTTTTGAAATGATTAACATATATTTTCTCCATTAAATATATTATGTTAATCTCTAAATCATGCATTATATACTTTTAAAAAAAACCCAAATCAGCTTTAAAAAAATGATGTACTATATGATTTAAAAATAAAATAAGAAAAACATATTTAAGTTATTAAAGAGCAAGTGTTATTAAATCATTCTTACAAAATTAAGATTAGTTTGTTTCTCTAGAAATTTCATTCTTGATTATAATATATATATATATATATATATGAATATGTACTTCAACTTACCATGAGATTATGTTTTTGCACTAAAAGAAAGACTATATCACTAATAAATAGCAATGAAGAATGTGGATTTATAACACATATTATCTATAGCAAAGTTTGTTATTATAAATAAAATAATAATGTGCACTATAAAAAATTACATGTTAAATATGCACAACACAATTACACAATTGGTAGAGCAATTACTGACTGCTAGTTTGTTTTTTATGCTGTGAGATTTCAGAGCTAATCAGTTCAATTACAACTATCATTAGCAAAAGACATGTATTGATATAGATGTCGCTGTATGTGCTTTAAATCGTGGTGACATATTGAAAAGGGCAAAAAGCATAATTTGCCGAAAAAGGCTTTTCTATGATAATTTTATAATTTGTAATCTTTGTTGCTTGTATATATGTATTTTTAAACATATTTCACTACTGTTATTTCAAAAGATAATATAATAAATCTTTTTCTATGTATATAAAGCATTCTATGTGAAGTGGTGGAATCTTCATATTACTTTGAAATTTTGTGTTTAACACCTAATATCAGGTATATCAGTATGATTATGACTATTATTGGCTACATCTCAAAAGATTTGTGAATTTTGGGTGAATGTGAGTTGAGGTATATTTATTTATCATTAGTTATAAGAAATATGAATATATATATATAATTTTTAATTTGACTTTTTTTTACTACACACACACACAAATTCACTACATTTAAGTCCTTTCCCAATATATAAATACATTGACATTATTTTTATGGCCAAAAATGTTTAATATTTTTATGGATTTTTTATGTGTAATTGGCAAGAGACTGATATTTTAATAATATTTCATTTATCTTTATCAAGTCACAAAAAGTTTAATGTTAAAAAAAAAAGGAAACCACTACTTTCATTAAAAAAAATACAAATATCAGTTTTTTCCCTTTATAACTACAAATAATAACTAAAAAGTGCTTATAATGTATCAAATAGGATTCTGACTGAAAGAAAAATATTGCTTTATGCTATTACACTGTTCATGTGCATAGAGGATAATGACTGTGAAGTAAAGTATTGATGATTGTGTTGCTGATTTAATAAGAACAGAAATGAGCTTCTTTTAAAAGTAAGCTTTCTTAAACAATTATATTTAGTGACAATCAAGTTTTCAGTTTATTAAACAGTTAATAATGAACAAGTTCATTACAATTCTTTTATTCAAAAAGTCAAAGTGATAGTTGTTAAAAATCAACAAAAATGGTTAAATACAATAATATCTAGATGAAAAGACTATGTTTTGCAATAAATTAACTCCAATTCAATAGAATCTACCATTAAAGCAGTGGCCAAATATATCACCACTCTTTTTCAATTCTAATTAATAATATAAAATCTTGCATTAAAAGTTTGGCTCATTTTACTTTTATTAACAAAAATCCTAAATAAATATGATTGTTAATTAATTTTGTTTTCCTTTTCATAAATGTATCAGTTAATGGAGCCATTATATTATAGCCAAGGGAAAAACTTTGATTTCTTAAACTATCACAAGCAGTCACAATATATCTAACACTTATTTTATTTACAATAATATCCATTATAATTTAACATTGGGAGCAACAAAGAGTTCATTATTGTCTCCATTATTTCTTTTTATAAAGACAAGATTTTAAAAATAAGGCTGGAATTTGTACATTCAAATCCTTTGTATGGCTCAGTGTATAAACATCTCTTGCCATTTGCCCACATGGTAAATAAAACTTACTGAGATTCTCTAAATTAATTTCATTTTAGGCATTGTGTTAAATGATGTTTTTTTTGTTATTATTATACCATTTATCTATATATATATAAAAATGTATTTATTTTGTAAATCTGAGAATTTTCTAAAGTTTCTTCAGTAATTCAGACAATAATTTCTAAATCTTTATCAGAGAAAGATAATTTTTCTTTTGAATTGAATAAAATAGGACAAGTTTATAAATCAAAAGATACAACAAAGATCTTTATCTGCATTATTACATGAATAATAAATATAATCATGAATATTAATAAATATAAAGGAAGAGCCACATTGATGTAAAGTTATCTTATGTTACATCAAAGACTACATAAAATCATTTTATGCCATATCAAAGCCACTTTGCATATTGGCAAAATATTCAATAAATACAATATTAAAACAATTTTTGGTATTTAAGGATTAGTCTGGACACCAATGTTTATTTTAAATATCTTAAAAGTTTAGAATCTCATATTAAACCTTATAATAATGATTATCATTAGACATTTCAAAACTGTAATTTAGTTTTTATCATACTAAAAAGTATTTTCTAAAGTGTAAGTAGACTCATGCTGAGAAGTGGTCATTGAAATGTCAATTTTTGTCATTTATCACTGCACACTTTTTAAGTCTGGGAAATTTAAATGATTATTTCTTTCCTTAATATAATTTAATATAAGCGAAGGAAGTCAATCCATTACGAAAATAAACATAAACAGAAGAGCTCCGTAAGAAATAATAAAAAAATTTTTTTTTGTTAAAACAACTATTAAATTTAAATGTTTTAAGCATTTAAACTTTTAAATTTTTTAAAATGAACATTGGTGTTTGGACTAATCATTAAGTACTTTACTTTTATATATATATAAACTGAACATTTTTCCTTTAGGCCAAACAAACCCCCCAAAAACTGAGTATATGGAGATAACCTAGGAATGCTGTAGAAGAGAACATCTTTCCTCTTCCCTTGTCATACACAGACAACATTGATGACATAACTATCAATGACTTTTTAAAAAAAAAAATCTAATAAATTAGAAAATAAACTTATCAAAGAAGCTATACAATATTTTATTAAAAAAATTGACATTTTAAAGTTATCTCATATTTGAGTGCCCTTATTCTTTTTTTTTTTAAATGCAACATTATAAAGTTATATTCTAAGCTATCTTTCAATGGAAATCCGATTGCTATTGCCTTGAAGAAAAAAAACAACAACTGAAATATAATTAAAATATGTATTTCTTTATCATGAAAAAATCCAAAAGAACATTGACATAACCACATATGCACACACACAGCAATACAAAAAGATTTAAATAATTTCACAACTATATTGTGCATACTGCATTAACCATAAACTCATATGTTGTGAACCGGTCAAGAAGTAATTATTAAGTATTACTTCTGATGTCTTTGATGATTGTGATTCAAGTGAATAGAATACATAAAAAAGAACTAATATTTATAATGGATTTTGTATTCTCAAGATTTGATACCAATCATTTATTCTTCAAGTATGGCAAGTTTATCTGGCCATTTGATCTTTAAGCACCAGAAATGATAAGTTGAAGTACAAACCAAAAGTCTTTACCTTTGAGTACATCATTCTCCCACTACATTAACTACAAACATCAATATTACTATTGACCATTGTTGATAGACTAATATATGTAAATGTATTAAAAAAACCTAAATTATTGCATTAAAAAGAGCCAGAATAGATATTAGCAGGAATTTTAAAAATCTATAAAGTCTAAAAATTTTGCTTTCTTTATGTGAATTTTTATACTCAAATTTTCAATATAACAGTTTAAAATACTTCAGAGTAAAATTTAAAAGTTATATATAAATATATTGGTTTATTACACTAAAATAATTTTTGTTAAAACTAATAGATATCAAATTTGTAAAATATATATAAAAAATAATACTTACTATATCGTCCAACATTAAGTACACCAATCTCTGAGTTTTTAATTATAACTTGGCTAAGATAAGTTAAAAATATTTTAAATATAAGTAATCTCTAAATATAAAATGACATACCACAACTATACATTTACTACATATATATATAGGGCATAGATAATCATGACACTATATATATATATATATATATATATATATATATATACACACACACACTTAAAACTTCCACTCCATCATACATGTCTGAAACATATGAATAAAGACATCTGAAAAAGATAAATAATCCTCAAGATACACTTCATGTTGAACCAGGTTCAGGTAACAATCTTTTACACATATCTTTATTTTCAGTATTTATCAATATCAAATTATTACTCTGATTTACAAATGCATAATTTTCTGCAATCACAACTTTCATAACATTATCATTTCGAAGAAATACATTAATGATTACAACTAAACAAGCGATTATCACTTAAACTTTAAACACAGTTAAAAATGACAATATTTATTTTTTAATTAAACATAAACTTGTGGAATAACTCAACATTATCTCTCTTTTTCCATGTGTAATATGTTTTTCAGATATTTGTGTCAAATACCTTTATTCATAGTTTGTGTGGTGGAGTAAAAATTCAGAACCATTATATTAATTTTTAGTTATTTATATCTGGAATAGAGATAATCTTTAGTTTAATAAATGACTAATGATAACTATTAATGCATTTGTCTGAAGTGGTTGATGCCAAAGTTATGCGAAATTTGATAGTTATAAATCAAAACAAAATATATATATACATTTAAGAAATAAATCCAGTGCATAGCGCTGGCTGAAAATTCAAATATAAAATGTCAATCATCTTCAAAAGCTATGTTTTTCCAGCAACAGTATGTTGTAAATAAATGTAAAGTCCGAATTTCAAATAGCAAGATCAAAAAATAACATCTTGACTATATGCTGCAGTGTTATTGAGTATCGATTAAAACAAAGAGTGTAAAATTTAAATTAGCAATTGATCTGAAATTGTTCATAAACAAACATGTTTAATATATGTATACAAAGAAAGATGAAAACTTTAGTCATTTTAAACTTCACAATCTCCCAACATAAATATATAAGAAATAGACTCAGAGCATATTGCTAGATAAAAATTCAAATATAAAATGTTAATCATGTTTCCCAATGCTAGGTTTTTCTAGCAATAATACCTTGTGAATAAATATAAAATCTGAATTTCAAATAGCATGATCAAAAGATAAACTCTTGTTTGTATGCTGGAGTGTTATTAAGAACATTACAATACAGATCTATTCAAACAAGGAGCATGAAATTTAAATTAGCAATGATCTTAAATTGCTCAAAAACAAACAGGTTTAACATACATATACAAAGAAAGACTAAAACAGTAGTCACTTTAAACTTCACAATCTCCCAACATAAATATATAAGAAATAGACTCAGTGTATATTGCTAGCTGAAAATTCAAATATAAAATGTCAATCATCCTCAAAAATGTTGTTTGGGAGGGTGATTGACATTATATATATATGTGAACAAAAATCTCTGTAATAACTCTACAATACATGAAACATGGATGAATACATAAAAACAAATAACAGCTATAGCCAGCAACCAGCATAATTGCCACCCTGAGTAATATTTTATTGTAAAATAGTTCTTAGAATAGCAGTATATTGTAAGCTAGTTATTACTTATTTTTATACATTGGTATTTTACATATTTTAGAGATTATATTCCAGAGGGTTTTGTTTATTATATATTATTTTATCTGATAATATATAAATCTATATGACTAACTAAATAATATAAAGTTAAATGTCACTGAAAGCAGTTTAGATGAATTAGAGCAAAGTCTTTAATGAAAAAAATTGGATAATGAATCTAGAAATAAGTGAAAAAGATGATGAGGTTTTGATGGCAAACTAAAGTGGATAGTTGTGCTGTGATAAAAAAATGCAGCATAAAGTAGCATAATTATTTTAAAAATGTGTATTGAATCATATAAATATATGAAAAATTACTATATGAATGAAAGATAACAAAGTTTAATATTGATTTGCATCAGAGAATTTCCTAATTGGACTTTTAGTCCACATATGTTAAAAGGGAAATGTTTTGATATCTTATTTAAAAAGTGTATAGAGAATATGTGTTCTAAAAAAAGTATTAGATTAGTTAAATATAATTTATCCAAACTTCAAACACTTTTAGCAAACTTTATTTGTACATACACCTACGTTTCGACTGACCTGCAGTCTTCTTCAGAGTAAGGCTATTCTGATCTTCAAAATAAAATAAGATCAGAATAGCCTTACTCTGAAGAAGACTGCAGGTCAGTCGAAACGTAGGTGTATGTACAAATAAAGTTTGCTAAAAGTGTTTGAAGTTTGGATAAATTATATTTATATGATATTACGGCAAACATAAAGAAAAGTGTGATTTTGGTAATATTAGATTAGTTCTTTGAAAGTGTGAAAATAATATATACTGTACTAAGAAAAAGTTAGAAAGTACTTTAAAACTTGTGAAAAGATTCTCAGATTAGTATGTCAATAGAGATTAAAATATAAAAAATCAAACAGATTCATATCATTTATAGTGAAACATAAATAAAAAGAGTACTAACTAATGATAAATTATATAGAAACAAGGAATTGACTGGTTATACATTTGGAAAGTATATTTAAAATCAATGAGAAACATTTAATCACAATATTCACCAAATTAAAATATTTTGTAAAAACAATATAACACCAATCCAATTAATATGACCTCAACTACAGATTTGGAGCAATGTTTAGAAATAGATTTTCTGTCACAGATCATTTACAAGTAGTTTATAAACTAATTTATATATGTATAACCATTGAAAAAATTGTGAAAAGATTCTCAGATTAATAATTACATAAGGGAGAAAATATACAATAAATGTGTTTATATTATTTATAGTGAAACATGTAAAAACAGAGTACTAACTAATGATAAATTACATAGAAAAAAGGGAGTGATTGGATTGGGCACTTGGAAAATATACTTAAAATCACAATATTAATCAAACTGAAACATTTTTAAGAATATTAATATAACCTGAAAGTGACTACTATGGGCTCAATTACAGTATTGAAGAAATGTTTGAAACGAACTTTGTGTCATAAGTAATTCATAAATAGTAATTAACCTAATTTACATATGTGTAACTAATGATTTCCAGCAAGTGAATATATAAGCATTAACTATTTTAGCTTATTCAATTAAAATGAAAGTAATTATTCCTATATTATCACTTGAATTCATGTCATATAAAAATTATGCCAGTTTTAGATTAAATGTCATGCGTAAATGAGCAAATGTAAAAATTCTCCAAATACTTCAAAATCCTTTAAACAATTATTCATTTAGCATAAGACTTTTAATTATACCATTAGGTGAAAATTAGCTAATCAATAACAAATTTGTTTATGATTAATGTTTTCTAATAACTACATAATTGGATGATCATTAAATTCCATTTCTAATTCACATCAGTACAGAAAACATGATGATTATGAATCTGTTGATGAGATTTCAAGAACATTTGGGAAGATCAAATTCAGTTGATACTGCATCTAAAATAAAAATTAAATATCTCATAAGAAGTTTATTCCTTGAACTATAATTTCTTTGTTGTTTGAACAGTTTCTGGTTAAATATTCCAAAAAGATATTTTAAAAAAGATACTGTAAGTTATTGAAATTATATTTTGAACTGCAGTAAGTATGATCTGCTAAATAGAATTTACTAATGAAACTTAGATCCATCATGCAATTAATTATTAAATATAAAATAGTTAGTTGAAATATTAAAAATATAAAAGATTAATGATGATCAACTTGAACTATAAGAAAACTTGTGAACATAAAGTCATTCAAAATAATTTGGCATTAATAACTATTTAATTCTAAATATTAAAAGAAAGTGATCAGAATTTTAATTTAAAAAGTTGATTTTATACCGTATTTCACAGGAACTTAAATCATCATTATCGGAACTGAAATGAAACAATAAAAAAAATTAGCAATTTTATTTGTGAGTTAATGAATAAATGTTGTGAGTGCCATGTAATTATTATGTATAATTAAACAATATTCATAAGTAATCCTGTATATAATTGAACAAATTGTATTATAATAAAAGCATTTTCAATAGAAAAAATTTAAAATATAATATACACATTTAAATTGATTAATATAAAGTATTTCCAAGAATTGTGACTTTTTTGTGGGAGGGGAGGAGTTATATTTTAATTATTATGGTTTCTAAAACTTGGAATCTTTAATTTTCTTCTTTCTAAAATAATGTATTCTTTTTTTTTTTTTTAAATCTACTAAATTCAGTTATTACATGCTTGTGATCACTGAAAAATGAAGAAAATTGTTCTGTGATTTTAAAAGTTTTTACCTATTATTTAGAGGAAATGGATTATGCCATTTTTAAAATAATTTAAAACCTATACTGATATCATTTTATTACAACTATCTTCACTAAAAAAGATATGATCCACCATTTTTTAATACCATCTGGTAGACTTTTAAATCATTGCAATTCAAATGATTTTAACAATTATGAATGTAAAATACAATGAAGCCACAAACCATGCTATGTTTTGTTATAAACCTCCTTTGGATACAATGTAGCTCACTTTTCATTGGCAAGCCTTAATTATAATACAATAAGTATTGTTTATTGTACTATGTGTACAACACTTTACAATATGCATATACATATATATATATAATGCTTTACGAGTATAATGTGGATATAAATTAAGATTATAATGTAAACAAAAAATTTTAAAATAATAGTATTAATAATAAATTGAAAAAGCACATCTACAATTACAGTAATCTATGTGTGTTTTGAACATTCACAATTCTGTTTCATAATAATTAAATAAGTTCCAGATATTTTTTTTTTTCAATAATTTTTTAAAATTCTAATAAAATGTAGTGGCAACTTTGTTACTGGCAGATGCAGCTTCACTGGTTACTTTAATATTTTTACAAGGGTAATGGTGTCAGAATCTATACAGTCAACCCCTATTTGCAGAGAGTAGCTTAGAATTGTGTGATCCAGATTCTCAAAAATTCTTCATAGAGACTTAAGGCTTTCTGATGAAATACAAGATTATCAACTAGAACATTCTTAAGATTTATATCATTTAACAATAGACTTACAGCTTTTTCCATTTTAACAAAATAATTATCCCTAACTTTTAGTAACAACATTAGCCATTTCAGAGGCGCAAGCGACATTGACATGAATCTGCTTGTCATTTTGTAATTTTTATAATTGATGACTTATTCTTTTGAAACATATAGCTGATTTCAAAAAATGACTTCTTATTTTTCCTCATTAAATCAATATTTGTTGTCTTTCATTTAATAAAAGTATGACCTTTATGAAGGAGGGGGGGTAGTTTAATTTTGTTTACTTACAATTTTTTTTATATAGCATAAAATTGAAGTTGTATAGATGGATACAGTACAGTTTATATTTTCACTGTTATTCCAATTCTGAAATAGTTATAAAGTGGTGATGCTCGTATATTTTATTCTGTAAAGCAGATTTAATATGCTCAACTTCATCATTATGATAGATATTTGAGTGTAAAGTGATATGACATCTGAAGTACCAAAAAGTAATTATTTGATAGTTGAGATGTAATGTCTTCCAAGACTATAAAAAAAATTGATATCTTTAACATTGAATGATCGTGGAATATCATGTTAAACCTAATATCCAATTGATAAATCTAAACATCGGGATTAGTACATTCTATTATTCCTAATTTATCAAATTAAATTATTTATTTTGTTATATTTATGTATCTATGAGACTATGTGAATCTTGATTGTTTATATACATATGCACTGTAATATTGTTTTAATACCTCAATGTTTTGTTGAGTACCAAGGATACTCTCAAACTAAAGCACAAGATAGAGACTTGGAAAAGAAAGAGCCGTCATCTTATCTTTGTACCTAAATTCACTTACACCAATCTAAAACATCTTGGAATGAGAATGTGAAGATGTTTCTTTATTCACTTTATATCCATTAATTTTATTCTATCTATTTATTAACTATTGCAAAAAATTTTAATTTTAGAAAATTACATAGTTTCTAATATTTTGTAATATTAACAGGCAGTAAATTTTGTGATTGTTAATAGATGGAGTAAAATTAATGGGATATAAAATGAATAAAGGAACATTTTCAGGCTCTCATTCCAAGATGCTTTAGATTAGCCTACATAAGTAAATTTAGGTACAAAGATAAGATGGGCAGTGTTAGCTTTCAAAGTCTCTATCTTGTGCTTTGGTTTGAGAGTATCCTCTATACTCAACAAAACTTTGTTGAAGCATTAAAATAACATTGCAATGCATGTGTTTAGGATGTAAATTCCTTCCGATTAAAATTACGTATGACTACTGCACTAGTAAATATATAGAAAGTTATATAAATAGTAAATATAAACAATTGTTATTCAGATTCATTTGTGTAAGATTTATAGCACTAATTTATCAACATTTCAGCTGTGTCACACTGGCCATCATTAGCTGGATAATTCCAGCCACCAATTGGATGATTATAAAATAGAAATTTCCACCTTTAAAAGAACACGGAAAACTTAAAAAATATATATGTGGGGATTAAATAATAGGAAAAAAAAAAGGAAAACTATTTAGAGTAATGGGTTTTAAAAATTCTTTCAAATAAAAGAAATTTACATGTGTCATCATGTTTGTTGATACAAACTGGCTCTTAAGGATTTTAATAGTTTCTCTGATATTACATTACTGGAGTAGCACATCTGGATAGGATCTTGGTATTAAAGAAATCAGTATTATGACCTGTATCCATAGCATGAAATGAAAATGCTAATGATTATATTATGCTTAACTGCATTAGCATATTCATTTCTTCTAACACTGATGCAATGACTGTTATATCTATATAAGAAGTCCACATAAAATTTCAGCCATGGAATTTATGAAACTTCATGTGTTCTTATATAGGTAAGAGCAATCATTGCCATCAGTGTTAGAAAATATGAATATGCTAATGCAGTTAAGCAGCACTTGTCATCATCAGTATTTTTCACTCCATGCTATGGATTGAGCTCATAATACTGATTTCTCTAACACCAAGATCCTATCCAGATGTGACAGTCTCCACCAATGTATTATCAGAGAAACCATTAAAATCCTTAAAAGGCAACATTGTATTAACAAACAAGATAATACATGTAAACTTCTTTCTATTTGGAATAATTTTTTAAAAGCCATAAATCTGAATAGTTTCTGACCCCCCCCCCCTTATTATTCAATCCCCACGTTTATATTTTTAAAATTTTCTAAATTTGATTTCTATTGCTTAAGTTTTAACCCTATTCTATATCAATATATACAGCATTTCTATGAACATTTTTTATATCATTCATTACCAGTTCACAGATTGTATACCCAGCAGAAATATTGGTATGTTTAGTACTATAAATCATATGAATGTAAATAAGGTCATTTATATCTATATCCTATGAAAATGCAAGAAAATTGTTAAAAACAAGTGATTTATATATTGCCTTTATTGATTTGCTCAAGGCATTTGAGTCTATTATTGCTGCATTGTGTAATATATCAAGAGATTGGATTATTTATCTATCTCAAAATTGGAGATTATTATTAATTTAACTATTAAATGCCAGTTCAATCTTTGAAAAAAGTGTGGAGTAAATGGTTTGATATATGAATTTTATTGGTCATACATGGACAAGCAGGATAGAAATGTGGAATAAAGTAGAGAAAATAGTTTAGATAGGTAAACACAGGGATTGAGAAAGCCAGGTTTAAAAAAAGGCAGATCAGGAGAAATAATTAACAGTAAAAGATTGCATATAAAGGGAGGTAATAAAAGGCTTATTTTATGAATATTATAAAAGACCATATTTTTAATAAGATTAAAAGTAGCATGCTGACCAGAGTAAAACTGAAAAAAGAATGTGATCAGGGAAAAGATCACCAATCAACTAAAAAAGCCCAGATAAGCATATCACCCCTCAGATGTTTCTAAGAAAAATAAAATAAATCAATCAGTAAAGTAACAACAATTAAAAGAAAAAAGAAATACTATTAACAAAAATAGAAGACATCAAACAATAAAGAGAAGTCAATAAAAACAGGCAGGTCAGATGCTCCTAAGAAAAATAGAAAAAAAAGCAATCAACAAAGAGAAAGAACATTAATAAGAAATAAAAAACAATAAAACTAAATGGTGAACCAGAGTGTTTAGGAAGCTATCCACAATACAACCCCAATAATAGAACAAGCTAAGGAGAATTAGGAAATAGAAGATGGAATATATCATGTGGAGAATACAATAAAGGAGAAAGCTAAAAGAGTAGATCAAATAGCGAAAAGGATAAATAATTTAAATTAACAAGAGAGGGAAGAGTGGCAAGAAGGATGGTCAGATGAGTAATTGAAGAAATAATAAGTCAAGTGCAGGATCAAAGATTAAATAGAAAGCTGAAGATAAGAGTTAGGAAAATTGACTTGCATAGAGCATGAAAATAACAAAAGTGAAAATTTCAGACTAATAAAAAAGTAGAAGTATATGAAAGGATATCTGAAAAGATGTTACAAAATGGCAAAATTAAATGAAAACAATAAAAGTGAAAATTTCAGACCAATAAAAATGAGAAGTATGCAGTATTTGAAAGAACTAAATAAAGAGATGTTACAAAAGGGCTAAATTAAAAAAGATTTAAAAGCAAGACTGACAGAAGTTAATAAGTGGGGTTATAAGGAGAGAGGAGGTTTCCAAAAACATGAATCATATCAAGAAAATGTAAATCAATTCTCTGATAGTCATTTAAAAGTGATGCATGGGAAACTCCTATGGCATGCATTGACATTTTAGAGTATTATTTTATATTAAATAAAATGGAGGAGCACCACAAGATGGCATGACTGTGCTCACCACCAAAGATCAGAAAATTACTAATAGAAATAATTTTTGGTATTTTTCTATTCTATCATGTCAACCGCTTGATGGTGTTGATGCTAAACAAAAACACATACACATAAGTTACTGGGCTCACCCCTCTTTGTTAAAGAATATAGAAATCGTACGGGTTAATGTAATTCATTGATTTCCTTAATAACATTTACTGAAACAATTTTACATAAACATACATTATTGCAAATATTCTATTCTATAGAATTGCCCGTATGGCAAAATCTTCCTCCCCCTTCCCCTCAAACTTTACAACTACATCATGGTGGCCAAAAAATGATACTGAGAATGCTTTAATTACTGAAATGTCTTTTACTTTTTCAGGTCATTTTTGAAAAAGGTTAAAAAAAATAATTATTTATTAATTTTATTTAGTGATTGATTTCTTACAATAGCTATCTTTGAAAGATAATATGTGTAAGGATCTTAATGGCACACCTATTAAGAATGATTAATAATTTCCAACTCGATGGACTTTTTTTTTAAAAAAAAAATTATTACACCTTTTTGGTTGGGTATTTCAAGATAATAATTAATCAATGGATTCGGTATTTGGACAATTATTTTTGGTTTCTCTGGATAGAACTACGAGAATTTTCACACACATATATCGTTTTTTTTTGTCTGAAGGTTTAACATAATTCATTCTAATTTCCTTCATCAATTTCTGTAATTTATTCAAGGACAAATTGACACTACCAACAAATTTAAAAACCCGCTTGAACAAGTCACCCCGAAAAGTCAAATCTTAATCCTGCAACAAATTTAAAAACCCGCTTGAACAACTCACCCCGAAAAGTCAAATCTTAGTCCTGCAATGTAGACCAGAGGGCTATTCTTTTTTCACATCCACAAGAATTAAAACTTTATCAATTGACCTACCTTATTGCAAAGATTCTATTCCAGTAGAATTACTAAATTCCCTGTGCAGATCAGCTTCTGTGGACAGCAGTTGGGCCGATTTTGACCTGTTAGCTGTGACTCTTCATGTGATCTTGTCAAAATCTTGCTTGGGCCGACCCTTTCCGAATTGATTTGAAGGTTCCACATTGAGTAGGGAAGCTTGGCAACAGGTGAACAATTGTTAGGAGGTAATAGTATGTCGAATGACTTGTAAACTAATTCCTTTGTCATGCATATTTGAAGAGTTGTGGCAGGCTGAAGTCCAGACACCCTCACACGATACTGTAGAGAACATTGAACTGTGAGCATTAGAATAAAGTGCGTAACACTAAAACAGGACGATCGCTGCTAAACGACATATTTTCTGTGCTTTATAGCATGGAAATTAGTGCCATCATCTGTGGCTGCTGGCTGCCATGTATTAAACAGCCTCTTTCTGTGCTTTTTGGTATTGATATATAGGCCTAGAAGGCAGCAGCTGTGTAAATGGCATATTTAAGTGCTTTTGCATATAAATAGCACCATCAAGCGGCTGACACGATAGAATAGAAAACTACCCAATTTTCATGCTAAAGTAGAAAATTTCCAAGGATATAAATATGTTGTGTTGCATTAATACTGGACTGAAGAATGTCAAAATGATATACAGTCTCAAGAATAACAAGAGATAGAGAGCAAGTATGGAGAGACATATTGTTTTTTTTTTTTTTTTTTCATAGTTCGGTCCCCCCCGCCCCCGCCCCCCAACCCCCCCCCCGCCCCGCGACAGCGCCTGCGAGCCGCCCGTGATGCCAGGTAACTCAGTTGAAAGTCTTAATGGCTTGTACTTTATTAGATGGCCAAATTTAAAAATTATTAGGTGTAACCTGATATATAAGATGATTCAAATGATTATGTGTGCAGGCAGAAGAACTACTGATCAAGTAGCAGAATTGTCAAATTCCTTAAATATGAATCAACAAATGTAAGAAGAATTATGAAGAAGAGATTTGAGCTCCAATTTTCAAAGTAAAGGGCCTCAGAAAATGAAAGATAAGGTCAATATAAGTACTATAGTACGTAAAAGTAATAATAGATATTCTCCATAAAAAAAAGCATGGAAAAGAAAAAATAGTTTAATGAAAGTATAGAAATAATTCAAAAATTTAGCAGTGTGGACAGCATGATCATAGGTCCACAATGACCTCAAGCCAGTCCTATTCAAATGAAGATGATCAGGTGGAGTTAGTCATCCATATGAAAATCATTAAAAGTCATTAGACTTACATGAAAATCTAAATTATTAAAGAGCATTATGAAAAAATGTCTTCATATTATAAGATGAAAGGGACATGAAAGGCACCTACAATGTTTGGCTCTCGAGATCTTTTTCAGAAGAAAAATATTTGTAATAGATGTTTTTATATTAAATTATAAATGAAACAAAATGAAGAAAAATAATCTTCTCATTTGGATCAATCATTTAGTTCCTAAAAAGAATAAATTATTTTTTTTATGTTAGTTGCAAGATAATCTATCTAATAATAGGAATTTAGTAGGGTTATATTTATTAAAGAGTTTACATGCCTGAAATGATCATGTAATAGATTTTGAGACATTTTAAATTATAATAATGTTAATATAAATGTTTAATTTTATTAGATGTAGCAGCTAAAAAGTAAAGCAATATTTTTTTTATGTAGTTTATATATTGTACCCTTTACAATAGGTATAGACAGTTAAGTAGAATTGAAAAAATAGCTATATTAAAAAAAAATGTAAATTTAGGTTATTTTCTAATATATAATTTTGATGTTATAGATAGCAGAAGTTCAAACTAAGTAGACAGGAGCTTATAAAGATATATTAGATAGTTTGAACTCATTTTGAAATGAGCTAAATATAAAATAATACAATAAATTATCAGAAATATAGTATTAATTTTAATTTATTATATTTAATAGATACTATAATGGTAGAATAGCTTAATTATAGTGATAAGTATTTTATATTATATGTTTAAATAATTATTTTGTTAAAAATATTATTTAAAATGATAAGTAAATTTAATATTAATTTAAAAGATGCTGAAAGTATCATGTGATTAGAAGACTATGTGTGAATATGTGAGCTTTCAGAAAGTTAGGGGAAAAAAACTTTAGTTTTAACTTGTTAATATACTTTGATATATAATAAAGTGTAGCAAATCTTCAGTCTAGAAAAAAATATTTGAAAAATAATAATTAAAATTATTATTATTTTGTTTAAGTATAATAATTTATTTTTTTTAAATCAATTTCAGGTTATTTAAATATTAAAAATTGTTTTAACAAGGATATTTAATTTTTAGATAAAAATATTTAGTATTGAAGGCATTAAATAATTTGATATTAATATTGATGATTCATAATTTTATAGCTTAATTTTAAAAATCATATTGATGAAGTTATGTAAATTAGTAAATTTGTAGCAGCAGTATTGACAAATGAAATCATTGGATTAAGACCAATATGAGAGGTTGAAGCCTGTTTACATAGATTTTTCATATTAGTTAATTGTGTTTTCTTATAGATTTCAGTATTTTACAGATTTAGTTTGAAATTTATAACTATATTTGTTTTTATACTGTAAAAGTAGTAATTTCTTTTAAATTATTATTTTACTTGAAAGTGTTTTTGAAAAATATAAATATGATAATTACTTAAATAATGAAACACCAAATTTCCGTGTCAGTTTGTCTACCTGAAACTTAGTTCAGGATCTCAATAACCCTATGGAATGTGATAGTGGTTACTTAAATATAGTGGGGATGAATGCGAATATCAGGAAAATTATTGCAACAAAACCAGAGTGGATTTACGCAAGGACTTTGTAATTTTTAGATATATTTGAAATATGACTTTATCATATTGCAATGCAGCTAGTTTATTCAAGGTAATTAAGAGAAAATGGATATTCATTAAAAATCTTATTTGTAATAATATTTATTTCATATAAAGCGCAGATAATTAGTTAAATTTGAAAAGAAAATTAAGATTCTGCATCTATGTTTTAAAACTGAACTTAAAGTCTCTTACGGTATGATGAAGATAGTAATAAGCCATATTTGATTTGTCTTTAAAGAAATCAAAATGAACTTATGTTTTTAATAACAATGTATTTAGAAACAAATTGAAGAAATTGACTTTTGAATGTCTTTTATGCTTTTAAAAAAGGTTTTGCTAATAATTAACTTAATAAATAAATTAAATACTTTAAAAATAACTCTAATGAACTGAGATATCTTTTTAAAAGATTAAAAATATTATCAGTTAATAAATGTTGGAATGATATAATAGCTGTTTTACCTGGAAAAGAAAAATATTTAGTGAAAAGATACATGTTTTAAAGGATAAAAAAATTTGTAAAATTTTAAAGTAAGAAATATTTATTAAATAAATAATTTATATTATAATGTCTGCTACTAACATTTTTATTGAAGAAAATGCGAATCTTATATTTATTAAATCTATTTGCTCTATACAACAATCAAAAACATATGTAAGGAAATATTTCATATAAAATAGATTTTATTATTATTATACTATGAAAATATTCAATGCCTGGATAAAAGTTTTCAGAAAGGACTGAAATAAACATTTTATCTTACAGGATGTTAATATTTTCCATAGATTTGGTTGGATTTTAATGTTATTATTGTATATTTCTTCGTATGGCTCCAAGATAAAAAATAATTGTGCACAATGCTGTTCAACTGTAGTTAGGCAATGGAGTGAGCTGCCTAACAAGCAATTCAACTTATGAGCAAGGAGAAAAAAATCCTTTTGTAACTTTAAACTTTATTATTATGATTTTTTTTTAGTATTAAGTTTTAACATTAGTATTTAAAAGATTAAAATTATTTATTTTAAAACTAGCTTGTTATTATATAGTTTTAAGATAGATTAACTTTATTATTATGTTTAAAAAACAAACAAATGGGTATTTAGAAAGTAATTTTCTGAAGAAGGCAAATTTCAATCGTAATTTTTTTTTGGAAGGAATAGTTTTAAGAAGCGGATCTCTGTAAATGGTCTTAATGATATAATGAGATCATTGGTAATTTTTTTTATTGACATTTAGATTCCATTTTGCTTAATAATTTTGTTTCTTTTCTTTTATTTAAGAAAAGGTATATCCTAATTAATATTTTAAGATTAATATTCCACATTGCTTGAATTTAATGTTAAACAGTGGAATGAACCATTGCTAAAATTATTGTGTATTTTATGAAAAAGTTGATAAATGCGGACAAATTTTTTGAAAAACATCCAAGGATATTTTTACATATTTATTTTAATGTGAATTGCTTGAATATGTATTATATAGCATCATTAAATTACTAATACATTATTTTTATGAATGTTATCTGTTGAAATACAGTAAAAGACATAATACCGATCTCTAAATTATATCATAGTAAATAAATAAAATATATAGTAGTGATGTATGTTTATCAAGATCATTTGTGCATGAAAACTTAAAAAAAAAACATCTTGAAATGAATTTAGATCTTTGTTGTTTATTTAATATTGTGTTTTGGAAGTTATTTTAGAATGCTATTGATATATTTTATGATGTTGAATGAGTTATTCAATGTGGAAGATAGAGAATGGTGGTTGGGAAAGTAATAATATTCTTATGTAATCCTAGGTGTTAGGGATATGCTGAAAACTGTTGTATGTGAATTATGTTTCCATACTTTAAAATTATTAAAATATACAGATAACATAGGGCTGTATATCTCTTTTCATGGACAGTTGATTTTCCTTATCATCAATAAGTGCTATAATAGAACCATGATTTGAATCTTATGTGCCCGATGAATACAAACCTACTCATGATTTGCACTGTACCCCATGATGATATTATCTTACTTTTAGAAGCATTCTTATTATTCCATACACTACACTTTAATCACTATCTATCACCTCAGGGTTCTCTTCAGGGTGAATTTATTGCAAATACCGCACCTCTATATAGGTTCCAATTGATTTAAAGATCCATCCAAACATATTACTCTATTATTATATAAGAATGAAATGTGCGTGTATATATGTACTATATATAAGTTGATGAATGAATGGGTAAATGATTTTGATAAACTAGAGACTAATTTAATTTAAATCAAATTGACAATGTTTATTACAAAACAAAAATTCAAAACTTTTTAACATGATAAAACAATATAATTGTGTGTCAAGAATGTATTTTACTATATCAACAATTTAAATGTGTTTCCTATCCCAACCCTTACCCATAGTAGAGATACATAACAGGGCACTAATTATTTACAAAGCAAATAAAAAAAAATTCATTATTATGTCAACCACGAAGCTAAATAGCTATTTTACAATATTATACAAGCACATGTGTAATAGCCTCATCCAGTTCCAGTTATTGATGTGCTATCTCCCCCCCCACCTATGTACGGTTCCCTACAGTGGATAGAAAAGAACATCCATACAAGGTTAGTTATTTATACTGAATAAATAAATAAAAACAATTATTAGTTAACAGTAACAAAAAACAATATGGAATAATATCAAAAATCTTAGCTTATTCCATATCATAGTGCTGATGATCAATGTGAAGTCACTATGAAGGGAAAGCTGACCTAAACTTTATTTAATACAATTTTTTTTATCTAACTTAATAATTTTTCACCCTTCATTTTGTTGCTTTCACTGATAATGGACTCTTCCAACTTGCAGACATATTTAAGCTTTCAAGTGTGGAGATAAACAAAAGTAGAATTTTACAAACATATATAAAAAAAAATAATACATAATAAATCAAAACTTTCTTTAATACATCTTGGTTAATATCCATGAGTTTGGCAATAATGTCTTTTATGGATACAGTCTATCTCTCTTCAGATCTTTCTTCTTCGGTAAGTCATTCATCACTTGCTAGAATTCCTCAGCAACATGCTTGAAATGATGTTGTTTCCATTTTCTGCAGTTGCTTTCCTTCTCCATCCATTTAGATATTTAGTGTAGGACATTTGGTGTTTCTTTAGGCATTATAGTTAAGTCATTGCGCTTCCATGGTCAGTACAATAGCACTCCAGTCATATAGCAATGTTAATTTAGCCAGAATGTATTGCACAGCAGTTTGTAACAGACTTAATTTTTCTTGATTTGCTATTTGGCATTTAAAGGCTTACATAAAAAAAATTACTTTATCATTTACATAAATGCTAGCGATGTTCTATTTCTTTTTTCTCCATGTTCGAATAATAGCACAGTTTTAATTTTAAATATAAATTTAAAATCAGTTCAGTTCTTTTGTTAAACCACACAAATTTATCAAACTTTTCTCTATTTAAACATTGGTTGTAATACAATTTCTTATAGTTTTGTGCTGCGAAAATTATACAGATAATATAGTATATTCAAACAATACATCCACTTTCTCTTGTATTCGAACATTCGATCTTAAGATGCTGGCTTTATACAGTTATTGTATCATTTGAAAAATAATAAAAGATGATGGAAATGAACTGGGTTTGCTTTTATACCACACTTAAGTTTCCGGTGTTTGGTATACTAGGTTTTCCATTTCCTTTGCCATGGCTATCTATTGTTGTGCATATTTTATTGGTTGTAGTTAAAAAATAAAATTATATAACAGAATTCTTTTATTTTCCACACTTGGTTGCATAGAGATTGGCTTGACATTAGGTCATCACTATGTTTATTAAGTCTAAGTCTTAATTCGTGACATACAACACATTGATAATTAATTAATTGTTGGTATATATATAAAGAATTTCTTTAACTGGGTTTTGTTGGTATATATATATATATATGAAGAATTTTTTTAACTGGGTTTTTATTTTTTATTAAATAAGAGAAATTAGTTCATTGTGACATTTGTTTAATTGATAATAAAGCTAACATGTATCACATATATATATATATATGTTTACAAAAAAAAAATGACAGTGCATATTCAACCACATATTAGCTAAGCTTATGTTTTTAAATGGGTTTGATTTGGTGGTGTGGATAAATAAAGATTGGTCTCGATAAAATTGTAAACTATCCTTACAGCTATTTTTTAAGTAATTATGAACAGAGTTAAGCTTTTTATTGATTCAGTATGTCAATTAAATTTCTCATTTCATTATGTGTATAATATACTACTAAAATTTTTTCTTATACTGGTTCCAAAATTTAAAAATTCAATCAAAATACTACACCAAAACCAACAACATATAATATCACAATTATAATTTTTGTGGCTTATATAATTAGAGCAAATTCAAATTTGCCACTAGTAAGATTATCCTACAAAAAGTTTTTTTTAAAAAATCCATAGAAAATTCTGTGAAATAGTCAAGAAAACTAAAAACAGATCTGCTACTCTGAAATTAATTTCTGAAAAAATATATGAGTGAACATAGATATATTAATGTTTTAACTTTGATAACAGATTAATGACATTATGAGAAAATAAAAATGAAATCATCTAGAAAACAGATAAATCTCTCATTGTACAGCTTTGTTAGTTAATTAACCTATGAAGATAGTAAACAATATTTAAACAAAAGCTAAGACTTAGGCTACATCTATTATTATTAAATAAATATAAGAAATATAAAAAATGTATTTATATATTCTTAAAATTAATGACATAATTATAAAAACTAAAAAATATTTTAGTTTCAAGATAGCAAATCAGAGAATAATTTAAAATTGGGTAGAATTGTTTTCACATCTGTTGTTATTCTTGATATAAACTGATAATTTTATGACCTGGACAGTTTTCTGTATTCTATTTCATAGAGAGATGTATGAATTAATGACCTTCCAATTAAAAATAAAGCAATATAATGATCAACCTAGAACAGAAAGTATAACCTATTTGTATTGGCAACTCCTTTTTTTTTAAGATAATTTCTATACAACCTCTTAGATTAATTAGAAAATATAATGAAACATTATTTAGGAAATAATAATTTTATTTTATTTTTCAGAATGAATTTCACTTAACATGATTATTGCAGAAATTTATTTTGTTTTGTGATAAGACTTTTATGATGGATAATGTTACACCAATTTATTACTGCCGAGTTAATATAAATATTTTATATCTATCTTTTTTTTTATAAAAAAAAAAAACTTTTTTTTTAACACATAAATTTCTTGAGAAGTCCATAATCTTCCCTCCCCAAATTTTTTCTGTAATCCTTTGAGGATCATGACCCATAAGTCACATATCAATAGTCTAGATAATATTGGATATTTAATTTGTATTTGACATACTAATCCCTTTTTTTTTAGACCAAAAACTAAAACATTTTAATATCCATTAATTAGGAATAATAAAGGAAAAAATAAATATAAAAACAATTGGATTAGGAGTTTGTGGTCTAATTGAAAAAAAGTATGGTAATATTGATTATATAGATATTGAATTGAAAGATAAATTATAATAAATGAATTATATTTCAAGGTTAACAATATGTTGAATAAGAAAAAAATATATAGATGCTATAATTATGATAAAATAAAAATAGGTACTTATGTATTAAACCTGCTACCCATGTTTGTAATGGTTGAATGTTGTAATGGCAAAAATTAATAGACAATCAAAAATTCATAAAAAAATATTCCTTTAGAATAAGTGTGATAGCACGATTTATATTATCATATTAATTTTATTGATAGTTTTTTTGAGAATGTATTAAAATACTTTTTTTTATTATATTTTTATAATAAAAAAATAATATTATATATATTAATCTTAAGAATCTATTAATCAATTGAATGATTTGATAATAATTGTGAACATTTATATTTTGTTAAATTTGATATTATTAGTATGTATACAAATATAGATGCAAATGAGGCTATTTAAAATATATTAAACATATATATATAAATACACATAAAATAAAAATAAAAGTATCAAAATAGATATTAATTCTTTAGAATAGTTATTAAACATACATTGTATGAAAGTTGATTTTAAATATGGGTTATAAAAAAATTTGATTAGCAAATATACTTATGGCATTAAAGATAATATTAAATTTAAGAGAGAAAAAGAAAATATATACATAACTGATTTTATAGATATTAAAGTAAGTAACATTTATGAAGAAAAAAATGTATGGATACAGATATCTTTGGAAAGGAAATATTTTTTGCTTTATTAGCATAAAAATAGAATAAGAAAGACAATTAATATGTGCTCTAATAAAGTAATATCAAACAAAGAGAATATTAAGATTAAAAAAAGAAGTATAAATAATTATTACTTTATTGAAGTAATTAAAAAATTAATTTTAAAAAATTGAAAAATTAAAAAATAAATAATTTAAACATTAAGAAAAATAATAAGATATATTTTTTTGCAATTTTAAAATTAAGTACTTTTGACAAATTAAAAAAAAAAATACAATATATACATAAGTAATTTAGGTGTCAATTTATGTTGAAATTGGATTATAAAATAATTAAAAAATGGAGATAGTATTCTTATGTTTAGAAAAGAAGATGATCATTTTGAGCAGAATAAAAGAAATTTGTAAAAAATTTCCAATGACTGTGAGATTAGCAAACAGAAATTATGTAGAAATGATTGCATCACATTCATCCTGCCTTCAAAAAATCTCAACTGACATTGCAGTTAAAAATTATCAGATAATTGAAGGAGAAAGACATAGTGTTTCTTGTTCTTAAATTCAAAGTTCAATAGCCATTCAATGATGATTTCTTATGTATATCTTTATCACTTTCGAGTAAAGGAAGATTGCATGAATTTGAAGAACAACTGTCAAATATTAAATGGGCCATTGTTGGACTTTGTGAAGTTAGAAAAAAAGGTGAAGAGGTGATTTAAAAAGTGAACATATACTATACTGCAAAGGCACAAAAAGTGGAATATGAGTCATTATAATTAAAAAGTAGAAGAGCAACATTGTGGAGATTGATAGCATATCAGACAGAATAGCAAGATCAGTTATTCAATTTGGAAGATACCAAATGCAGATAATTTAGATTTATCCCTCAATAAGTTATTATTGTGATGAAGTAGAGGATTTTTATATGGATGTACAAAAGGCTTTTGATCAGATAAACAATATTCTAAAATTGTCAAAGAGCTGAAAGAGAATACAAATTTATGAAGTTTGCAGAAAAACAAAACCTTTGTATTAAGAATTCTTTCTTTGAGAAAATGCTAAATGGAAATGGATATGGAAGCATTCAAATGAACATACAACGGAATTGGATTATATTTTGTTTAACAGAAAATATGCATTTTAAGATTGTAATGTTCTTAATAAATTCAACATAGAAAGTTATCACTGATTAATGAGATGTAAGATATGTGTTAATGCTAAACTAGAGAGACAAAAATAATTTAAAAAAAAAACAGTATTCACAGTTGATATTCCTAATCTTCATAAACATTTCAATGAATTTAAATTAGAACTTACAAATTGTTTTAAAATATTAACAGATTTTAATGATGGTTCATATGTGAACAAAATCAATAGGAAGATAAATGATGTATTATTAAGAATTACAACAAAGATAACTGGTACAAAAAAGTAACAAATACTCAATAAATTTCTATTGACACAAGACAATTGAAGAAGAGTAAAAGAAATATAAAAATGATCCATTAAGAAAAAGTGAATACCTAGAGTTTTGTAAAATTGTATGAAAAATAATTAATAATGATATAAGAAAATATAATTATGAATTAGCAAGAAATGCTATAGAAGAGAATATAAGTCTCAAAAGTGTAAAACAACATCTTGGTATTGGAAGAAGTGAAAGAAAACGTAAGATGGAACTATTATCAAAAAGAGAGATAATATCATGAAATGTGTGGTATAGTTCTATAAAGAATAAAATAGCAATAAAAAAAAGTGTCCTTATAATTATAACATCTTCTGAACTACCCACAATTTTAAATGAAGTGAGATACACAATTATATCAATGAAGAATGGAAAAGCTCAAAGTAATGATGAAATTATAATTGACATCTTGAAAAAAGCAAGTGAAGAAATAACAAATTTATTAAGATAGTTATGTATCAAATATCTAAATGATAAACAGATGATTGGAAGAATGCAATAGTAATTTTAATATTTTAAAAAAGTGATAAAGATATTAGAAATTAACAGATCTAATAGTTTTTTATCAGTTCTTTGCAAAACCTTTATCAAGATAATAACAACGTGTGTGCAATGAACTGGATTTTAACCAATCAAAAGAACAAACTGGATTTAACAATGATTTTAACAGAGTGGATCATATCCAAGCATTGAGAAAAGTATTAGAAAGGACCAATGAATATGAGTTGCCATTACATTTTGGATGTCTACATTATGAAAAGACATTTGATTCTACAGCATTTTTTCAGTAATTAAAGCATTGGATCATCAAAATGTAGATCCAAAACAGTATCATAATCGAACAAATGTTTATCAAAGTACAATAGCAATGATTAGATTACATAATAATACTAAGAAAATTAATATTTAGAAGGGATGATTCCATATCTCCAAAATTTTTTACAGCAGTTTTATATAAAATATTTTGTGGATTAAAATGGAAAACTAAAGAAGTTAAAGTAAATGTATATTATTTAAGTCATTTAGATTTTGCAGATGATAGGTTGTTTTTGTAAATAATACTTTTGAACTTCAGTAAATGTAAGAGTTATCAGATGAATGTAAGAAAATAGGACTAAAGATAAATGTTGAAAAGACTAAAGTAATGTTCAACGAATCTTTTCAAAAGAAGAAAATAAAGATTGAGAATGATGAATAGAAAAAGTTAACAATTGAAATGTCTTGGTCAGATTGTTAATACAGATGGAAATATAATGGATGAAATTAAACATATAATTAAACTTGGATAGAATGCTTTTAGTAGAAATAACTTAGAAGAGAAAACGCAGTTATGAATTTGAAAAAAAAAAGATGTTATAATAGATATTTTACTACTTTTTTTTATGGGCATTAACAAAGAACAATACAAAGATGTGGATCACTCAACGAAGTATGAAGATTATGTATGCTAGGAGTAACAAGAAAGGAATGAATACAAAATACATGGGTGAGAGAACAAACAGATGTTACTGATATCACTGAAAGAATTAAGAGACTGAAATAAATCTGGATTGGACTTATTGCTAAAAGAGATGATAATAGACAGACAGTTAAAATCTTAAACTGGATTCTAAGAGATTGTAAAAGACATAGAAAGAGACTACATATGAGATGGATGGATGAAATAAGTGAGTGTGCTTATGTGATGTGGAGAAGAAAGACTAGATATGAGAGAAATTGGATTAAACTTGGAGAAATCCTCATTCCACAATAGATTGACAATTCATGCAAACAATAAAAATACATTTTTTTTAAAGAAATCATTTTATTCAAATAAATGCCCTAAAAAGTAAAAAATCATTTTTTTTTCAATTTTCATAAATAAGAGTGATATGATCATGTTTAGAAATCGTATCAATGCTGATATATTCATCAGATCACTAACAATTAACATCCATTTGACAATGATACAAAAAAAAGTGAACATTTTGTGATTTGATGAATAGATTGGCATTGCTATAAATTTCCAAATATTATCACTCCAACTAATGCTCACTTGATATTGAAAAAGAAAAAAGAAATTAATTGCAAATGATCTGAAGAATAGATTGGTAATAATTCAATTTCTAAACATGATTTGTACCATACATTTATTTGCCAAAACTGAATAAAATTTGTTTTTTTACTTTTTAATACATTTGTCTAAATAAAAGTGGTTCTTTTTTTCTTCCATTTTTTGGTTTCATGTAGTTTCAAAAATTATGAATAAAGTTTAAATTACTTTTCACGAATAAACTGTAATAAACAGAGTAGAAAAAATTCAAAAGACACTAACCACTAAAATTATTTCGTCAAGTGCTTTCGATATCATGTACCAGAATCATGGCGACACATTGGAACTGAATGGTTAATATTCCAATGCATGTCTTTTGAATTTTTTCTACTCTGTTTATCACAGTTTATATGTGAAGAATAATTTAAATTAGTTGATAGAGAGTTTTTGTGTTATTTGTTTATTATTGAATAAAGTTTAAATATAATTTAATGCGGCTAGACAGGGAGTACAATAAAGAGTACTGAATCTCATATAAATTTTTTTATTTTTATATTTTCACTATTTTTTTTTATTGCAAAGATTTGCAAACTAAATAAATGTACTATCATTGGGAAAACATATTTATGCAAAGTTTCACCTAGATTGGAAATTGGAAAGTTGGTAAAAATTGAATTACAAGATTTGTAAAACATACAAAAAAAAAACTTAAGTTAAATAAACAATTAATTTTTAATTAAAAATATTAAAAAAATTAAATATTACAGGAAAAAAAGAATAAAAGAGAATCTATATACAGTATAAAGGAATTAAGACTAAGACTGAACAGAACTGGTGATAATAAAAATGTTTAATATACATT
This sequence comes from Epiperipatus broadwayi, assembly GCA_028023455.1. Classification (NCBI taxonomy): domain Eukaryota; kingdom Metazoa; phylum Onychophora; class Udeonychophora; order Euonychophora; family Peripatidae; genus Epiperipatus; species Epiperipatus broadwayi. Next base: position 5,487,367 of record JAQFVV010000080.1, on the reverse strand, counting down.
TAAATAGAAAATTTCAATAATTAAAAATAATGACTATAAAAGGATTTTTAAATGTCATATGTAGATTTAAGTATTATAGATAATTTTGAACTTCAAAAATAGATAAAAGAAGTTGGTATATGAAATTAATTTAATTAAATAATATTGTATATTTTTAAAAATAGATATAATTAAAAAAAAATGTAGACATATATTAAAACATTATTTATTGTTATTTTCTATTACAAGTACAAAATATGGTCAAAACAAGAAATATTTGAAAATGTGTACATATGAAATTTTATAATGTAAAAATTATAAATAACAAGTTTTATCAAAAAAAAATAATGATTTAATATCGATGATAAGCTCCTTAGCTGCAAGAATTACCTTTCATTTGAGGCTTAAGAGGTCTTGTTAAGTAATGTTTACTTTCTCTATCTCTTAATTATACTAACATTGTCATTACTAATATTAAAACCATTTCTACTGTTCAAATGAGATATCTGCAAAGCACGATGAAGTAAGATTTTATAAACTAACCAGCTTAAATATATGGTTAATTGCAGAGTGAAATTTCTGTTCTAAATCTAATTTCAATATGATTTGTTATGTAATATCACAATTAAGAATTTATGGTTTGCTAAATCTATCAAGTCAAGAACTGTGCATACTTACATATACATTCATACTTGTATATAAAAATAAAAAATTTTGAAATTGGCCTAATTATTGGATAGAAATATGAATCACAAAATCATTGCCATACTTAATGCAAAGATATTAATAGTATGAGAAGTTCAAGATGACTAAACCCTTTATCAGCCTAAATGACTGAAATATAAGATAAAACAATAAAATGTAAAGAGAATGGAAGCAAAAAAAATATAGAGAGGCAGAAGAGTCTAAATATACTGAAACTAGTATCTAGTCTTATATGAACTAATATCTTTTCTTGCAAAGCAACAAAAGACAATTTTGGTCAGGAATGACCATGAGTTAAACTTTTATTCTTTAAATGTAATATGGTGTTTTTTTCTTTACATTACTGTAATAACATTTTTTTCTTCATACAATTTTTTCTAATTCTTTAACAAACAGCGGATAACAAAAGAATAAATATATATACATTCATACACAGTCATGCCATAGAAAACATATTTTATTAAAATATTTTTTAAAAAATCAGACCTTTTTTGTTTTAACTATGTATTTGTAAAATACTTTACAAATATATTTTCCCATAGATAAATGAATTAGCAAATTTAAATGAATGACAGAAAATTTGGTCTATAAAAAAAATTAAGAGGGTATCTGTCTGATTTTATAAACTATCAGTATAAAAGATTTCATTTAGAAAAAATGTCTTGGTGCTTCACTCAAAAAATACAAATTTAGAATTTTGTATAGGATACAAACCTATAAAACATACATATATATAAATTACATAATTAAAAGACGAAGTCAGTCAAATACAGTAACATGAGGAATTATATTCTGATTTTGACCAGAATGCTTGCAAAATTGTTTTTCAAGCTTGTACAAACAGAAGTTTATCTATGTAGCTATATATAACTGCTCAAGTAATATCATAGAGAAAATAGTATTTGAAATAATCTTCATTAGACAGAAGTGCATTATAAAGCTAATGTAACTGGATGGTAAAATTCACATTGTTAGCTAGCATTTAAAGTGTATACAGAAATGACTCATTAAGAACCATTAAAAATATGATGAAATCTAAAAAAATAAATAAACTAGTGCAGATCTCAAAACAATTGAAATTAAATACTAAAAATAAAACTAGCACAGATCTCATTAACAATTAATATTGAACATTTGAAATGCAAATAAATAATTAAATGTTTTAATTACAATGGATTCAGTCAGTTTGATTGTAATGCACAGTGGAATTATTTAGTATATATAACATCTGGATAATTTGATATACTGAGATTAAAAAAAAAAAAGGGTGTAATTCAGATTTATAAAAACCATAACTTATTTACATAAAATATAAAGAATCGAAACATAATTATCACTTGTTGAAAGAGAAATAAAATAACATGTAAAAAAAGTTTTTTAAAAAATAATATTTTTATGTCAATAGCAAATTAAAAAGTACAAATTAATCCACCTCTTAGGTCAATTTGCCATTCTTGGAAAATAGCAGAGATCTTAAGAATCTAGACTTGTTATAAAACAACTGGAAATTGCAGGAATATTGTCATTCAAATAAAAGCATTTGATGCTCAAATAAATCATAAAAATAAAAAGGTCCTCTAATGCTTTCATTTAAATGACAATATTTCTGCAATTCCCAATTGTTTTATAACAAGTCTAGATTCTTAAGATCTCTGATATTTTGTTGATTATTTTGTACTTTTTAGTTGGCTATTTACATAAAAAGCATTATTTAATTTAAAAAAACAACATTTTTTTACGTTATTTTTTTCCTTTTTAGTTATATATTATTAAAAAAAAAAAAATCAGTTAAAATTATAATTTATTAATAAGATGTGAAAATATAAAATATGTTCTCTAACAAACAAATTCTAAATTTAAATATTATATGTTGTCTACTATATAAAAATATTTATGAATTGACTTAAATTAATTCTATAACCTCTTTTTACACATTTAATTTTTTTTACAAAATATTTACGAAATATTAATTATTTCATAAGAACAATTAAAATTTTAATATGAAATAATTAATTTTAATTAGTTAAGTATAAATAATAAAAATATTAAGAAATTTTTTTCTCTACAAAGGTTAAAAGTTGTTAAAGATTTTTCCTGAGAAACCTAAGATTGTGAGCTCTAGTTCTGAAGGGGTACAAATTTTTTTCATTGTTAAATATTTAAATATCTGAACATCCCAACAATCATAGACAAGGCGAGTTAATATAAAAGCATTTAAAAAGGATTAAATGTAAATATTTATTATAATTTAGATATAAATAAAATAATAATTTAAAATAAAAAAATATAAATTATTATGAGTTTTAAAGAGTTTAAAAGAATAAATTTTATTACACTAATAAGAGTTATGAATATTGTAGTAGTATATCAAATAATATTGAGAACAGAAGCATAATTTATTTTATAATATGAAAAAAAAAGTAAATAAAAAGATTTAATCAAGGTTAAAAATAGTATTTATCAGTGATTAAGTAATATATAAAATAATTATGATTAGAGAGTAATCCATTAATCAAACATTTAGCCAGTAATTTAAAATGCTAAATAAGTTCAGATGACCCAATATGTTTATGAATATAGATTTATTATATTAGTATTATTTTGCTTTATACAGGCTATAAATTGTAATAATAATTCTATGGGATTAATTTTGCATATACATTTGGAAATGTTATTAATGAAAATTAATTCTTACATATAACTATCCCCTCCCATCATCACTATGTCAGAACAAGTGAATGTGTAACATGTATCATATAACAATCTTTATTATAATAGATGGATTAATGTATGTAAATTAGAAAGTGAAAAAAAAAAAAAACAACTAAAGAATTCCTTAAATTATAGATATGTGAATAACAATCAAAGTTAATAGTAAAAAAAATTTAGAGTTAAAAGATACAAAATATTTATTCATTTAAGATAAATAATAATAATTACTCTACCAGAGGACTGGTTACTATTTACCTATTTCATAAAAATTATCTTCATATTACTATAACAATTCAAAGTGAAAAAATAATATTGCAATAAATTGATTATATATATATAAAAAGAAAAATCTATTCAATTAATATAATAAGTAAAAACAAAATCAAAATTGTAAAAATCAATTAATTTGAGCAGGAGATTGTAGTTAAATTTATTTTATTATATAAGTATTTGGTATATTATTATTATTTTTTTGTTAATCTTTCTTATAAATAAATATTGATTTTGTTTCACAGCAAGAAAAAAATTAGCCATATAGGATTATAACTATATTGCTATCATTTGTAACCGGAAGTTGAAAAGATGATTGTGGTAGTTTTTTAATTATTAAGTGAGAAACTCACCATATAATATTATAATGAATAATTTATGAGTACATTATATATTTTAAAAATTTATTTCATTGTCTTAAGTAAATTCAAGTGACAAATACTGAAGGTCAAAGTATGTAGAGATCTCATGCTATCAAAGTTAGAAACTAAGTATATTTATAGTACATATTAATAATTCTAAAATGTATAAATAAGTGTGTGTGGGGGGTGTGTGTTTATTTTAAAAAAAAAAAGCCTGATAAGAATAAATCTATCAAAATCGTTTATGTTTTTGTTATATATATATATATTACATAAATAATAATATAGAATGATTGTAAGAATAGTGCTCATTATAATGCTAATCAATAAGTGCAGCAAACAGAGTAGTTAGTTAGTGATACAGATTTTAGAAATGTCACGTGATCAAATTATGCTTTCCCAACCACTAGAAATATTTATATTCGGCAATTGCTAAATAAGTTTATCAATTAAACTTCTTTTTCCAAGTGTAAAACATTTGGGAACCATATCATAATATTCTCTTAATTCAATCATTATTTTACATAGACACATCATAACTGAAGATTTAAGTTAGAGATTGTTATATTTTATTTCTAAAAACTATGAAAGATGATCATGGATGGTTTTGAATATGTTGATGAAATTCCAATAATATTTAAGAGAAATCAAATTCATCTGATTTCACAATTGTATTTGAAAGACAAACATTATTTGGGACCTTTCTTACACCATAATTCTGAAACTGTGAACTATTAAAATAATTTAGATGATCAACTGCATTCCATTTTCAAGTCAAATATTGTTTTGAAAAATAAAAAATGTTAAACATCTTCTACTGCTTGCTTCTTCAATCACCCAATTTAAGTATTTGAAATTTATTTCCTGTTCAAATTTTGCTATACAATTTCATCTCATACAGAATTAAAAAATTGTTAGTGCAAATAATGATTTTAGTTTATATTAATAAAAGTATTATCTGATATAAAGATACATACTATTATGTACTAATGTTATAAAATAGGGGAAAACATTTTCCAGATAATATAAATAAATGAACATTAATCATTTATTGAAACTTTTTACAAAGATAGAATTAAGTCCATTCCCTGCTAGAAATGATGAGATTACAAAACATTAGTTGTTGCCTAGGAACAAACAGATAACTTAAAGGAATGCCATAATTTACTCTCAATAAACCTTATTGTTTCCTACTATCTTGGCTTGTCTCATGAAAATTCCAACAATCTGTATTGCTAAAAACTTCCTTTTCTACATTTTATAAAAAAATGTACAATGTGAGTTACTATTCTGAGAGTAATTCCATACTAATGAATTACTATTCTGTAAGTGAACTGAGATCAATATTTTCTAACTATAATTCATTTAGAAACCTACAACTCTCAAATGGACATCAGCTTTTACAAATAATTTTTTGCCTTAGTATAAATAATATTAGTTATCAACTAGTTTACTAGATTGGTATGTTTGTGCTGTTGACTGTTTGTTTATTATTATTTAATAGGTTGACAGTTTAGTATTCTGAATCTGATTCTAAACAGTTCTGTAACTTGTAGAATTCATTATTGGTGATTAACTTTAGATGAGTTCACAAACATTCATAACCCATATTTAAAGTTAACGTTTAAAATACATAATCCCTTAAGTTAGTGAATATCTAGATTTTCATGAAGTCTTTAAAATGGTGTCCTACTTGGCTCATCACCATCTAATTGGTGGAATCTTCATTGCTGCATAGCTCTTAATAGTACATCTCATTTGGTGTTTGTATCTGCAAATCTATTTTATTTATAACCGTTGTTGGAATCCATTTGGGAGTCCCACTAAATATATTCATAGCACTTTGTATACCTATAATATTTTAGCAGTTTTATTTTTGCATTTTCTTTCACCACACTGCCATTTATAATTTATCTTACAGAAAAAAAGCATCGGCGGATCTTAGATTTAATAACACTGTATAAGATAAGCCTATAGACAGAAGATCTGACCCAGTTTTTTTTTTTCATTCATTAAATACCTGGATGAACACAATGCAATTCTCTTTAGTACTTGTGAATAGCTCCAAGAAGGAGCCCAATTCTTAATCTAAGACAGTATCTTCAATTTCAATTGAGAACACCAGCCTAAATGAAGCTAATTTGATCTAATGTTTGAACAACCAAATGGATCCATTAATTAAGATTGATTTTCTAGGCATTATAACCTTTACTCTTGCCTCCACAAGGAGGCAAATTTGTTACTTGTGGTAATTTGTAATCATCTTACTGCTGTATTTCAGTAGACGATTACTCTTTTATTAATTAAAACCTTAAGTACTTTTTGACACATTAGCAAAAACAAATTTAGAATCCAGTCCTATCAATAGTAATTCAGGCTTTAAAAGTTTAATCAGTGGCTTTCAATATACTTACATTGTTTTCACGCTGTTTCCTATTCTTTCTTAAGCAACTGGCTTCTATGGGTCATATAATCAAAATATCTACATATTATATATCTATGTAAATATTCAATGTGTGTGTATTCTGCCAATAGCACGAGTTTTCTGGTATTTTATTTGGTGGTTATTAAAAACATTTTAATCTAAAAGTCTTGCTCTTTTGTTTTGTTCAAATGGATATCTGACCCAGCCATCTACCAGACCAATTTAATACTGGGAGGCCTGCTTTTTTTAATGGAGAAATCTGATTAAAACTTCAGATTTCTTAAACTGGAATATTTCTTCCCATATATAAAATGGCTTATAAATACAACTCAGGAAGTTCTCAAAATTACAGTTCAACATTACATTACTGAACTATAAGATAAAATCTCTAGTCTTCATTCATCCCTTGAATCTGAAGCCTGAAATTGTATCTCTGTAATATGAACAGTATAATACTTAATCAACTTTGTTCATTGCTAGAGTTGATGAAATTCCAAGCATTAATTGATGCTTAAGAACGATCAGTTAGATTAGACAAATGCTGTAACTTTCTCTCAATAAACAGTATCATTCCCAGTTATGTTGATTTGCTTTTTAAAAGATTTGACATTATTTCATTATTTACCACCAGCAACTTCCTATTTCAAGGTTAAATATGTCTGACACAATTTAATACATAATATACTGTGTGAGTTACAGTTCAGAGTAATTCACACTAAAGAAATGCACTAGCTGGCAAATAAAACTTTTTTCTGTAGTTAAAAACTAAAATAGGTAAGTTTTACTAATTTCAATGTTGTGAATTGTTATTCTGAATTCAAAAATGCATTTTGTTTTGCCATATTATATTGGCAATAATGCAAAATGTTATTCTGTCATTATGTAAATTTTTCAATAACTTTGTATTGATGTAATTGGATATCTCACATATAAATGTTAGTATCCAACATGAAATCTTTATTTTTTCCTACATTAAACACAAGTAAAAACTTTTTGTAAACATTAAAATGGTCTTATGTTATTTTTACTTATATTTAAGCAATGAGACTAAAGCAGAGTAACACATTAAAATTCTTGCCCTACTTAAAATAAAAATTAGTGTTAGCTCTACTTAAAATAAAAATTAGTGTTATTCATACATACTTTTGTTAAACAGGCAAAACTCTCCATACAGTAGTGCCACACTGTGTCAAACAGAGTAATCAATGGATGCCAGAAGGCTTGTGCATAAAATACCCATCTAGTGCCTACTCATCCAATATCCCCAGACTAGTTTCTGGCTTGTGGCCTTTGCCAGTGAGGAGCCTTGGATCTGCAAGCACTGCACCTAGATCTTAGGATCTAATGCAACCTTCCAGCAGCCACCTTTTATCTCTACTTAACTACAAAACTATGAGAATAAAATTTAAAATACAATATTTTCAATCTAAGCTCAATAGCTTATATAGTCATATGGGTCTGAACTCAGTTCAACACCCATACATTTACCAATCCTGCCTAATAGAATAGTGGTGGCAATGGTTGTTAAAGAGCCAAAGACACCAAAATGTATGGGTGCTGAACTGAGTTCAGACCCATATGACTATATAAGCTATTGAGGTTAGATTGAAAATATTATGTTTTTAATTTCATTCTCATAGTTTTGTAGTTAAGTAGAAATAAAAGGTGATGGCTGGAGGGTTGCATTAGATCCTAAGATCTAGGTGCAGTGCTCTCAGATCCAAAGCTCCTCTCTGACAAAGGCCACAAGCCAGAAACTAGTCTGGGGATATTGGATGAGTAGGAACTAGATGGGGATTTTATGCACAAACCTTCTGGCATCCATTGATTATTCTGGTTGGCATAGGGTGACGCTACTGTATGGAGAGTTTTGCCTGTTTAGTAACAGTTAGGTGCTAGCATAAGTGATGGTGATCATGTCATGTTTAGTGGTCATACATACTTTTATTAAGAATATAATATATTGTAATGGAATGAATAATCTCAACCTTTTATTAAGAATAATCCAGAAAATCTATTTCCGAATCACTCCTCATTGGGGCAGTCATTTGCAATGGATCAATTATTTTAGATCTATTACCAATAACCTGGTAAGTAATTTTATACCCCAATTGGACAAACCAATCTGTAACTAACTATTTTACCCTCTACTTCTTTCATTTTTATATATCTGGGCACCACTTGGTCATACATACTTTTATTAAGAATATATTTTAACGGAGAGAATAATCTCAACCATTTGTAACGGAAAGAATAATCCAGAAAATCTATTTCCGTACCACTCCTCATTGGGGCAGTCATTTGCAATGGATCAATTATTTTAGATCTATTACCAATAACCAGTTGATTTATACCCCAATTGGACAAACCAATCTGTAATTAACCATTTTACCCTCTACTTCTTTCATTTTTATATATTTGGGCACCACTAGACTATCTAAACCTAGATAAAATCATCTTGGATACCTACTTATAATCATACCTAGTTTGAACTTCTGTTTGGTACCTTATCTATAACAGTATGCAGAATTTCCATCATTTGTACCTGTGTTAATGGTAACTTATCCTCATTATTCCATAATTGTGCAGATAAACTATTATACAAATTATCATATAGATCATATTAAATCACTCAATATAATTTTTTATAGATTGTATTTAATCATGTAACATCATAAGTTTTACTAACTCATCTTTAGAGATCATCAATGGTAGTCATATCCCTTATGCTGGCTCACAAACAGTAAACAAACAAAATAAATATTATTTATACAGCCATTTAATATATTTACCCAGATTATCTATTAATTAATAAAATGATGATGAGGAGGAGCATAATGATGGCAATGATACTTCCAGCCACAGCTTTATGCCTAATTCACAACACAAATCATATCTTTTATCAATCTACAATTATTTACTAAAATATTGTTACATATTTAAACTATGTTTTATGATTGATATCCGCCAATGATGATGACTAAACTATTTTCACAAGAAAAAGCATCGACTTTAAGAAACATATAAACTTCTTTTAATAATAAAAAAATATTATTGGTTAGTCATCAATATGCAAACAAAATTTTAAATAATTAATAAAAATGAGTTATATTCAAATAATAATAATAACCCAAAATTCTTCCCCCCCCCTCCTCCTAATGTAATTTAAATTCAGATGCATATAGCTTGTTATGTGCATGTTAATATATTTAGTAAGTGGGTGGAAATTTCATATCAAGGAAGATTTTAATTTTACAAAATGCACGTACATACTCGCAATTTAGCCTACAATCTAAAAAAACAATAATCGAAAAATAGATAGTGAAAAGTTTAATTAAATCATAAAGTTAGGAATATCTAAAAGAAATCTGGATTTAAAAGAAAATTATTAAGTGTCATTGAGAAAATAAAATTGATATTACCAGGCACTTCTTCTATTTCTGATGTAGAGACCGTTTCAGTGAGTTTAATACATTTCATTTTAAAGTAAGCTTTTTCGAAGCTAGAGATTTGAATTCAACCACGTACCATTGTTTAATCATCATCAACCATTATCAATCCACTGCAGGATAAAGGTCTCTCCAAGTTCAATCCATCTTCTCCAATCTTTAGCTTCCCTTCTCCACATCACCCTAGCACACTTTCTTATTTCATCCATCCATTTCACATGTGATCTCTTTCTGGTTTTTTTTTTACAATCTCTTGGAATCCTATTTAAGATTTCAATTGTCCATCTATTATCATCTCTTCTATCAATATGTCCAGCCCAAGTCAATGAGGTCAATAACACCTTTTTGATCTCTTACCCATATATTGCATTTTCGATATCTTCTTGTTACTCCCAACATGCATCTCTCCATACTTCTTTGAGTGGTCTGAAGTCTCTGTATTGCTCTTCTATTAAGTGTCCAAATCTCAAATCCATAAGTAAGAACTGGTAAAACACATTTATTAAAAAACCTTCCTTTTCAAACATATAGGCATATTTCCTTTTAGTATCAAATTATTTCTACCAAAAGCACTCCAACCAAGTTTGATTCTATGATTAACTCAATCCATTATGTTTCCATCTGTATTAATATTCTGACCAAGGTATTTGTAATTGTTAACTTCTTCTAACTCATCATAATCAATCTTTATTTTCATATTTTGAGAAAAATCCAAACATTACTTTAGTCTTTTTAACATTTATCTTTAGTCCTACTTTTCTATTTTTATCTGATAACTTCTGCAACATTTCCTGCAGCTCTAAAGCATTATTTGCAAAAACAACTACATCATCTGCAAAATCTAAATGACTTAAATAATCTCCATTTACTTTCACTCCTTTAGCTTCCCATTTCAATTCACAAAATATTTCTTGCAGCACCGCTGTAAAAAGTTTTGGAGATATGGAGTCACTCTGTCTTGCACCCTTCTCAATGTTGACTTTCCCAATATCATTATGTAATCTAATTGTTGCTATTCCATTTTTATAAAATTCTTTAAAATATGATAATATCCTGGATTTATATATTGATGATCCAATACTTTAATCACTGAAGAAATGTTTATAGAATCAAATGCCTTTTCATAACCTACAAATCCAAAACATAATGGCAACTCATATTCATTTATCCTTTCTATAACTTCTCTCAATACCTGGATATGATGTACTATACTAAAACCACTTTTAAATCCAGCTTGTTCTCTTGGTTGGTGGAAATCCAATGTTCTCTGTAGATGAGTTGTAATTATCTTGGTAAAAATTTTGTATAAAACCAATAAAAAGCTGATAGGTCTATAATTTCTATTATCTTCTTTATCACCTTTTTAAAATATTAATACTGCATTCTTCCAATCATCTGGTACATCTTTATATCATTTAGACATTTAGTATATAACTTTGCTAAAAAAAATATATATTTCTTCACTTGCTTCTTTTAATATAACAATTATAATTCCATCATTACCTGAGCCTTTCCTTTCTTCATACATTTAATTGCTTATCTCACTTCTTCATGTAAAATTCACATGTAGAAATATTAATTACTGTGGTTTACTGGAAGAGTTCCATTTTAAGTTTAGGCTTGTAATTCTTTGTTTTACTGCAATGATGACGTTGTTGCACAGACTGCATTTCTTTAAAGACACTATTTTAGTATTGGAATGGGTTCTTCATTTCTTCTTTCTTCTGTTCTGGGTATAAATAAATGGATATTTTTCTTCTCCATACACTTCTTGCATTTTATTCCCAGTGTTTTATTTGAATTCAGCAATGGCAGAGATGAAGCAATAGCACTACCAAGGTTGGAGACTTCTTTGGTCTGGAGATCAGCCATAGTATGCTATTTTCCTTCTCAAATTTAAAACTTCAGATGTGCTACAGTTCTTTGGGGAACCAAAGGCACTCTCAAAAATATTGATTCTAGCCCTCCATTCTGCTGTAGAATCTTTCCAAATATATAAAAATAATAACACATTGATTCCCAGAGGCAATAAGACTTAACAATCCTTATTAATCCCTTCTAAATCTTTTTTTTTCAGACTATATATGTGCTGGCTTTCTAATGACATCATGCACACTTATTTATTGAAACACCTGGTAATCTATAAAATGTACTTTATCAGTACAGCTGCAATACAATTATCTGATTCTTTTGATCTTTATCTTTCTTCAAACTTTATTATGTAGGTGGTCTAAAGTGATCATCAATAACTATTTTTTAAAATTCTAAACTGCTTATTAATGAGTTATTTTTCTCTCCCACTTTTCTAACACTGAAGTTATCTAAAATTGATGTTATCTTTCTCAATTTTTTAAAACCAAATTGAAATCTTTAGAATTCAAAATCTTTCTCTCTCAATTTTAACACTTTTAAATAAAAAAAAGATTGGACTTAAATAATATTAAAAAAAAATCTTTTTATACAGAAAATATGAAATTACTAAAAACCTTTTTGATATATCTGTAAATGTTTAAATTTTAATGTTTGTACTTACACATGCATATATTCACTTATCTACTTATATCTATAAAACTTGCCTAAGCAATTAAAGCAAAGACTAAAATACTGAATTAATACATGCCTGTTAAAAGTAATCCAAATGATCTGAAAAGCTATTGATTATTAATATTATTAGGAAAAAAAAATCCTATACTAAATTAGTAATTAAAAAAATATTAAAAATAGTATTAATAATGAAAGAATAAAATTATAATTCATTATACATCAATGAAATGGAATGAATTAATAAGTAGACCTAGAAAATTAATACTGTATGGAGTTTGTGTCTACAGACTATTTATATATCTCAATATTTTAATTTCTACATATAACTATTAAGCTATTCAAAAATATATATATATAGATTGTTTCTTTCACTCATAAAAGAGAATTGAAGAGAAGGAAATAAAAATTTCTCATCCTTTCTTCTGAAGTCTTTGGGGTTTGTAATGTAGGGTTTGAACTCAATACCTACAATATATATATATATATATCAGGGATGAAGTGTCCATGTATTGAATGGAATGAGTGCTTCAATAGAAAAATTCACTAAAACTTTCAAAAGCTTTAATTGAAATTTTATTTAAAAAATTCACTTTCAATTGTTTTACCAAGAGTTTAATTGTTTATATATATATTCTAACAAAAATGAATTTTCTAACTATCAGAATTATCACTGTATAAATTAAATATTTTCTAAGTATAAATTAATTAAATAATTTCTCAAGTACAATAAGTATAATGTATAATCTCCTTCATGCGACCGTGTTACAAACCAATTGTAACTAAATAAAAATCAATTCTAACAAATGAAAAGTTATGCTTTACTTGGTTAATTTTTAACCTTTTTGCTCTTTTAGAAAAACATGCCAAATCCATATCTGTATTTTAACAGATGACCAACAATTAATTTTACGATTCAACAACTATAATTGCCAATTAATTTGACATTTCACAGACCATCATCATTAATTGCACACTTAAATTCCTTGGTGAAATTTATATCATTCAAATGCCTCGGATAATTACTTTGTAATACAACATGCATGAAACCTACACTAAAAGTAAATAACAGAACAGTTATCTTCCCCCTTTTACTTTTTTTTCATTAAATAATGAAGCAAAATATATTTTGCAGCCCAGTTCAAACCCAGACCTTTAAACTAAAATTTGGCTGTGAATATTAAACTTATTAAAATGATTTAATTTCTTATTTAAAGATTTCTTTACAACATGACAAGGAATGATTATTAATTGTGAATTTTATAATTAAGATCCACAATCAGATTATATACACACACATGCGTTGCATGCATACATTTCTTTAATTGATCAATTTAATACTTTAATCCTTAATTATAATTCTTAATTATTATACCTATATTATTATTATTTTTTCATTTACTCTCATGAACTATTTATTTCTAACTTAGTATTAAATAATGACCATTCATTTTCACCATCTAACTAATTTTAAGAGTCACACATCTCTTCCCTCTTCTCAGTCAACCTATTAACTAATGTATACATTTTGCTTTTCTAAATATGTTTTTAATATTAACTTGACCCATAAATAAAAATAAAATAATCTTTTGGTTAAAAATATCTTAATAATAAATTTTCAGATTGTTTACTAAGTCAAATGTATGCAATCCTTATAAATATGGGTTCGAACTTAGTCTTGGCTAAAAATTTTCTTATTAAAGAGAAAAAAAATACATACATTATGAGGAAAATTTTTATTGAACCCTATTTTGCTTATTTAACTCCAAAACTGGAGTCTTGGACAAATCCAAGGGCTACAATATATATGCAAAGAATGAATTTGACAAATACATTCTCATTGATTATAAGAAGTTCAAACAATGCTAAGATCTGATTTACAGTTAAATCTTTTAAGAATGCTAAAAGAATTTGGAAGATAAAAATATATTGATAATGTATTATCTATATTTAAACTAATCACAGTCTGATTAGAATGAGCAATTCAAATTCATTATTTTTTGCATGGGATTACTGTTGACTTTCAATTTTTTTTACCAACAGTTGAATTGTTTTTATATATGCAAAAAATGCATTTGACTAATGCATTCTCATTGATAATAAGAAGTTCAAACAATGCTAAGATCTAATTTACAGTTAAACCTTTTAAGAATGTTAAAAGGATTTGGAAGACAAAAATATATTGATAATACATTCTCTGATTTACAGTTAAGAGAGTTTCAGATTTTTCTAGATGTGTAGAATTTATATATATATATTAGGCGCTATTACATAAAAAAATTTGTGGCAAGTGAAATAAAAGCATTATAAAAAAAAAGAAGTGCACTTCCGTTCTTAAAAAAGTCATGCTTCATCACTGATATATATATATGGAGAAGCTATTTTTTAATAAATGAATAAATCCAAGAAAATATACAAATTGTCATGTCTGTGGCAAAAAATTAGGCTGAAAAAGCTTCAAAATGCTGTTTAGAGGAAATATTAAGTGCCTGAGATTTCATGAAGAGCTTTTACAGTTATGAGAATATTTTTTGGCATCTAAAACAATTTTTATTTTCAGAAATTGACATTTCATCCTTAGGTTTCACTCTATAAGTACAACATTACATATGCATTAAAGTACTCAAGTTATCAAGTGAATTAATCTAGTTACTGGTAAGACAGGTCCATGAGGTATGGGCATATAGTTGATAAAAGATTTGAGTATTTAATTCCTTCTTTATTTTTCTTATTGTAACCAGCAATGCTGACATAAAAAATATTAGTCATTGTAATGATTCTTCTGTTCATACTATTGCATAAGTTTTGCAAATAGCATTGTATTGCTATTTCTGAGATACTAATATCACAGATCCTTGACATCTCCAACTTTTAATTGAAAGTAAAAAAAATATAGTTTATTCACAAACAAGTCTATTGATAAACCTTGAAATTCAATACATAATTTCTATAAATGTAGAACTTCTGAGGTCTTTGTAAATACTGTCTTTTATGCACCCTTGATATCTTAGCCATGGTGTTCTTAAAATATTCAAAATAAAAACTTCATTAATAAAAATTAAAATGTAATTTTTATATTTACAACACACACACACACACACATAAATACAAATGAAAATAAGACACAATGCAAACTTGTTGGTTCATATCTTAAGCGCAACTGGTAGGTAATCTTGAAAAGTCAATCCAATATTTCTAATAGAATAAGATACAGATGTGCTTAAAACACTTCTGTTTGTATAAGTGGTTTGAGAGGCAAAAGTCAATTAAAATATATGACTGCTATACACACAAAATAATCAAAATATTAACAAACAATCACAACTAAAGTTATATAATTGTAATACAAAGAGAGATGCATGAGATTGTCTCTTAGCATTACATCTTATGGCCCCAGATACTAAAAAACACAATTGCACTATAACTAAACATGAAATGAAGAAATTGATATAATTCAGGAACCAATTTCCATTAAAATAACCTATTTTCTATTTTATTGCAAAATCATGTTAACTAGTTATTATACTGTAAATGAACAAATAATTTAATATTTGTTTTATTAGTAACTACAGTAATTCACTCCAATAATTAACTACCATCAAGTGGAAGTGAGCTTTTGTACACTAGATAATTCCTATCATAGAATAATCAATATTTGGTCAGTCATATTGTATTATGAATCTGATTTTAGAGAAATCTATATGTTTGACAAATCTATTTTTGAAGGCAAGATTTTGACAAGTCTACAATACACACAGACACACTAATACTATGCTTATAAATCACAAATAAAGAATAAGTGGAAGGATAAATACATATTGAATAAAACCTAGAATGTGGTAATATACAGCCCCTGTAAATTTAATGTAATATCATATATATTGTAATGGTATATAATATGCCGTTACATTATTTTTAAATTAAAATAAAAAGATTATAAATAAAAACTGATTATAAGTTGTTTAACGTATATAATATATCGCACAGATGGAATGAAAACTTTAAAAGTATTATTTTCTTTTTAAAATAGAAAAAAAAGATATTTGAACGTACTTTTTTAAAAAGCACAAGATCTAAAGATAAAATATTTTTGTTAACAGATTCTTATGTAATCTCAGTAAATGGAAATGATTGTTTTATAAATGAAATGAAAAGCAAACTAGCCCTTGGGGCTCTTATATAAAAAAGTCAGATGAAAGATATAGATAAGAGAACAAAAAAAATTAGGTGGCCAATAGAAGCAGCAAACAAATGCTCGGACCTTAATGAAAATGATTGGAACAGGAAACTATGTTCAATGAATCCGGAGGATTACTATAAAAAGAAAAATAAATTAAGAACAGTTCCAGCTTGATTTTTTTTGAGAGGCATGATAAGATACACTTGTCATACTCTCCCACTTATTTCAAATGAAATGAGCTGATGAATTATGAATGGTACTGTTGCAGACCCGAATCATATGGGTACTGCAATTAAATAGTACCAGGATTGAACCAGCTAAGGCAGCCTCCGGATTGAGAACTACGGTATGAACAACAGATCAGTCTTCCATTAATAGTCTTCGTAGGAATTGGCCCAAGGAATTGTGAGCTCTTCTACTGTAAAGTATGAACTATACAATTTTTAAAAAATAATAATTAAGAACTTTGAAGATTTGACAAGCTAAACCTAAATTTTTTAAAATGAACTTTAATCTGACTTAAGATTTCAAAATCAATTATTGATGTTTAATTTTAAATATTTTGAGTTTGCTGACTTAATCATTTCCATTTTTTTAAAAATATTTATTGACTAAATTATTTAAATGCATTAAATTTAAGTTGGGTATAGATGACTGCATAGATTCGTTAACATTTAATTGTTTTTATTTTCATATTTGATTAAAATATATAGATATTCGGTAAATATGATACCTCACGTTGAGTATCTAAAAATGTATTTATTCGAGTGTCTTTTAAGTTATTGGTGTCAATGCGGTATCTTATGATGAATGCCATTGGGTTTCTTTTAAATTTCCCTCTGCAATTCCATCAATGACTTTATATTTCGATCGTTTATGTTTATTTTGAAATGTTTTTAACTGAGTAATCTATATAGCCTATCTATACTCAACATTATAAAACAAACTTTCATAAAATGTCTATCTGTGCGGACTTTCTTAATAATTTAAAGTTCAAAATTAATAACCAATCTAAAATATTAAATTTTATTCCTCAAATATTAAATGTTTATATATGTGCATTAATAAATGTTTTTTGTGTGTTATTACTGGCAGTGGCTTTTAATTTTTTTAATATTGAAGATATATTTTAAATAAAATTATATATTATAAATCTCTGCTGTTCCCTGAGCTAGTGGCATGGGCTGATGGTCAGAATAATAAATATGTAAAAAAAAGTTGGATCTTTAACAGCATGTATCTGCCTACTCTATAAATTTTCTAGGTTCAAGTAACCTAGTGGCGCCCTGTACGGTAGATACGGTAAGACTGGTAACTTCCACAATCCATCCAACCATTATAATATATATTAATATAATCTAAATGCTGATGTATTTATCTATAGCTAGATAGAAGTTATTTGTATGTGTTGGCATATTTAGAATTACACATTTAAAATTATATACCCAGTTCCCATTTCATTTATTCTTGAAATACTATTGCTTTTAATTTAAATGTTTTTTTTATTGTTAATGCTAACGAATGGGACCAAGGGAGATTTTTAAAAAACAATCACTGTATTAACTAAATGTTTACATAAAAAATAATACCAAGATCACAAAATTAAAAATATTTATGAAATGTATTATTTATAAGTTATATTTTAATAATTTTTTACTAATTAAAGCTTCTTTTTTTTAAAAAAAAAAAAAAAAAAACAAGACTAAAACATAAACTGAAGACATTTCTGAAATTTTTGAGAAGAGATGCCAAAATATGTAATCTAAACATGATATAAAAGATAACTGCCTTTTGTGAAAGATTATTAATTATAATAAAAGCCTTTTTTTAAAAAAAATAAAATAAAATATATTTCAATTACAATTAACTTTTAAATTAAGGTGATGAAATTAATTCTCAAATGAAAATGTCAAAATACTCCATAGGTGGAGATTCTAAAGTAAAAAAAAACCTCTTATACTATTGTTGTTTTAAATTATCCAGACTGGAATTATGCTAGATGAGACATTTAAACAAATATTATCATATAGCAAAAATGTTTTCCACCCATAAATGCACATTAATGCTATTTATTATAATATTGGGTAACCCAAAACTTACCTTACTCCAATATTATTTTATTATAACAATTTTATTTCATTAGTTATTAAAACATTTATAAACAAAATTAAAAAGAAAATGAAATCATTCTAATATTATTATAAAGTAAGTATAGGCAGAAGTTCATTTCACATTTTTCTAAATAAAGTAATTTCCATAAAAGTATATCTTTTAATAAGCAAACAGAGCTTTACTATACTGAAACATTTTTATGAAGCCTATATTAATTTTTAAATATATAAAAAGGCATATATTACTTGAACTATCATTATTTCTAATAACAGCAAATTCTTTCCAATACTATTTAAAATAATGAATAATCTGAAAAATTTTATTAAACTTTATTTTAAAAGTCTTTTGTTTTTTGTACTATTAATTTGAATTCTTATATTAAGCCAATAAACATCATATGACCACCATTTCTTATGCTTGTGTATAACTGTTGTTAAAACAGGCCAAACTCACTATATGTATTGCCACACACAACAAGCTAGAGTAATCAGTGGATGCCAGAAGGCTTGTGTATAAAATCCCCATCTAGTGCCTACTCATCCAATATCCCCAGGCTAGTTTCTGGCTTGTGGTCTTCGCCAGTGAGGAGCCTTGGATCTGAGAGCACAGCACCTAGATCTTAGGTTCTAATACAACCCTCCGGCAGCCACCTTTTATCTCAACTACAAAACTATGAGTCTTAAATTGAAAACACCTTAATGTTTTCAATCCAAACCCATTAGGTTATATAGTCATATGGGTCTGAAAACTCAGTTCAGTACCCATACATTTTGGTGTCTTTGGTTCTTTAATAACCATAGCCACCACTATCCTATTAGGCAGGATGGGTTTTGTAGTTAAGTGGAGATAAAAGGTGGCTGTTGAGGGGTTGTATTAGATCCTAAGATCTAGGTGCAGTGCTCTCAGAACCAAGGCTCCTCACCGACGAAGACCACAAGCCAGAAACTAGTCTGGATATTGGATGAGTAGGCACTAGATGGGGATTTTATGCATAAGCCTTCTGGCATCCATTGATTACCCTAGCTTGCTGTGTGTGACAATATGTATAGTGAGTTTTGCCTGTTTTAATTCTTATATTAGTTTGAACAGTACATAAAAATAATTTATTAGAACAATATCAGTTTCATTTTACATATACCATGAAGTTCTTCAGGTAGCATTTGTTTTGCTTGTCTTATGTCAAAAGTTTTTTTCATGAGTATATGCTTCTATATATTTTAATTTTACTCAATGCATGGCAGCTGTAACATGAAGCCATATTTAATTCATATCAACTTTTTTTTGCTACTATTTGATATAAA
Organism: Epiperipatus broadwayi; assembly: GCA_028023455.1. Lineage (NCBI taxonomy): Eukaryota > Metazoa > Onychophora > Udeonychophora > Euonychophora > Peripatidae > Epiperipatus > Epiperipatus broadwayi. Next base: position 5,467,331 of record JAQFVV010000080.1, on the reverse strand, counting down.
AAGCTAAGTACATTTTTTTTTTTAATTTTAAAAAGTATTCAATATTTATTATTTATAAACAGAACAATGTACATATACTTTAGCTTTTTTAAAGTGTTGAAAATATAACAATTTGATAGAATTAGCATGCAACATGTTTACTTTACATCAAATAAAAAAATAATTTATCACAACCTAATAAATTATGATATCAAATGTCCACATGCACATACACACATATAAAATTCTCATTAATGGTTACTTTTGTACAAAAGAATAATAACAAGCTAGAGGGTAAATTACTCTTCCATTAAATGCTAGTAAAAGTAAAATTAATTTTCTAGTAAAAAATATTTTTTCTTTTTTTCACATTGCTAAATAAAATGTGATTTATTTAGAATGCTTTGTGTAGTTTCTATTTAAACATGCACACATACATGGTAACAGGATTTTACCTTGGAACCCCAATCAAAAGATTGTGATGAGCATACTGAAGGGCTTTAGCAGTCTCAAAGTTTACTGTTGACAATATTAGCTGAGTAACCGTAATATTTTCTTATCATTTTTCATTCATATATCTATATACATGCCTTTACTGAAAGCACTCCAATCTTATTATAAATAAAATGAAAATGGTCTAGAAAATTAGAGCCCTGGATATTTTTCATTTATTTTGGGTTGGTACAATTCACCAAGACTCATTATGGTCCCATTTCTTCAGGGAATGGCCACAAACCTAGGTTCAAACCTTCACTCATCATGTGGTAATCCTATCAATGCTAAATAGTAACTTTGGACACAAGAAACTTAATCACAATACTACACTGTTTAATTACTTAATTTAATTGAGGAAATATAAGAATAAGAATTAAACATAAGCCAACATTTAAAACTCAATAATATTGTATTACATGCAGTAATAATAATATAAATGTGTCAACACACACTTCTCAACCAAACTGTAGAAATATAAATGAAAACCACTGATAAGGCATGGAATATGATATAATTTAAAATGTAATGTCTTTGATAACTTCCATTACATTATTTTTATTACTATAAACGAAAATATTTTTTCTTCCCCCACATCCCATATGCCTGATTGATGTTTTAATTAGCACATATAAAAAATATTAATAATAAAATAAAATTCCATAATATATATATATTATATTTAATCTATAAATACACAGACAATTAAATAATTCATTCTAAAGTAAAATAAATTAGTATTAAATATAATCACCCAATATCAAAGCAGTAATCATAATTAAATGTTAGTTCATGAATGTATGTATTAAAATTGTCACATGTGACATACATATGAAATAGACTTCCCAAGTTTCTGTTTAATGTGAGCTTATATCTATTTTGGTAATAAAGTTTTAATTTCTGAAATATTTAGTTTTAGCAATCCGAATACAGTTTGTTCTTTCAAAGTTCATGGATTGGTTGCTCTACTTCCAATTCGCAATCTAGTTATTAAATACATTTATTTCTTAAGTATAATTGTCAGTTATTTTCTTATGTCAGGCTAGTCACAAATGATTAAATCTACTTATTTTATTCTTAGTTTTTTTTAATTTTAAGCTGGTCACAAATGATTAAGTCTATTTATTTTATCCTTAGGCTGGCACATGCTATTATATGATCATTCTCCAAGTTAGGATGGTTAATATTGATCAGTTTTTTCCATTCAAGATCTATCCACATATTAACATTAACAATCAGTAAAATTTTGGAGGAAGTCAGCAACTGACATTTCTATTTCTGGACAAGGAAAACACATTATTCAAATGATGATACAAATCATTTTTCTTTTTAAACTAGGGATGAATTTCATACTTTTCTTCTTCAATGGAGCTACACATTGGGGCAAAAATGATCATAGATTGTGGGGGATCTAGCAGCTTATATTAAAGCAGCATGGCCAGGTAATTTTACAGTTATTTTATTATGATTTTGAATTTTTCCCACTGGAAAATATACAACTTGCAGTATTTAACTTCACTATAGAAAATATAAAGCTTGGTTCATTCTATTAGCAAAATTTATTTTGATTTAAATCAATTATCTTAACCAATTTATAGCAGATCTTCATTATATTTAAAAAAACATGTTATCTTTTATCTTAAACTGCATACATCCAAAATTATTTTATTTATTTCAATTAACCAATCTTTAGTTATATGTTTCTATATCTCTTATTCTTCTCTTTCACTTCATATACACTTCAAAGCAAACAAATTTTCTTAAAAACTTATTTATTTTCCTTACAGTTTTGACTATCCAGCAGTCTTCATAAGGGTACCTCTATGCTTCTTCTCTGCTAGAGGTACTCTGATGAAGACTGCTGGACAGTTGAAACTGTAAGGAAAATAAAGAAGTTTTTAAGAAAATTTGTTTGCATTGAATGTATATGAAAGAAGTGTTATAAGCAATTGTTTTAATTTAAAAACAAAAATGAAAGAAAATATAGATATTTTTTTCCTTTTACAAATTTGACTTCACTTTGAAAAAAACTGCATTTAATAATAATTTTAATATCTTGATTACTTTTTCTTTACATTTTTAAATTTTAACAATCCTGATCGGTTTCTTTTACAATAAATAAATTTCAGTCTATTTTATTTCTCTTTAATACAATCATAAGATATTATTATTCTACTTTTTTTTCAAAGTAATATAAAAAATATACAAACAAGAGCATATTGACACATTTTATTGCTACCAACAAAATTCAATCTACTCTTCCCACCCCAGGTTATACACTACTATAGCAACTTTTTTAATTTGCAGCTATGAAAGACTACTATATATATATATTGTGACATAAAAGCTAAAGATAGGAAAAGATGGATTGAACTTGGAGAGACCTTCATCCTGCAGTGAATCCTGATAATGGTTGATGATGATGATGATTGTGACATAAACATTTGCAAATAAAAAGCCAATTAAAATGCTTGATCACACTTTGGGATGTCAATTTATATGCCTGAACCCTTAATCTTTATGAGGAACCATTATTATTTCTTCAATAGGCTGGCTTCATTATCCTTTACTATTCTTTCAATGTCATTGATTGCTCGCATTCCCTGGTCATCTAACATAGTTTTTAGAAAAAGCTCTTAGATCATGGTATACCATACAAATAAGTAACATAAAAAATTTCTGATTCAGTTAAGAGTATATTTTAGAGAATAAAGATTATATTAGATAAAGAACATTAGTAAAATTAACGAATAAATAACAGAAAGAAACTAACAATACATCAGATATGGTTTTTCTATGAAATGAATTAAACCAATGTATTGTTATTGTTAATTGAAAAATTATAAATGTGCATTGTTCTATTACAAATTCCGAGGAAAACAAAAATATCTAAATATTCTATTAAAATAATATTACTATCCAGTAGTAATAAAGTATTATGTGTGAGCACTGTGATTTCATATCAAAAATTAAAATGTAATTATACAGACATTTGTGCAATAATAAATGAACTTCACAAAGAAATGCATATGTTAAATAAAATGTCACCATACACATCACACCACCAATCAATTATTTGACAAAAAGTGATAGCTAACAATTCTTTTATTTTAATCTGAAATAAAATAATGAAAGGTATGTTACATGTAGATTCAAAGATTACATCAGAGTGTATTTCACAAGACAATTGAAATGATAAATAACAGATTTTAAAACACAAAACAAGTACCAGTATTAAAATTTATATATATATAATTTAAAGTTAAATTAATTACATGTTAATTCAGGTCTTTTTTAAATATATATTTTAAATCATGTAAGTTTGATTCTAACCAATGGCTTATAATTAAAGTTTATGCACTTCTTAGGATTTTGTCTGTGCGCTCAAATGTAGCATATATCCCTGAAGTTAATTCTCTTGCCACTTTTATATAAGAGTTTTTTTTACTGTAGGTTTTTTAATATTTATCTTTGATTTTCTGACTTCTTCAGTACTCAGTATTTTGTAGCAAGCAATATATTTTAGGCAGATCAATTACTTTTTGAACTCATGATTTTGAAAGCACTAATATTTCTTCCTTAGGCATCAGGAAGTGTAGCAGAATGTCTATTCTTCACATTTCTTGCATGGCTATCTACCACACTTACATGTATACATTGAAATTTTCTTATTGTCATTGTTTTATCCTATCATTGATTTCTTTTGTATCCACTCTAATGTGTAAATAAAGTTTTAGTTTTTGAAAGTAAGAAAAGTGGCAATCTTAAATAGTGTCTTCCTTTATGGATATAACATTTTTTAGATACAAATGAATTTATAATAATACAAGACTACCTACTATAGCAATTAACTATGTTATCAATAACTTTAAATTGCAGATCCTGATAAATTATTCTCTCTTTTCTTTCAATTCCTATCAACAGATTTTGATTTGCAATTGTAGTATAATAAGTTACAATATTTTAATAGCTGTACATCTAAAAAAAAAAAAGAAACTGAATGAATATTGACTATAGCTTCTATTTATACTTAATCACTCCCTATGTAATCAAGGTTGTTCGGCAAATAAATTATCTAATTTAATTTATTAAGCTCTCTAATTAAGTGCTTATATTTTTAATAGTTAATTACAAATAAACACATTAATTTTTTTTTTGTTATATTTTGGTAAAAATATTGCTTGAGTAACTGTAATTTGTATAAGTTATAAAGCTAGGATTTGTGACTCCAGAAAAAAAGAGAAAAGAAACCTAAATATAGAAAGATATTGTAAGTTGAAGATTGCTGATAGATAAAAAAAAAATGTGAATAATAATGCCAGAAAAGTTTAATGGATTTAAATATAGAAAATGCTAGTAATGTTTAATTAGAGCATTAAGCTATTTTAAACTAGTTAAATAAAAGGATACAGAGGAAGGTCAGTTTAAATCAATATTTGAAAGACTAATTGCAGGTGAAATGAATGTACATGGATGCAATTAAAAGCTTGATGATAATTTGTGAAAAGATGCATTACTGGCGGTGGGATGGATAGTTTAATGTAAATAGCTATTACCTTTTATAATAAGTAATACTAGATATAAAACTGCGAAAAGGTATAAATAGGTGTGCGTAAAAGAGCAGTAGCTTTTTTTGCCCTTTGTACGATGGTACAGCATGTGGAATATCAAGAAGAAAGGACCCCCCAAAAAAGCTGTAGTGACTATTCTGCTATGAGGAATATCATCCCAAAGACTGAGCCTCTGTAGGTGTAAACAGCCAGATAGGAAACTTAAACAGACCACATTGGTTTTATTTTTATTTGTGTACACTGATAAGGCTCATGAGAACTCTGCAGAGTTGGACTACCAGTGTAAGCCATTTTTTTAATTATTTACTCAGGTCAGAGAATAGTGATGACAAAGGTTAGTGTTTAATCATGGGAGTATTAGGATTTAGTGGAAAATAGTCCTCCAATTCAAGGACTGATTGGATCATGTTAGTAAATACAGTCTTAGAAAGATATATGTGTGGAAATATCTGACGGGTGATCAGTTGTCAATAGTCATCGGAATTACTGAAGGTGAAATTATATATAATTTGCTATGTATATACACCCGGGTCTCGTTTTATATGGATTTTTTTAATGCAATTTTGAAGTTATGCGATTCATGTTTCTTCTTAATATCTTTATATGCAGTTTTCTTTTATGCGATAAAGAAGTTCATATTTCACTATATTTATTAGATATCAAGATATATAAATTATTAATAATTTATTATGATTTGAAATTCTTTTTTTTCTTCAAAAATATAACGTTATATTAGCAGCTAACATGAATGTGGCCTGAAGCTATTTAGAAACTAGCTTCTAGGTAAACAATCTACTTATACTTACAGTATAAAAATATCGCAATAAACATTCAAAAATTTTAAACTTTTAAAATACATTTCATTAGATATAACTAATAAATAAATATTCTTGTAAACTGAAAATAATCTTTCTAGAAATGATAATCATTTTGTTTGAATTGCGATCTCATTTTTTAAATATTTATAGAAACAATGTGAACATTTAAAATTTATTTCAGTAGTAAACAAAACTATCTGTCAAATTTATTAATTTTTGGTCAGTATTAATCATTTAATCATATATTTTACATTGATGTGTGAGACAAAATGCTGAAATCTGAGTTTGCTGTAATGAACAAGCTCTTAAATTCCAACGCGAGCTAAATAGTAGTTGTATGTCTATTTTATGTATGTGTATATTTATATTTTCTTTTATACACATATATACATGGAGAAACTTTTAGACAGAAAAAAGTTATAACTTTTATTTTCTACTTAAAAAGAATGTATCTTTAAAATGTGTTTATATTTTCTTTTATATACATAAGTACACAAAGAAACTTTTAGACAGAAAAAAAATTACAAGTAAAAATATTTAAGAACTTTTAATTTCTACTTAAAAAGAACATATCTTAAAAAGTTTTTAAAAATTTTACTTGTAACGTTTTTCTGTCTAAAAGTTTCTCCATATGTATATAAAATAAAATTTAACCGTTAATCATTATTAACACACTCATAGAAGCATGGTTATATATATATAGTTGCACTAGTGGAAGTCCATTCTCTAACAGCTAGACATAGCAGTCTGGATATCGCGTACTTCATAAACGATTAATAAAATTATCATCTCAAAGTTTAATCACTGATTACATTGTCAATAGAAAACCATTATCACAGCACAAGACTGAAGGTGGCACTAGTTGTAGTCCTCTTGTGACAAATCTGATGTTTTACCAGTTCACAAACGAACTGCATATTGTCAAATAGGGGTAATGAGTAAAATATGTATGAAAAAATATAAAACATATTGTTTTGAATAAACTTAAATAGTTAATAAAGAAAGTTTGTCTTGTATCAATTTTTTTCAAATATTTGAAATTTTTTATTAGTCATACTTTATTTCCTTTTTTTTTTAATGCGAATTTTAAAGTAAGTTTACCTTGTTGTTTTGCTTTTATGCGATTTTTGAAAATTTTGGAACCGATCCTCCATTTTTCAAGGTAAGTTAAGTCTATTTTTGTGTGATTTTTTTTTAATGGGGATTTTCTGCAGAACCTATCTATGGCATAAAACGAGACCCAAGTGTACCTATTTTCAGAAAAGTGATCTTAATGTTATCAGCATTGTTGAGTTTTCTGTTTCTGGAAAAGCATTGCTGAATTCTATTAAAGTAGGTGAGAAAACAAGTCCTTGGTTTTTAGACTATTTTATAAAATTTTATTTCATGATTATTATTTACCATCACTTGAATTTTTCTATAGACAATTTTTTTTTGCATTTAGAGATCTTAGAATTTTTCAGAACATCTTTTCAGGAAGAATCGTAAGCTGAAACCAAATCAATAAAAAGATAGCACAACTTTTAATTCATCTTGGAAGCACTTTTTGGTGTAATTTGTTTATAATAAAACTTGTTCATAGTGGCTTCTTTCTGGAATAAATTTAGCCTGTCAATAGATAAGGCATTTCTTAATATGATTCTTAGATGGTTTTTAGGTAACCCAATCGTATTATGTGATAATTTTTTGGATCATCATTAGTTGCATTAGGTTTTAAGATCATTATAATTCTCTTTTATACTAAATTTTTAGAATAGTTTTTGTACTTTTGATAGTAAATTTTTTAAAAAACTGGAATTGTATTATTGCTTCTAGAATCTTTTTGATTAAAATAAGAGCTAATACTCCAGTGCTTTAGATTTATGAGATTGATATTTATGGAACTTTGTGAAAGAGAAACTTTTATTTTTGCACTGGTGATATTTTCTATAATTCTATCAATCTTGGATTTAGAATCTTTAATATAAGATTGGCCATCTTATTTGCCACAACAATAGTAATTCCTTTTCGAAATTCTTCTACAACTATTAAGCCTTCATAAAATTGATGTCTTGATTAAATCTCACAAAATTATGTTTTTATAGGGTCTTCATTTTTTTAGCATCATCCAGAGATTTTATATGTTTCCCAGCAATTTTCATATCTTTGATACAAGATATTGATTGTAAAGAGTAACAGCAGTTTTGTTCTAACCTAGAATTAAATGTTTTCTATAGTGAAGAATGGATAGTAGTTGCATATCATGTGTTTATTCAGTCACTATAGCAAGAGGAAATGGATAAGATTCTGTTCAAAATATTTAGTATATTGATTTCAGTTAGCTTTCTTTAAATTCTGGCAATGGAGAGATGTTCAACTGTATGAATTACAAACAGGGTAAGACATAAGTTGGCTATAGAGAAATGATTTGATTTAATATTATTAAATCAGCAAGAGTAATAGTGAATCACATATTTGTCAAAACAAATCTGCAATTATTTGCTCAATATCTCTGAATTTGCATGGTGTCATTATATATATATATATATATTGTACCGAGACAAAGTCAGTACATGTATATACCCACACACACAAGCAGTGTAAATACTCTATATTTTATTTACTTTCAATTTATGATAAAAAATAAATGTATTTTCTTTCAATACTTTATAAAAATACACTAATAAAATAAAATGTTAATATTTCTGATTAAATAGTTAATAAAATGTTAATAATTCTAATTAAATAATTTAAGGCTTTCATATAATCTATTATAATAATATCCTCTAAAAAATAAAAATATTAAAATATTACTAATATGCCATTTTAAATCTCAATAAGTAATTTCTACTTGTATATGCCGCGGGGGTAATTAAAAAGGGGTTTATTTTAAATTATAACTATAGCGAAAGTTAAAAGCTTATAGAGGTGATTTTGAGATTAAATGCTCGACTTTTAAACTAATGTAAGATTATATTGTTCTCTTAAAACACACACGCACGTATGCATCAAAGGTGTGAATAAGTATAAATTTTTTAACTGAGATTGCAATATGAGATTGCCTAAACCTAAGATTGCCTCAAGCATATGGATTGAATGAACATTACGTAGGACACGGACCCCAACGACAACTCAGAGAATATTGAACTCTGGGTGGAGATTGGATCCTCAGATAATAGCCAACCCATATAAATATGAGTCTTAGTCTTTGTCTTCACCTTGGTTACAGTTTTTTACATTCTTTGTTTTGTTTTGCTTATGCTTATAGTTCTTTTTTAAATTCTTCCAGAAGCTACAACTAGAACTTTCTTTTTTTTGCTACCCGGTCTACCCAATATGACCACTGTGAAATTAACCTTTAGAGCGTCGATCGTCATGATGGGCTAAGAAACCCCTCAGTGATTGATCGACGCTCCGCCGCCAGAACATCTCCACCGCTATGAGTGATCAACAACAGTGTCGTCCAAACATCGTACTCCAATCAGTCCAATGACGTTGTCCCGTCTAACTTACAAGAATCGTCCAAACATACTATGCTGAACTTATATAAAATAAATAATCACTTATTATGGAAACAGTATCCAACCGGTTCGAACCCTCACCAAATTAGAAGCAGCAGAAGACTACGCAAAATCCTAGGTAAACATTTTATTTCTTTTATGCTCCCATTCATTCTTTAAGTATACTTTAAAAGGCAATCTCATAACTAATTAAATTCACATTTCGTAAAATCAAAATATAAAATGATCCATAATCCCTCATATTTGAATATTAATATTTTAACCTCAACTTTCGTAAATAAAATATCAGACGTTATATAATTCCTCATATTTAAATCTTAGGACTTTTCCTGTTATGAACTTTGATCAGAATTATTGTTTTCTTTTCGCAACAAAATTATAACACACACCTAACTTCAAAATGTAAAAGAAGGAAATATATTATATCATCCATGTTTATTATGCATAATATGTTCTTTTCTGTGCGAGTGCAAGAATGCGTGTATGTGTGTGCAAATAAATCTATTAACTAATGTTTCATTTTTTTTATATTCAATAAATTCCATTTTTATTTAAACAAGTCGAGCATTCCTCAAATCATTCTCTATAATTAAAAAATATATTTAAGTATTATAATTAAAATTTATTCACGCAATTAATTATGTTTACTTTTAAATTTGTCTTTCTTATCTTTGTTTTGTTTATTTCTTTAAACTTCATCGTGCCGTAAGTCACGATGTTTATTTACTATGTAGTTAAGATAGGTTTAAGAGTTGGGAGGGCCTATTATTAATCTGTGTAAGTAAATGTCAATAAAGATAATATGAATAATTCTATTGGACTGTATGATAATGGGGGGATGATATTACAAGCTTCTAATTTTTTTTATATAAGGACGCATAAATCAAACATTCGTACTAGTTGCAAATAACCAATGTCCCGGCCCAATATTTGGACCGATCTGTAAATCAACCAAGCTTCTTCTCTATTGGTTATTATTGTGTCTTTTACCAGAATGATATTCTTGAAACAATTTCATCGCGACCCTGAGTGACCCTTATTGGTCCATGCTGGGAGTTTGAGCTTATGGGCGGGGATAAGACTTCGAAATCGTTTTGATATGACGTAAGGTGATGCGAGAAATTAAATTGTAAATTAAATCATCGTATCTGGCGCCCCCTTGTGTTGATAATGAACAACTATCGATATAGGAAATTAAATAAAGCTTTACGCTATATCATGTTTATTTCGGAGCTCTCAATCCCTATACGATCGGTTGAAAAGCGGCCGGTTACAAATGGCGCCCAACGTGGGGCTAATATAAATAATGTTTTGGAGAGAAGCAAATCAAGACATTAGCCAAAAGCGGCCGAACCTCGTAAAAGACGCAAAACTTTTTCACGTAAACGAAAAAGGGAAAAAGAAAAATTATGGATGGACAACGAATAAAGCAAAGGAGAACATAGCGGGAGATGGAGGCGCGGACGTTGATTAATCACTTCTTATCATAAATAAATAAAAATAAAATAATCACGTTCCTTAAGCATCAACAAAAAATTGTAACATTTCAAATATAAATAGATAAAAGGAAGAAATGGACAGCAATAACGATACTGCATGGGAGGAGACAGGGGAGAGCCCTATAACGTTCAAAAAGATAGATGTTAAAGAAGAGGCTGAATCAGAAATAAAAATGCTTCTTAGAATGATGAGCCAAATGATGAGAGAGATGAGGGAAGATAGGGAAGAAAGAAGGAAGAGAGAAGAGGACAGAGAAGAAGAAAGAAGGAGAGAGAGGAGGATAGAGAGGAATTCATTAGGGAGATACGAAAATTATTGAAGGGAGACACAGGAGAGTCAGAGGAGGACCAGAGCAAAGAGGAAGAAATAAAAAATGACGAAGTAAAGACTGAAATTACCTCAATAAAAATAGAGATCAGCGCAGCAAAAGCCAAGATAGAAGAAGCGAAGACTGAAGTGATAACAGCAAAGGCAGAGTT